>JAOTQJ010000111.1:12907708-12986667 GCA_025642045.1 Solanum sejunctum | reverse complement strand
AATTTAAAATACACCTCAATCACAACAATTTTCCCGAATGAGCAATTAACCTCCATTTAGTTAATTATGGGGTCTAATACTCCACTTTGAGGACCTTGGTCTATGTTGCTCTTATTATGTATTGAGGCACTCTTCTTTATTTTCTATTTTGACTATGAGGGTGAGATCGGTTACTTTGTCTTGACTCCTGCTCCTATCTATATATTAGAGGTGGTTGTTGGACATGTTATGTATCTATTTTAAGAGCCTTGACTTTATTATTGTTGATGTCTACGATATGAGCTTGACTTTTGTCTCTCGATTATGAAGTTGTGCAAGCTTATTCCTTAGTACCATTGCACTCGATTCTTACTCTTTCATGTTATTTTTGTTGCTTCCGCGACCACGGATGTGTAATGATGTTTTAAGAGGCTTGCTTGGGGTCCCTTTGGGTTCCCCTTGCGCCGTGTCACACCTAGGCCCTAGGCTTGGGTCATGACAGATTCTTAGGCGGGCTCCTATGTCTTGTATTTCAGTAAGATCCTTAAATTTCTCTCAAAATCATGCCTTCCGACCTTTTCTGCAATAAAAACAAAAAAACACATAAAAACCATAAAAAGTCACATTGACAACTTGTAAAATCTCTCATTTTATGCACCAAATATGTTGTAATTTGACAACACATTAGAGGTAGCCTCTTTAACCACATTTCACACTTTAGATACTTAGCATACAACTTCTCATAACCTAAGATTTGCAACACTACCCCAAAATTGTTCACAGGCTCCAACTAAATCCATACTTCATCACTAGAGACCACCACAAGCATAACAATGTAGGGACTAAAGACCCTATTCATGAAACCAATAAACATAGCCGGTGCATATGTCAACCAAAAAACTCCAACATATTCAAAAGGCTCACTCCTAATCTGAAAGACACTTAGGGATATCACCTATCCCAATCATCACTTGTGAATAAGACCAGAACCAAAGATCAAGCTTAGAGAAGTGACTAATCCATTGTTGTTGACCAGAAAGATCGACCAATCTTAACCATCATATTACAACCTTACGAGTTCTACAATCAAAGGAGACACAATATGCAAGTAACCAAACCACCTCAAGACCTCCAATCCAGCAAACTAAGTTCAACAAAAATCATAAGACAAGACCTTATGCAATAAGAACATGGGGGCAAGCCTTGAGGATCAATTATACCCTAAGACAAAATTATCTTACCTCTTCGCATCCACCTTACAAGTCCCCACTCAAACACGAATTTAATAGGGAATCGAACTATGAACTATGAGCCCTACATTTAATGGAGACTAAACACTAACACAACTAATCCAGCTCAAGCACAACATCAAAATCTACCACACTAACTTGACAAGTCGTAAGGCAAGACTTGATGCAACAAGAACACGGAACAACATCTATGAACTTCGAAATAACCATAGACTCACCAATGAGGTAGACACCCAAAGAGAGTTCGAGACACACATGAAACCCACTACCAACAAAAAGAATAATGAAATAAATAGTGGCACACTGGTCCATCAACACGAACACATCAAAGCCAATGGAAATTTCAACATACCGGTAGCAACATCGGGCGCCTTATCCCCTCCTTGAGCCTCTTGATCATCATGACCACCTCGAGCTAAAGGTTGAACACTCTTACACCTCCCTTGAGCATATGGATATTTAACTAGCTTGTGGACCACCTCACTATATCTAAAACAATCACTAGAATACCTCTGACATGGGCCATCATAGTTCTTCCTACACATAGGGCACTTGGGATTAGTCATTCTACCATCACCTCCTTTACCCATATTGCATTTATAAGGGAAATCCATCATCTTGTGGCCCTCCTCTCTACAACTATAACAAGCACTGATACCTCTCAAGCATGGGCAATCATAGCCTTTACCACATCTTAGGCACCTAGCATAAGGCACCACACCACCACTACCTCTATATTTGTGACATTGGAACTTCCTTTCACCATGGGTACTCTTGGGATCCCAACCTCCCCTCTTACCTTTAAAAGTCTCGTGAGTACTAACTTGTTGATCGGGGTGAGTTGCCAATTGTGTAGCCGCTTTGCCCAACACCCAAAGAGCGTTATCAATCTCTGTAATCATTATATCACCATCCAAAGTAAATTGATACATATCTTGAAATGTAATGGTTAAGTATTAGCAATAAGCCCTAGGAGACCTAACACCATTTAATGACATAGATCATGAAGAAATGAAACATTTCCTAGAATGCCTCATAGCCTCCTATTTATAGTTGTAGCGCACTTCACAACCATGAATAAGACTCTAATTGATGCGGTGTGTTGGACGCCAAGGATCTAATAAACTGGTGCTCTGATACCAACTTTATCACGACCCAAGCCTAGGGCCTAGACATTACAAGCGAATGGGGAACTCAAAGGAACCCTAAACAAGCCTCGTAGCATATCATTATACATCCTTGGTTATGGAAGCAATTAAAACAAAAATAGTAGATAGTAAATAAGGATAATCGAGGCTAAGGGAACACCTTTCATGTTATAAACATTAAGACTCAAGGCTCATAGCATAGATATATATCATATCCAACAACACCTCTACTACATAGATAAAAATGAGGGCCAAGACAAGCAATCGAGCTTACCTCATAATAATTACAATAGCTAATCGAAGTCTACAAGACATAGTGTAAACATAAGCTTGAGAGGAAATACATATTGTCCTCAGACTTGAGGACTCACCATAAGATACCTTCAATAATCTACCTTGCAATGATGAGAATCCATAGGAGGTTTGGTTCCTACATGGTGATATCATATAGGGAAAGAGTATGCATTAATATGCTTGAATATACTAAGTATGGAGGACGCAATACAACAAGAAATAAGTGACATATTCAAAATACATAAGCATAGGTAAGGAGTAACATATTGCAAGATGACATGCATGGGAAATGCTTGCAGTAAATCATGCTTATATGGAACATAATACAAGTGTAGGGAGTGACCATTATTAGTGCAATCCAAGGCCCATCAGCCACTTGGATAGGTGAATGAGGTATAAATCCCTTTATGAGGTTGTTGAGGTACAAACCCCCCAACGGGTTGATGGGTACAAACACCCAACAAGGTTGATAGAGTAGAAACCCCCAACAAGGTTGATGGGTACAAACCCCTAATATGGATGGTTGATAGTCACACCCTACCAGCCATAGTGCTGGAGTACCAACCCCCCTAATTGGTTATCAAGGTACAAATCCCTCGATAGGTTGATGGATAGTCGCACCCTACCACCCGTGGTTCCAAAGTACAAACCCCCGATAGATTATCAAGGTACGAAACCCCTTGACACTCTTACCTGGTGCGTAACCCACAAGTAGGGCATGGTCACATTCCAAATCTATAGAGATAATATCATATGCACATATTACTCTTATCATCATATAGTCATCATATGCCTACCCTTTCGCTCATCATTATACATCATATGCATACCTTGATTTTATTATCTTAACATCATATACATATATTGCTCTCATCATCAAATAGTCCTCATATATATACATTCATTTCATCATCATTTCATAATTATTCTATCATTATGTCACCATCATATAATCATCATAGCATCATTCAACTCATAGTATATGCATTGGACCCTAAATTCCTCGAGAAACCATAATTGGACATTTTATCAAACACTTAGAGGGTGTGTATTGCTAGTGTTAAACCATTCAATTCAAGAGTGTTATTATGCTAGCAAATCCAATATAAAACCATCAGTAGATACTTGGTAACACCCTCAGGCAATATACAACTAAACCATTAATCAAATCTTATAATATGTCAAATATTCCTAGCCCAAAACAAAGTAAAACAGTCATAATATCATAAACCCCAACATAGTGTGCAGTGAATTTCATAACAAATAAAAAACATGAGTAAATCAACTTTAAATCATGCAATTTTTAAGAAAAGAGAGCTTGGTCATCATGAGTGAAAGAAACTCATGAAAGAAACCCGCATACCTTAGCTTTGGAGCTGAACTTGATGAATATTAGAGATGGAGAATTGAAGCTTGGTTGAATTCCTTAAGATTTGAGAGTGTTTTGACACTTAAATCTAGAGAGAAATATAGGTCTATGTGTTTGAGTGAGTATTGGTAAATGTTTTGAATGATATAAGGGTAAAAATGACTAAGTATAGGTGTTTTCATATTTGGGAAGGCTTAGGCCCAAGACCCAAGAGCCATGGCTCAAAATATAAAAAAGTGAATAAAATATACTATGGCGCATCGCACCAGTAACACGAAATACATTTTGGAAATCGTATTCTTAAATTCTTGAATTTTGATGTGGTTGCTCTAAAATTGGGGTTAGACCCTTTTCCACCTATGTTTGATCCCCTAAAAAAATATAAAGTTAGATTTTTACTATCATGCATGAATTTTGAGTTATATGGAAATTACGATTCCTAGCATTTCCCAGACACATTTTCTTGAACTTTTTGGGGTCGTTTTAGTAATTTTGGTTCAATTTTTCTATCTCGGTCCAAGACTTTTAGGTGTTGGGCCTATGTGTTTCCATGCATGAAAATACTTATACTTGTCTTATTTCACCGTCATATCATTCAAGACATTCTCAAATACTCTCTCAAACACTTAAACAATATTGGATCTCCAAATTTCAAGTCCCAAAACTCATCCGTATCTTAAGGTTCTCATTCAAGCTTCAAGACTCCATTTCCAATCTTCTTCAAGGATTCTCCAAAGTGAAGGTATGGTGGTTTCTTTCATGGGTTCCTTTCATCAATGATGCCCAAACATTATTTTATCTAAAATTGCATCATTTAGAGTTGATTTACTCATCGTTCTTACTTATTATGAATTTTACTAAATACTATGTTGGGGTTTCATGAAATTATGATTGTTTGACCATGTTTTCAGCTATGGATCTAAGATCTATTGTGATATTTAATGAACCATTTGGATGTATATTGCTTCAGGGTGTTAACAAGTATCTATTGATGATTTTACATTGAATTTCCTAGCATAATTCTACTCTTGTATTGCATGATTTTACACAAGCACTATACACCCGCCAAGTGTTTAATAAAATGTCTAGTTAATGTATTTTGAGGAATTAAAGGTCCAATACATGTCTTATGAGTTGAATGACTTTATGATGATGAAAGGAAAATATGTATATGATATTCTTCTATATAGTGTTGGAATGTAACCATGCCTTACTCGGGGGGTTAAGAGCCCGGGTAACTATGTTGAGTGGTTAGTACCTCAATCACCATAGGTGGTAAAGATGCAACTATCCACCAACAAATCAAGGGGTTCGTACCTTGGTTAACCCATTTGAGGGGTTAGTTTCTTAATCAGCAGGAGTTGTAGGGTGCAACTATCCACCAACGAACCAAAGGGGTTTGTACCTTGGTAGCCTATGGGTTTTACAATGTTAGTCTCTTTTTACACCTTATATATGTATTATGTATGCATTGTTTTACATAAGCATTGATCATACATGCCATATTATTATTATGCTATCTATTGGTTACTATTATACATTTTGTTCATGATGCCTATCTTTTATTGCATTGCATCCTACATACTTAGTACATTTAAACATACTACGACATTCTCTATGCCTACATGATGTTACCATATAGGAACCAATGCTGTGCTTGGTCCACCTCCTCGATGGAGCTAGTACGATCTCTCTTAAAGCTAGTTGGTGCGTCCTCGAATTATGGACATTGATTTTAAGCTTATGCTATGTTTAAAGACTCTTTTTCTTTCTAAGATGTATTTGACTATGAGCGTGAGCTTGGTTGCTTATCTTTGCCCCCTCTAAGTTCTATGGTTAAATGTGTAGTTGGATATGTTATGTGTATTGTTATGAGCTTTGACTCCCTCTTGACTCTTGATATTTATGATATGAAAGTTGTCCCTTAGCCACGTTTATCCCTATTTAGTATCAATTGTTGTATTTTATTGCTTCCGTTACCAAGCATGTGTAATGATATGTTAAGAAGCTTTCTTGGGGTACCTTCGGGTTCCCCATGCACCATGTCACATCTAGGCCCTAAGGCTTGGGTCATGAGAAACTTTATATCAGAGCACTAGGTTGTTAATAGTCCTCGGCATCCAACACACCGCGTCGATAAGAGTCTTATTCATGGTTGTGTTGTGGACCATAACTATGAGTTAGAGTCCATGAGACATTTTAGGAAATGTTTCCCTTCTTCTTACTCTATGTCATTCTATAGAGGTTAAGATAAGATTTCCCCCCTAACAGTTGTTCTATGCAATGCTAAATCATACCTAACATAAGAGGAATGAGAGCCTGCTCACCTGAGGAATAACTGGCTCATGGTGAGCTCCTAGATGCTCTCATTTCTTGCACAAGTTGTGGCAAATCAAGCCAATCAAGGAGTGCAAGTCCCTCATGCTCCTACACTGGTATCTCATGTGAGAGAATTCATGAGGATAAATACCCTAGAATTCTATGGGTCAATGGTGTATGAGGACCCTGAATAGTTCATTGATGAGGTTTGTAAGTTTTTGGCTATTATGTGTGTTAGATCAGAAGAGAAGGTGGAGTTGGTGGCTTACCAACTCACGGGCATGGGATAAATATGGTTTAATAAATGGAAGAAGGAGAAGGGAATCAATAGTGTGGTATTTTAGAAGGATCTCGAGGTGGCTTTTCTTAATCGGTTCTTCCCTCTTGAACTTAGAGAAGCCAAGATGGTGGAATTTATGAATTTGAGACAAGGATCTAAAATTGAGAGGGTGTATGCCCTTATCTTCAATAAACTCACTAAATATGCTCCCCACTTGGTGGCCAACCCAAGGTCTAGAATGAACAAGTTTGTGATAGGTGTTTTCGATTCGGTGATTGTTGAATGCCAGTCCACTATGTTGATTACTGACACAGATTTGCCCCATTTGATAACTTATGCCGAGCAAATGGAGGAGGAAAAGATGAGGAATATGAGTGGTAATGAGGCCAAGAGGGTCCACTTTGAGGGTAGGTTCCACAGTGAAAAGAGTGGACGATTCCATCAAGGCCAAAGGTCTTGTCATGCTTCAGTTTGCTAATAACTTCACAAGGTCCCAAGGTTTTGGTGGTTTGGTCCCTAGTAATATTTGTCCATGATGTGGTAAGGTCCATAGGGACCCATGTTTGGGTGACCCTAATGCATATTATGGGTGTGGAAAAGTTGGTCACAAAAAATATTGAATATCCTCACAACTACAACAAGGGTAAGGAGGTCCGTCCATAAGGTGCAAATGCAGCTCCTTTAGGAAGGGGTGGTCAATAAGGTGGTGCCCCATGACACAATCTATTTTATGCTTTTCACAGGAGGCAAGGGGTTGATGAGGAGCTTAACGTTGTTATTGGTATGTTAAAAATCTTTAGTTTTGATGTGTATACATTGATTGATCCGGGTGCCACTCTTTTTTTTGTTACACCATTTGTTGCCAAAACATCTCATTTTAAGCCCGAATTTTTGTGTTAGTCATATGTGGGGTCTACTCCTATTGGTGTATCTATTGTTGCTAGAAAGGCCTATAGAAATTATCTTATTTGCATCTTCCATAAAATATTGCCTTGTGATTATTTGTTGAGTTGGACATGGTTGATTTTGATGTCATTCATGGGATAGATTATTGAATGTAAAACCTATAGTGTCAAATACCAATTTTCGAATAAACCCGTGTGTGAGTGGGAGAGTCATTATATGGTGGTGAAGGGTAGGTTCATCTCTTGCATTAAAGCTCATAAGTTGATCTCTAAGTGGTGTCTTTATCATCTTTTCTGGGTTAGGGATGTGAAATCTAGTATCCTTCCCATTAGTCGGTTCCAATGGTAAATGAGTTTCTCAATGTCTTTCCAAATGGCCTTTCCAATGTTCCTCCCAAAAGGGAAATAGATTTTTGTATAGACCTCTTCCCTGATACTTAACCCATTTCAATCCTCCTTTACCATATTTCCCCGCTGGAGTTAAAGGAGTTGACAGAGCAATTGAGGGATTTTTTTAAGAAGGGTTTTATTAGGCCTATCCAGACACCTTAAGGTGCACCAGTGTTGTTTGTGAAGAAGAACGATGGATGTCTTAGAATGTGTATTAACTACCTTCAACTTAATAGAGTCACCATCAAGAATTGATATCCTCTTCCAAGAATTGATGATTTGTTTGACAAATTGCAAGGGACATCTTAACGATAAAATGTTCTTAAGGACAATGTCATAGACATACATGCCTTAATCTATGAAATTTTTTCGTTATTTTTTTGTATTTTCTAATACTCCAAGCCTTTCCCTGGTGTTATTATTTATAATAAATCAATCAAGTCATCAGTCTTAGGAGTAGCAGCCCAGCTATCCACTTCTCTAATATTGATCTTCGTTTCAGGAATCATCAAGTGAAGGTAAGGGAGTGTGATATTCCTATGATGACCTTCTGGACTAGGTATGGGCATCTGGAGTTTATGGTGATGTCCTTTGGTTTGACCAATGCACTGACTTTCTTCATGGATCTTATGCATAGGGTCTTCAAACATTACCTTGATTCTTTTGTTGAGGTCTTTATTGATGATATTTTGATCTATTCACATAGTGAAGAGAAGCATATGGGCCATTAAGGGTAGTGCTACAAAGATTGAGGGAAGAGAAGTTGTATGTTAAGTATGAAAAGTGAATTGTTTTTAAAAAAGTTTGCCTTCCTAGGTCATGTGGTATCAGGGGATGGTATTAAGGTGGATCCTAAAGAGACGGATGTGATTAGAAATTGGCCTAGACCATTGACCCCGTCAGATATTAGGAGATTTTGGGGCTTAGCAGGTTGCTGGTGGAGTTTTGTGAATGGGTTCCCTTCTATTGCTTCTCCCATGACAAAATTGACTCAAAAGAAAGCAAAATTTGTGTGGATTAATAAGTGTGAAAAGAGTTTCCAAAAATGAAAAGATAAGCTTGTATCCCTCCTATATTGTCATTATTGGAAGGGTAGAAGGTTTGTTGTGTATTGGCATGCTTTTAGCGTTTGTTTGGGTTCTGTACTGATCAAAATAGTAATGGGATAGCCTATGCTTCTAGACAGCTCAAAGTGCATGAAATGAACTATCCTACCTATGATCTTGAACTAGCCGTCGTGGTATTTGCATTAAAGATATGGCTTCATAATTTGTATGGTGTACATGTTGATGTGTTCACCTATCATAATAGTCTCCAATATGTCTTCACTCAAAAAGATCTCAACTTGACGCAAAGAAGGTGTTTAGAACTTCTTAAGGATTATGATATGAGTGTGCATTATCATCCTAGTAAGGCTAAAGTTGTCGCGGTTGCTTTTAGTAGGTTAATGGGTACCATAGCTCATATCGATGATGGTGGCAAAGGGGTGGCTAAGGAGTTCCATTGGTTAGCTAGTTTGGGAGCCTGGTTGCAAGAGGGTAATGATGGTGGTGTCTTTATTGTTGGTGGTTCTAATTCTTCGTTGGTTGAGGAGGTGAAAACTAAGCAAGATCTTGATCCCTTCTTATTAGAATTGATGGCCTTTATGAAAGGGGGCAAGGTGGAGTGTTTCTCGCAAGGGGAGATGGTGACCTTAGATACCAAGGTAGGTTGTGTGTGCCTTGTGTTGATGGATTGAGAGAAAAGATTCTTGATGAGGCTCATGGTTCTTATTACTCTATTCAGCTCGGGTCTACTATGATGTATAGAGATTTGAGAGAGGTGTATTGGTAGGGAGGCATGAAGAGGAACATTGTTAAATTTATCTCTGGTTGTCGTAGTTGCCAACAAGTCAAAGCCGATCATCAGAGGCTAGGTGGACAATCTCAAGACATAGAGATTCCTAATTGGAAGTGGTAAGAGATTAATATGGATTTTGTGATTCGGTTGCCCAAGACTACAAAAGGTTTTGATTCAATTTGCATTATGATTGATAGGATGACGAAATCGGCTAACTTTCTATCAGTTAAGACTACATATAAGGCTAAAGATTATGCTAGGTTGTACATTGATGACTTGTTGAGGTTGAATGGGGTTCTTTTTCCCATCATATCGGATCATGGTGCACAATTCACTTCTTATTTTTGTAGATCTTTTCAAAGGGGTCTTGGTACAAGAGGTCAGCATAGTACGGCCTTTCACCCTCAAATGGATAGCCAAGCCAAAAGAACTATCAAAACTCTTGAGGATAAGCTTAGGGCTTGTGTATTGGAGCATAAGAATAGTTTCAATTATCATCTTCTATTAATTGAGTTTGCCTATAACAATAGCTATCATTCTAGTATCGGAATGGCTCCTTTTGAGGCTTTCTATTGTAGATGTTGTAGATAACCGATTAGGTTGTTTAAGGTTGGAGAGACCCTCTATGGTAGACTTTGTTGTGTACGGATATTGTTACGGATGCCATAAATAAGGTAAGGATGACTAGAGAAAGTCAAAAATAGCCCAAGGACTCCAAAAGACTTATGCCGATGTGAGAAGGAGGGAGCTTGAGTTTAAGGTTGGTGATTGGATCTATTTGAAGGTGTCACCCATGAAGGATGTGGTTCATTTTGGTAAGAAGGATAAGTTAATCCCTAGATATGTGGGTCCTTGTAGGGTGATGAGGAGGATTGGTAAGGAAGTGTGTGGGCAACCCTAATGCTTTTGTACCTCTTTATGATGGGGGGGAGTAATTGATGACAACTTAGACGTTCCAGTAGAGTTCTTGTATATACAAGCGAAGAGGTTGAGGAACAAGTATTTTTCTTCTGTTAAGGTCCTTTGGAGGAATCAACAAGTCAAAAGTGCTACATGGGAGGCCAAAGCAGACATGCAAAAGCATATCCTTATCTTTTTTATCTTACTCAAGACTAAGGTACTAATTATAAGCTTTCTACGTGATTTTCATGTCTCATGTCCCCGTCCATAAGTCATTTGCATTCATTCATGTTTATATTGACAAAGCTCATGATGATTTTACACTTATGTTGAGATTTTGGAAATGGTGTTTTAAGTGTGTTGTTGCATCCTTATTGGGGCAGATTCCCTCATGATTACTCTTCTCCTATACATTTCTTTGACATTCGGGGAAAAATGTTCCCAAGGTGAAAATATTGAAACAACCCCACAAATTGCCTAAAAATGTGCCTCAGAAGTGCCTGAAATCGTTATTTTCTTATATCTAAAAATCCATGCGTAATATCAAAAATCCGACTTCATATTCTTATCAAGGGGTCAAATTGAGTAGGAAATGGTCTAACCCCAATTTTAGAGCAAACAGAGCACAATTTCATTTTCCAAAAAATCAAATTTTAGTGAGGTTTCTAGCACCCCTGGCGCGATGCCCCAAGGACAGGCTTCAATTTAATTTTTGTTCTGTTTTTCTATTTTGGTCCAAGACTATTGGGTCTTGAGCCTAAGAGTTCCCATGCGCGAAAATACCTATATTTAGCCTTAATTCACCCTCATATCATTCAAGACATTCCCAAGTATTCTCTCAAATACTTAGATAATATTTCATCTCATAATTTCAAGTCCTAAAACTTATCTGGATCTTAAGGTTCTCATTCAAGCTTCAAGTCTCCATCTCTAATCTTCTTTAAGGATTCTGGGAAGTCAAGGTATGTTAGTTTCTTTCATGGATTCTTTTCACTCGTGATGCCCAAGCTTTGTTTTATCTAAAATTGCATGATTCAAAGTTGATTTACTAAGGGGTCTTACTTGTTATGAATTTCACTGTAATATGTTGGGGTTTCATGAAATTATGATTGTGTTAGCATGTATTGAGCTATGAATCTAGATCTATTATGAGATTTGATAAAGAGTTTTGATGTATATTGCTTGAAGGTGTTACCAAAGTATCTATTGATGGTTTAATATTGAATTTTCTAGCATGATTCCACTCTGGAATTGCATGGTTTTACACTATCACTATACACCTGCCAAGTATTTGATAAAATGTCCAGTTAATGTATTTTGAGGAATTGAAGGTGCAATGCATGTCTTATGAGTTGAATGACTTTATGATGATGGAAGGAACATATGTATATGATACTCTCCTGTATTGTGTTGGATTGTAACCATGCCTTACTTGGGGGGTTAAGAGCCTGGGTAACTAGGTTGATGGGTTAGTACCTCAATAACCAAGTGTGGTAGGGTACGACTATCCACCAACCAATCAAGGGGTTCGTACCTTGGTAACTGGGTTGAGGGATTACTTTATCAATCACCAAGGAGTAGGGTGCAAATATCCACAAACCAACCCAAGGGGTTTGTACCTTGGTAACCTACGGGTTTTATAATGTTGGTATCTTCTTACACCTTATATATATTCAATGTAAGAATATTTTACATAAGCATTGATCATACATATCATATTGTTATTATGCTATCTATTGCTTAATATTATGAATTTTATTCATGATGTCTATCTCTTGTGGCATTGCATCCTACATATTTAATACATTCAAATGTACTAATGCATACATGATGTTACCATGTAGGAACTGATGCTCCACTTCGTCCTCCTCCTCCACATGGCTAGTACGATCTCTCTCTCAAAGCTAGTTGGTGAATCCTCCACTTCGGGGACATTGACTTTAATCTTATGCTATTAATAAAGACTCTTTTTTTTTAATTATGTATTTGACTTTGAGGGTGAGCCTGGTTGCTTGTCTTGGCCCCCGCTAAGTTCTATAGTTAGAGGAATTGGCTGACATGTTTTGTGTAATGCTATGAGCTTTGACTCTCTCTCTTGACTCTAGATATTTATGAAATGAAAGTTGTCCCTTAGCCCCATTTATCCCTACTTACTATCTCTTGTTGTATTTTATTTCTTCTGCAACCAAGGTTGTGTAGTGATATGTTAAGAGTCTTGCTTGGGGTCCCGTCGAGTTTCCCATGCGCCGTGTCACGTCTAGGCCCTAGGCTTGGATCGTGACAAGTTTTATCAAGATTCTTTTCTTGGTAAATCTTGGGATTTATTAAATATAAATAGCAAAAGAAAAAGTAAAAAGAAATTCAAACAAAAAATTTTCAAAAAGCTATAACTTGCTCTCCAAGAAATTTGTTTACTTACCCTCGAAATTTTACATTGGTTGTTTCCAAATAAAAATGGATTAAGAAGAGTGGATTCTAAATCTTTAAGGATAAGAGAATTTTTTTTCTTATACTAATAGAATCTAAGTAACTTCCTTTTTATTCATGTTTTGTTTCAACTAAATCCTACTTGTTATACGACTAGTTCTTTACTTTCTTTTGTGCCCCAAAAATCTATACTTTATTAATAAAAATGTGATACTTGTTTGGGTTTAATTATAAATCTACAAAGTACGGTTGTTCAAAGGTTATTTCAGGGAAAAAAGGCAAGAGTGAGTTTAAAAGAGGATAAAAGCCATACTAAGTGTGTGATACTTGATAATTTTTTTCAAGATGCTTAATTCTGGTGGTGATGAGGAAAGGTCTTGTTCAGAAGCCGAGATCAAAAGAAGGAATGACTTCACCTTTCAAGCTATGCACCAACAATTCAAGAGATGGAACCTTCAATTTCAAGAGGTGAGGAATAAGATTACAGAGCAGAATGAGACCATAGCTTCAATTAGGAGGGAGAATAATGTTGTACCACCAAATAATGTTAGACCCCCAAGTTAGAACAAATGTACCCCGTGTCCCTTTTATAAATTTTGAAAATGATAATGATAATTTTTATGGTGAATTTCATCTAGAAAGAAGAAATAGGAGGGGGGAAAAAGAGGTTGAGTAGAAGATGATAATATAAGTAGTATAAAGATGAAGATGCCATCTTTCAATAGAATAATGGACCTGACTTGTACCTTTATAGGGAGAGACAAGTTGAAGCCATCTTTCAGTGTCATAACTACCTAACGGTAAGAATGTTTAACTTGCAATTATTGAGTTTTCTGATTATATTGCTTCTTGGTGGATGAAGCTTGCTAGGGACAGATTGCAAGATGAGCTACCACCTGTTGCTACATTGGCAGAGATTAAGAGGGTGATGAAGAAGAGGTTTGTGGCATCATAATTTCAGAGAGATATACAGTCTCACCTTTAACACATAGAGAAGGGTTCCATGTCAGTGGATGAGTACTTCAAAAGAATGGATATGGCTATGATTCAAGCTAAATTCATGGAGGAATAAAAAGCTATAATGTCTAGATTTTTAAATGGTTTAAATTAAGAAATAGTTGATGTAGTAGAGATACTACATTGTGTAACTTTGGATGAGTTAGTTGCTTTGTCTATTAAAGTAGAAAAGCAAATTAAGAAAAAGCAACAACCTAACTCATGGAGAAAATCGACCAAACTCCATCTCTAAGAAACCACAAATCAAGAGGGAAAAGCACCTTTTAAACCTAAAGAAGATAGAGCGAAAGGTAAAACTGACAAGGGAGGTTAATCCTTCAACACTAGATCAAAAATGATTGAGGGAAACAATGGCAAAAAAAGGAGGGAGAGATAAAAAGTAATCTTGAGGGAAAATAAAAGGTCTAATATTTGACAAACTATAACTCTATGATCTTATGAATCCTGGTTTTAAGTCTCATTTGGTTAGGTTGGGAGTGTATTAGGGTCATGGGAGACTTGTAGTACTTAGACGAGTTTGAAACTTCCTTACAAATTGAGTTTTGGGTGTTTGTTTGTGACAAGGTCAACTTTAAATGAACATAACTTTTAGCACACAAAGAACTGGATGACCCATGAATGAACAATTAAGTCCCTTTGAGTTATGTTTCCAAGCACTTGGTTTCACCTCATTCTGAGGATGGATGAAGGAGTTATGACTGTTCTGGTGAGACCCTCCCGTGTAGTGAAACTACATGGGCACCTTGACGGGCAATGGGACTTTTGACGGGGCTTGTGCGCTGTCTTGAGCTGGAAAAGGCTATTTCTAGCCTAAGGCATGGGGCATAGCCAGTGTCATAGGCCGTGTAGATTGCCACTGATCGTGTGGTTGGTCGTGGAGGTGAGCAAGTGAAGAGTGGTAGGCGAGTAAGGGAGTTTTTTTGCCAAGTACTGTGCTATGGCCATCCTCACGGGTTGTGGAAAGGCTCATGAACCATATGGCTTGGAGTGAAGCCTCTTGTCCATAGTTTTTCTCACAAAGTGTAACTTCACGGGCCACTACACGGACCATGTCGCATCATACAAACCCGTGGAGGTTCCCGTCAAAGTGAAGAAACATGATTTTTCCAAAGTATCCCAACTTCAAATTTTTCACCAAGTCTAGCCTCAAAGGAACTTCACACGACCTGTGTGGGCCTTAGTGGGACATCTTTTTGACAATTTTTCCATTCATTCACTAATATCATGTTCGTAAATTTATTTATTCTAATAACCCTTTTAGACTTCTACTGCTATCTTAACTTCCCCAAAAGGACAAAACCCCATTCCAAAGGATGAACTCACTACTCTCAACTTAAACATACCCTCAAATTCTCTGAAGAGCCTCCACCAAAACCACAATAAAAATTAAAGGAAACTGAATAACAAGTTTTGGATTCCAAGACCGCATTTATAGATTCAATTTTTTTCAAACTTAATTTCAAGAAATTCAAGGTCTAAGGTATGTGAGTTTCAACCATTGGGTCCTTTCACCCATGGATCCCAACCTTTCTTTTTTTACATAAATTGCATGTTTCTAAGTTGATTTACTTGTGGGTCTTACTTATTATGAATGCAACTACGAACTATGTTAGAGTTTCATAAAAGTGTGATTATTTAAGCATGATTTGAGCTATAAATCTGTGATCTATTTTGAGATTTGATGAAGAGTTATCATCCATGAGGGTATTACCAACTGTTGGTGGGTGGTTTTACATTGAGTTTTCTTGCATGATTTCACTCTTGAATTGCATGACCATACGCTATAATTACACACCCGCCAAGTGTTTGATAAAATGTCTGATTTTGGATTCTTGAGCTATATATGATCTATTGTATGAACTATGACATGAATAACTTTATGATGATGAAAGAAAGGTATATATGTGTTGATTTCGTAGAAAGTATCTATGGTGTTGTGAGTTGACCATATCTAGTTGAGAAGCGGTAAATTGCCTCACCATCTTGATGGGGGGTGGTATGTATAATAACCAAATGAGGGGTTGATTCCTCAATCACTTTTAATGTTGGATGGTCATGCCTATCAATCAATTAGGGGGTTGATTCCTCAGTCACTTAGGACAGGGTTGGTCATGCTATTAACCAATTGGAGGGGGGGTTAATTCCTCAATCACTTAGGATAGGGGTGGTAATGCCTTCAACTAATTAAGGGGTTGATACCTCAATCACCATGGACGGTAGGGTGTAACAACTATCAACCAATTAAGGGGTTGATTCCTCAATCACTTCCAAGGGAAGGACTACCTTGGATTTCGAGTACTACTTTTCCTTGGTTTATGATGATGGTCTCTTCCTACATATATAATATGTTCTATAAAACTATGTTTTAATTCAAGCATCATTCATACATATCATATAGTTGTTATACTATCCATTGTATATGATATTGCATTTTATCTATATTGCCTATCTCTTGTTGCGCAGCCTATGGAGGCTCCCGTCAAGGTGACAAAACGTGATTTTTCCAAAGTATCCCAAATTCTAATTTTTTAGCAAGTCTCACCTCATGTTCACTTCACACGACCTGTGTGGACCTCAGTGGGGCATCACTTTGCTAATTTTCTCACTAATGACATTTTCATTAAGTTTATTTATTATAATGACCATTTTAGACTGCCAATGCTATCTTAACCTCCCAAAAGAACAAAACCCCATTCCAAAGGGTCAAACTCATTACTCTCAACTTTAACACACTCTCAAATTCTCTCAAGCGCCTCCACTAATACCCCAATACAAACTCAAGGACACTCAAGAACAAGTTTTGGATTCTGAGGCCCTATTCCAAGCTTCAATTCTTTCCTAACTAAATTACAAGAAACTCATGATCTACGGTATGTGGGTTTCAACCATTGGGTCCTTTCACCCATAGTGGTGTCCAACCTTGCTTTTTACATAAATTTGATATTTCTAAGTTAATTTACTTATGGGTCTTACTAATTATGAATGTAATTATGGACTATGTTGGATTTCATAAAAGTGTGATTTTTAAGCCTGTTTTGAGCTTATGAATCTATGATATATATTGAGATTTAATGGAGAGTTTTGATGTATCATATATTAAGGTATTGCCAAGTGTTGGTGGGTGATTTTACATTGTATTTTCTTGCATAATTTCACTATTGAATTGCATGATCATACACTAGAATTACACACCCGCCAAGTGTTTAATAAAATGTCCGATTTTGGATTCTTAAGCAATGGAAGATATATTGTATGACCGATGACTTGAATGAATTTAGGATGATGGAAGGATAGTATATATGTGTTGATTTCATTGAAAGTATATATAGTGTTTTGAGTTGACCATGCCTAGTTGAGAAGGGGTAAATTGCCTCAACCATCTTGATGGGAGGGGTGGTATGCCCATCAACCAATTGAGGGATTGATTCCTCTATCACTTTGGATGGGGATGGTCATGCCCATCAACCTATTGAGAGGTTGAGTTCTCAATCATTTGGGATAAGGTTGGTCATCTTATCAATTGATTAGGGGTTTGAACTCCTTAATCAGTTTTTATTGAGGTGGTCATGTCGTTAACAAAATAAGAGATTGATACCTCAATTACCATATATATAGGGTGTAACAACCATCAATAAATTGAGGGATTGATTCATCAATCACTTCCAAGGGGTGGTCTACGTTGGATTCCAACTACTAAGTTTGCTTGGTTTATGATGATTGTCTCTTCCTACAAATGTAATATGTTCTATATGAGCACATTTTACTTCAATCATCATTCATACATGCTATATTGTTATTATACTATCCATTGTATATGATATTGCATTTTGCCTATGTTGCTTATCTCTTGTTGCATTGTGTCATGACTTAAGCCTAGGGATTAGATGTGACACGGCAAATGGAGAACCCGAAGGAACTCCAAACAAGCCTCTTTGCATATCATACATAGATCCTCTGAAACGACCCCAAAACGTGCATGAAAATGTACCTTGAAGTGCGCAGAATTTTAAATTTTATATATCTCAAAATCCATGCACGATATCAAAAATTCAACTTTATATTCTTGTTTAGAGGATCACAATTGGGGGAAAAAGGGTCTAACCTCGATTTAAGAGCAAAAGATTAGTAATATGATTTTTCAAGTGACAAATTCCAATGAGAATTCCGCACCCCTGGAGCGACGTGCAAAGGGTGTATTGATGAAGATAATTTTTCTTCATGTCTTCTCATGACGTGAAGAGCTCTACTTTGCTATCTAATGATTTTCTGTATGGTAAAAGTCTTTTATATCTTGGGCCTAAAAGTTTCCGAATGTGTTTTTACCTATGCTTAGTCATATTTCACCTTCATATCATGCTAAATATTCCTAAATATACTCTCAAACACTTAGCGATGTTTTTCACTCTCAAATTCAAGTCTCGACCCCTCATCCGAAACTAAGAATTTCCTTCAAGATTCTTCTTCAAGCTTCAAGTCTCCATCTTAAATCTTCACCAAGTTCATCTCTAAGCTAAGGTATGTGAGTTTCTTTCATGGGTTCCTTTGACCCATGAACCCAAGTCTCCTTTAAATCAAATTGCATGATTTAAAGTTGTTTTACAAATGGTTCTTACTTATTATGAAATTCACTGCACATTATGTTAAAGCTATGTGAAATTATGACTATTTTGCTATGCTTTGAGCTATAAATCTTGGATCTATTATAAGTATTGACAAGGGTTTTTGATGTATATTGCTTGAGGTTATTGAAAGGTATTGTTTGATGGTCTTACAATGGATTTTCTTGCATGGTTTTATTTCTATATTTTATGGATTTATCTAGCATTACACACTCACTGAGTGTTTGATAAAATGTTCGAATATGGTTTCTTGAGGAATTAAAGGTATAAATCATGAGATATGATATGGTTGATATTATGATGATGAAAGAAGCTTATGTATATGATATAATCTATATAAAGCATTGTATTAGACCATGCCTGATCTGAGGGGACCAAGCACCCTAATAACCTTCTCGGGGGATTAGTACCTTGATAGCTAATCAAAATGCTAGTGCCTTGATAACCGAGCTAAGGGTCTGTAATCATCAACTGAGGTGGGGGTTTGTACTCATCAATCGAGGTGGGAGTTTGTACTCATCAGCCATGTGAGGGGTTTGTACTTCATACCATGGTGATAAGGTGAAATTATCACCAACCATATGAGGGGTTTGTACCACATTACCAGGGTGATGGGGTGAAACCATCATCAACCTACCAAGGGGTTTGTACTTTGTAAAGCTAGCTTGGTCTCTTCTACACATATCATATCTTATATGAATATGAGTTACTTGATCATGTTTACATATGCATTCATCATACATGTAATGTTATTACATTATGCTTATTATCTATTGCTATGTATTTTAATTATAATGCCTATCTCTTGTTGCATTGCATGCTATATACTTAGAACATTAAAACGTACTAACACATACTCTTGCCTACATGATATCACCATATAGGAAATGGACCCTAAGTTGATTATCCTCCTCCTCCTCCATGTGGCTAGTTCGGTGCTACTCAAGCTAGTTGGTGAGTCCTCCACTTTTGGGACCTTAGTTTATTTTTCTCTTATCATGTATTGAGACACTCTTCTTTACTTTCTATTTGGACTATGAGGGTGAGCTCGATTGTTTTGTCTTGGCCCCTACTCTTATCTAAGTATTAGAGGTATTTGTCGAACATGTTGTGTATCTATGATATGGGTTTTGACTCTTTGTCTCTTGACTATGATGTTATGCAAGTTTTCCCTTTAGCCCCTTTACCCGTATTCTTACTCTTTAAGTCTTTTATATGCTTCCACAACCAGTGATGTTTAATGACAAGTTAAGAGGCTTGCTTGGGGTTCCTTCGGGTTCCCCATTCACCATGTCACATCTAGGCCCTAGGCTTGAATCATAATAAACTTGGTATTAGAGCACTTGATGGTAGATCCTCGGAGTCCAACACACCACATTGATTAGATTCCAATTAAAAGTTGTGAAGTGCGCCATGAATATGAGTAGAAGGCTATGAGACATTTTAGGAAATAGTTTCCTTCTTCGAGTCCTATGTCATAGTATAGAGTTGTGGTAAGTTTTTCCACCAAACAATTATTCTTTACTATTCTAGATAATGCCTAACACTCGAGGAGCAACCTACAAATGGTGAGCTCCGGGATGCTCTCACTATTCTTGCCCAAGTTCTGGCCAACCAAGTCAATCAAAGGGCCCAAGCCCCTCATGCTACTACCTAGTTAGCTAGGGCAAGGGACTTCATATGGATGAATCCTTTGGTGTTCTATGGGTAAAGATAGATGAAGATCCACAAGAGTTCATTGATGAGATCTACAAGATTTTGAATATCATGGGTATTGGGCCTAATGAAAAGGTAGAGTTGGCGACATACCAACTCAAAGGTGTAGCCCAAATATGGTATGATCAATGGAAGGGTGAGAAGGGAATTTGTAATTTGGTGCTTTAGAAGGAGTTCAAATTGGCTTTTCCTTAATAGATTTTTCCCTCTTGAGGATAGGGAAGCTAAGATGTAGAGTTCATGAACTTGAAGCAAGGTGTTATGAGTGTGAGGGAGTATGCCCTTAAGTTTAATCAACTTTCTAAATATGTTCCTAATTTGGTGGTTGATCTTAGATCTCGGATGAATAAGTTTGCGATGGGGGTCTCTGACTTAGAGAGTGAAGAATGCTGGTCCACTATGTTAATTAGCGACATGGACTAGTATCAGTTGATGACCTATGTCGAGCAAATAGAGAAGAAGAAATTGAGAAAGATAAAGGGGTATGAGGCCAAGAGGGACCAATTTGAGGGTAAATTCCAAAAGAGTGCTAGATTTTGTCACGGCCAAGGGTCTTCTCATGCTACTGATAGGGTGTTTGCCAATGACTTCCCTAGGTCTCAAGGTGTTGGTGGTGTGGCTCCTATTTATATCTGCCCTAAATATGGAAGGAGCTGTGGAGGCCCATGTTTGGAAGGTTCTAATGCATGGTTTGAACATTGGGAACTTGGTCACAAGAAAGTGGATTTTCCAAGAAACCATGGCAAAGTCCGAGGTGTGAACACAGTCCATTGGGTAGAAGTGGTCGTCAAGGTAGTGCCCCAAGGCAAAACCCATTTTATGCACTACATGGAAGGCAAGGGGTTGGTAAGGTTCCTAATGTTGCTACCAGTATGTTCAAAATCTTTGACTTTAATTTATATGCTTTGATTGATCCGGGTGCCACTCTTTCCTTTGTTACCCTTATTTATTGCTAAAAAGTTTCATGTTGACCCCGAGTAATTGCATGAGTCATATGAAGTGTCCACCCCTATTTGGTGCCGCTATTATTACTAGGAAAGTGTATAAAATTTTTCCTATTTGTATTTTTCATAAGTTGTTACCTTGTGATCTTTTTGAATTAGACATGGTTGATTTTGATGTCATTCTTAGAATGGATTGGTTGTATGCCTACTATGCTTCTATTGATTATAGAACCTGTAAAGTCAAGTTCCAATTTCTAATGACCCCGTCCTTGGGTGGTAAAGTTAAGATGTGGTGGTCAATGGTAGATTCATCTCTTGCATTAAAGCTCGTAAATTGATCTCTAAGGGGTGTTTGTATCATCTTGTGAGGTATAAAGATGTGGAGTCCAAAGTCCCTTCTATAATGTCGGTTCAGGTTGTAAAGGAGTTTCTTGATGTCTTCCCAAATGACCTTTTCGATTTCTCTCTAGAAAGAGAGATAGATTTTGGTATAGATATCCTCCCCAATACTCAATTCATTTCTATTCCTCCCTACTATATGGCCCCAACGAAGTTGAAGGAGCTAAAGGAACAATTAAAAGATTTATTGGAGAAAGGATTTATTAGACCTAGCCAATCACTTTGGGGTGCTCTGGTGTTGTTTGTGAAAAAAAAGGATCGGTCCCTTAGGATGGGTCCTCTTCCAAGAATTTATAATTTGTTTGACCAATTGGAAGGGGCAAGCGTTTTCTCTAAGATTGATTTTTGGTCAAGGTATCATCAAGTTAGGGTGAGGGAGTGTGATATTCTCAAGACGACCTTCCAAGCTAGATATGGGCATTATGAGTTTATGGGTTGACCTATTCACCAACCATCTTCATGGACCTTATGAATAAGGTCTTCAAATCCTACCTTGATTCCTTTGTTGTTGTCATCAATGATGATATTTTGATCTATTGATATAGTAGAGAGGAGCATATGGGGTATTTGAGGGTTGTGTTGCAAAGATTGAGGTAGGAGAAATTGTATGCCAAATATGAAAAGTGTGAATTTTTATTGAAGGAAGCTGCATTGTTTGGTCATTGGGTTTTGGGGGATGGTATAAAAATGGATCCTAAGAAAACCGATGTGATTAGGATTGGGCCTAGACTATTGACCCCTTCAGGCATAGGAGATTCTTGGGCCTAGCAGGTTATTATAGAAGGTTTCTGAATGGGTTTTCATCCATTGCTTCCCTTACAACAAAATTGATTCAAAAGAAGGTTAAGTTTGTGTTGACTGATGTTTGTGACAGGAGCTTCCAAACTTTGAAACAGAAACTTATGTCCGCTCCTCTATTGTCACTACCAGATGGGCTTAAGGGATTGATGGTGTATTGTGATTTGTTTCGGGTATGTTTGGGTTGTGTGTTTATTCAAAATGGTAAGGTCATAACTTATGCTTCTATACAACTCAAGGTGCAAGAAAGGAACTACCCTACCCATGATCTAGAGTTAGCCGCCGTTGTGTTTCCAGTAAAGATTTGGCGTCACTACTTCTATAGGGTGTATGTTGATGTGTTCATCGATCATAAGATCCTCCAATATATCTTTTCTCAAAAAGATCTCAACTTAAGGCAAAGGAGAAGGTTAGAACTTCTTAAAGACTATGATATGAGTGTGCATTACCATCCGGTAAGGCGAATGTTGTAGTAGATGATTTGAGTAGGGTGTCCATAGGTAGCCTAGCTCATGGTGATTGTAGTGGAAAGGACATGGCTAGGGAATTACATCAGTTGGCTAGGTTGGGGGTTATATTGGCGGAGGTTGGAAGTGGTGATGTTGTTATTGTTGATGGTTCTAAGCCTTGTTTGGTGGATGCGGTGATAGCAAAACAAGATCATGACTCCTTCTTGCTTAATTAAAGTCCTTGGTTAAAGAGGAAAAAGTAGTGGTTTTCTCCCAAGCGGGAGATGGTGCCCTTAGGCCTAAGGTACCAAGGTAGGTTGTGTATGCCTTTTGTTGATGGTTTGAGGGAGAAAATCCTTGATGAGGCCCATAATTCTTCTTATTTTGTCCACCCTGATGCCACCAAAATGTATAGAGACTTGAGGGATGTGTATTGGTGGGGAGGCATGAAGAGGGACATTGCCAAATTCATTTCTGGTTGCCATAGTTGTCAACAAGTCAAAGTCGAACATCAAAGGACGTGTGGCCTAACCCAAGATATAGAGATTCCTACTTGGAAGTGGGAGGTGATTAATAAGATTTTTGTGGTTGGTTTGCCTAAGGCTAGAAAAGATTTTGATTCCATTTGGGTTCTAGTTGATAGCATGACGAAATCGGCTCATTTTCTACCAGTTAAGACTATATATGGGGTTAAAGATTATGCATGATTACACATCCATGCGTTATTGAGGTTACATGGGGCTCTTTTACCTATTATATTGGATCATGGTGCACAATTTACTTCATACTCTTGGAGGTCTTTTCAAAGGGTTCTTGGTACAAATGTTCACCTTAGTAGGCCTTTCACCCTCAAACGGATGGCCAAGCTGAAAGGACCATTCAAACATTTGACAATATGCCTAGGTCTTATGTCTTAGAGTTTAATGGTAGTTGGTATGATCATCTTCCATTGTTTGAGTTTGCCTACAACAATAGCTATCATTCTAGCATCGTTATAGCTCCATTTGAGGCCCTTTATGGTAGACATTGTAGATCACTGGTTGGGTAGTTTGAAGTTAGTGAGATGGCTTTTTTGGGACCATATAATGCCATGGAAGCTCTTGAGAAGGTTATAATGATTAGGGGGATATTGAATTGGCCCATAGTCGCCCAAATTCTACGCCGATGTGAGGAGAAGGTATCTTGAATTCCAAGTTGGTGATTGGGTTTATTTGCAGGTGTCACGCATGAAGGGTGTAGTCCATTTTTGTAAGAAGGGAAAGTTGAGACCAAGGTATGTTGGTCCTTATGAGGTCTTAAGAAGGTTGGCAAAGTAGCTTATGAGTTAAAGTTTCCTAGTGAAATGAGTTTGGTTCATCTAGTATTCCATGTCTCTATGTTGAGAAAATGTATTGGTGATCCTAATGTTGTTGTGCCTCTTGATATTGTGGGTGTTGTTGAGGATAACTTTACTTATAAGGAGTATCCATTCCAATTCTGGATAGGCAAGTTAAGAGATTGAAGAACAATGAGGTGGCATCCATTAAGGTCTTTTGGCTGAACCAACAAGTTGAAAGTGCTACATGGGAGGCCGAAGCGGACATGCAAAAGTGGTATCCTTATTTTTTTCAATCCACTCACGCCTAAGGTACTAATTCTAAGTTCCTTTTGTGAGTTCAAGTCTTATATTTTAGCTCCTACTTCATCATATGCATTCATGTTCAAGTTGGCTAATTTGAGATGATTTTACACTCATGATGAGATTTTGAAAATGGTGTTTTAAATGTAATATTGCATTCTTCTTGGGGCTGATTTGTCTATGCTCACTGTTGTCATGTACTTTATTTTACATTCGTGCATGAATGTTCCCAAGGAGGAGATTTTGACACAAACCCAAAAAGTACCCAAAAATGTTCTTCGAAATGCCCAATATTTTAAATTCAATATATCTCATAATCCGTGTGCAATATCAAAAGTGCGACTTTGTATTCTTGTTCAGGAGGTAAAAATTAGGAGGGAAAGGGCCTAAACCAGATTTAAGAGCAAAAGAGTAGCAATTATGATTTTTGAAGTGACAAATTCTAGTGAGTAGTCCTGAAGAGACCAAGGAATTACAAATCCAAGTTGAAGAATTGCTTGAAAAGGGTTTTGTTTGAGAGAGCATAAGCCTATGTTCTATTCTTGTCCTATTGGTACCCAAAAAGGATGGAACATAGAAGATTTCTGTGGATTGTAGAGCCATCAACAAGATAACAGTAAAGTATGACCATCCTATCCCATGTCTTAATTATAGACTAGATCAACTATATGGATCCAAAATATTTTCTAAAATTGATCTTAAAAGTGACTACCATCAAATTAGTATGAATCCTGGTGATGAATGAAAAACTACTTTTAAGACAGAATATGGACTTTATGAGTGGTTAGTTATGCCTTTTGTCTTAACAAACACAACAAGCACATTTATGAGACTAATGAATCATGTTTTTAAGGATTTTTATGGAAAATATATTTTGGTGTATTTTAATGAAATCTTGATCTTTTCTCAAAGTCTAGATGAACACCTAGAGTACCTAAACTAGGTTTTTTAAGATCTTAGAAATCAACGCTTATTTGCTAATCTCAAAAAGTATACTTTCTGTGTAGATCGTATGGATTTCTTAAGTTTTGTCGTCAGTACTAAGGGAGTTGAAGTAGACAGTGATAAAATTAAAGTAATTAAAGAATGGCTTAGACTTAATAGTAACTAAAGTTAGGAGTTTTCATGGACTTGAAAGTTTTTATAAGAGGTTTGTAAGGGACTTTAGCACTGTTGCTTCTCCTTTAACTAAAGTTATTAAGAAGGATAAGATTTTTTTAAGAGGAAAGGAATAAGATGATGCATTTAACTTGCTGAAAAAAAATTGTGTTCTCCTCCTAATTTGCAATTACCTGATTTTTCTAAGTCTTTTGAAGTTGAGTGTGATGCCTTTGGTAAGGGCATAGGTGCTGTTTTGATGTAAGACTCTAAGACAATGACCTACTTTAGTGAAAAGCTAAGTGGAGCAACGTTGAACTACTCAACTTATGATAAGGAGATATATATGTTGGTAAGGGCATTAGCTACATAGCAGCACTACTTGTGGCCTTGAGAATTCATGGTCAAGACTGATCATGAGTCATTGAAGTACTTGAAGATCTAAGGTAAACTTAGTCATAGTCATGCTAAATGGGTGAAGTTTATTGAAACTTTTCTTTATGTAATTGCCTACAAACAAGGAAAGGAGAATATGGTTGCTGATGCGCTCTCAAGAAAGTATGATTTGATATGTGCTGTTACTTCAAAGTTGTTTTGTTTTGGCCAAATCTTGTTACTCTATGCTAATGATTCTGATTTTTATAAAATTTTTGATGATTGTAAGTTGGATCCTTTTGAGAAATTTAATCTTCAAGATATTTTTTCTTTTAGGAAAATAAGTTGTGTGTACCTAACTTCTTTTGGCTTGAACTATTTGCTAGGGAAGCACATTATGGAGGATAATGGAACATTTTGGAGTGCCTAAAACTTTGGAAATACTTTATGAACATTTTTATTGGCCTGGCATGAGAAAAGATGTTAAAAATGTGTATTCTCATTGTCTTGAATGTAAACAAGCTAAGCGTAAAACATTGTCGTATGGTCTTTATTCTCCTTTTACCTGTTCCTAGTTCTCCTTAGATTGATATTTCTATGGACTTCATATTGGGGCTTCCAAGGAGTAAATATGGTAAAGATAGTATATTTGTGGTAGTGGACATACTTTCTAAAATGGCTCATTTTATTCAATTTAAAAAGACTAATGATGCATCTCATGTGGTTGACTTGTTTGCAAACGAAGTGGTTAAATTGCATGGAATACCTAGAACTATATTGTTAGTGATAGGGATGCCAAGTTTTGAAGTCACTTTTGGAGAATTCTTTGGCGAAAGTTAGGGACCAAATTGCTATTTTCCACATCTTCTCATCCACAAACTGATGGGCAAAGAGAAGTGGTTAATAGAACTTTGGAGAATGTATTGAGGTCTATTTTGAAAGGAAAGTTGACTTTTTGGGAAGATTACTTACCTAATGTGGAATTTGCTTATAATAGGACCTATAATTCTTATACTAGTATGACAAATTTTGAAGTTGTATATGGATTCAACCCCCTTACCTCTCTTGATTTACTACCTTTATCTACTAAAGATTTTTCTAATCTTGATGGTAGAAAGACGGCAAACACGATGCAGAAGATTCATGAATAAATAAGACTTGCAATTGAAAAGAAAAATAAGGAAGTTGCATTCTGAAGGAATAAAGGAAAAAGATATGTTTTATTTAAACCTGGGGACTTAGATTTGGTTCATCTGAGAAAGAAAAAAATTCATTCTAAGAGAAAAACCAAGCTAGATCCTAGAGGAAGTGACCCGTACAATGTCGTTGAAAGGATTGGAGACAGTGCTTATAAACTTGATCATCCTGGTGTGTTCCAAGTTACGGCTACTTTTAATGTTTCTGATCTTTCCCATTTTGATGCAATCTTGAATTGAAGGACGAATTCTGTTGAAGAAGACGAGAATGATAGTATTATACAAAGCTCTACTCCATTGAAGGAAAAGGATGAAAAGGATGAAGCTTTAGAAGATCAAATGATTCCCATAAAAAGATCTCAAACCAAGGAGTTTAATGAAAAGAATAATGGGCTTCAATTGCAGATCCAATTAGGGAACAAGAGCTAAATCCCAATAAGGATGAATTGTACAAATGCTACAATTATTTGGTGGCACAAATTCAATTCGATGAGGAAAAATTTTAGGGTTACATTTAGTGAAAATAAGGGAAAGAAGAGTCCAAGAATCATGCACAACAAAGGTTGTTTTCTGTCCAAGTTTGGAGAGAAGACTAGTCAAACTTTTCAAAATTATCAAGATTCTTTTCCAAGTTGGGTTTTATCTTATTTCCTTATTTATTTATAGGTTATTAATGTTTTCTTGTTCTATTTAAAGTATACTAGTACTATTTAATGCTTTCCTAGAACTACTAGGTCTATTCCTAGTTAAGGTAACTTGATTTCCTTTCTAGTGTAGGATTTACCTGTAATATTCTTTCTAGGTATTGGATACTCCTTGAGCCTAACATAAGGAGTATTGGACATCCAAAGACCATATAGTGTTATATAGGAGTCTTTTTTCTTTCAATAAAGACAATTAGATTGATATTAATAATATTTGAGAGAGTTTTATTGAAGCTTTATGACTTGTTCTTTGATAATTTCTCTTTAAACCTTTTCTAGTTCATAATTTGAGGTATAAAGTACTTTCTTCTTGTGATAACTTTTATTTCTTTTTGGTATTTTTTAGAAACTGATTACTTTATATACTAATTATTGTCTTTAGTAACTCATCAAGCGGTGTTTTCTCAAGTAAGGGTGTTAGATTTCTTCCATAAATTTTTATGTTGTTACTTGGATCTTGTCAAGACCTTAGATTATCAATTTCTTCAAAACTCTTAGAGCTTTCCTTTGAATTTCCTATATCTTTAATTAGTTTTACTCTTCTTTTTTGTGTGTGCGCTTTTGCATTCTAGTATTCACTCCATATTAGTGTTGTTTATGACCTTTATCTTATCACACTTTCTTCTTCTTCTTCTTCTTCAAGATTCTTCAATTCAATAATGGTGGAATCTTCAATTTCACTCCAAGCTTCACCAAATCTCAGCTCAAGACTCAAATAATTTTAGTGTACACAAATCCAAAATTAGAAACTTCAAGCAAGACTAAAATCAACAAAAATATTTTTGGGATTTTCTAAAAATGTTCTTGACTCTCTTCATTTGTTACCACCCAAGGCTAGAATCGTAGGAATGAATCGAAGCCTTGCTCTTATACCAAATGATGTAATACAAAATTCAGAATTGAAAAACAAGAAAGTAAAGATAGGTATCAAAACCAACCTAAAGGTATATTAAACCTAAACACCTCAATTGATAGATAGATTGATTGACATAGGAAGGGAAACCAAAAATAACCTAAGGGTATATTAAACCTAAATACCTAATTGATTCATCCATGACAAGCACCAACCTCCTACAAAGACCTTAAGGGAAATTAGTTTCCCTTCCAACCCCTATTTTTAAACAAAGTTTAACAAAAAGCTTGTACCAAGATCTCAAATTCACACAAGGAGTATTGTCGATCAGCTTTCAAAATAGTCTACCTACAAATGACCAAATATGAGCAATTTGTAGTCTTAGGTAAATCTATTACAAAAATAGCCGCAAATAGCCAAAATAATCAAATGGCACTCAAAGTGACCGTCACCTTCTTAATTCAGGGGATCACCGAATGGCTGCCTTGTCACTGTTCTTGAAAACATCTGGATCTCATAAATCTATAAGATTCAATGGTCTCATAAACCATCACTATCTTCACTTAACAAATCACCGACCTTGCCCCTATCACGGAGTATGCAACTTCTCCTCTTGCTTCGTGTTCAATTATCAAAATTATCTTCCACATATAGAATCCCTTCTTTATCCTCCAAATATTTCTATGGCTGTCTAATCAAATGACCAATCCTTATAAAGGTTGAATCTCCCTAGATTAGATCTGAGTGAGTGGCCTTAAGGCAAGATAAATTGCATCAAATAGTTACTATACAATTATAGTAGACCTTTCTAGATATAATGTATTCATCAAGTTGTGTTGACACTTCAAATGGTTTAGTCAATTGCTTTGGTAATTTGAACTTCCGCGTAATTAATGGAGTAACATATGACAGAGTAGTTCTTAGATCAATTAATAGATTAATATGTGAAAAAATGGACATTGTACTTGTAATCACATTATGGAAATCCTCCAAGTTTTGCTGATCTCCTAAAGCAAATGTGTGATTTGAGGGAAATTTCTCATCATATGACCTGGTACTCTATTTGCTGATCTCCTAAGCCATTCCACCTATATTCCTTTGAGGGAAATTTCTCATCATATGACCTGGTACACCAAAAAAAAACATTTGTCACGAACTGACATGCCCCTAGATGAGTCCTTCGACATTTCTTACAAGGTTGTCGAGGAGGTTTTGATTCGCTTGTACTCTTTTTTTGTTAGTGCTCTATTATTCATGAAACTTGGATTTCACCTTGTTACCCCAACTGATTATCGTTAGACCCTTGATAAATAGGTAGAGTACTAGCTTTAGAGTGGGAAATTGATGGCTTGGGTGGTCTATTAGAAAATCACAGCCTAAACTCATCCAGGGATGACGTGAATTGCCTTGGGGATCTAGCCCTCTTGGATTGCACTCCTCTGACTCTTGTATCGTTATTCTTTGTCGTTGATCCTCCAATGTAAAAGCTCGCATCCATGCTATATTCATGTCTTTATTCAAGGAAGCAATGGTACAATCTCTAACCAAGTAAGGATCTGATCAATCCATGTACCAATTAACTCGATCGTCCATAGTAGAAACCACATTTGGAGCATACCTAGCCAAGGAGTTAAATTAGAGACTGTACTCTCTCACCCTCATACCTCCTTGGTGGAGATTGAAGAATTGATCTGCACGAGCCTCTCAAATCTCCAATAGGAGATAGTCATCAAGAAATGCCTTTTTGAACTTTTTCCAAATAGCTGAAGGTGTGTTTGTATCCTTGGGTTGCTTCCACACTTCATACCATAATATATCCACATCCTTTAATCTATATGTTTCTAGCTCAACTACTTCTATACCACTTATATGCATAGTTTCTAAGGTTTGTTGGATTTGATCAACAAAGTCTTGTGGATTTCATTAGTATCTGACCCATTGAATTAAAGAGGTTCCTAATTAAGGAAGTCACATATTCATGTGCTAGCTTCCCTATCTGCACCACTAGTACCTATAACTACACCTCCTTGCCTTTGACCATGAGCAATAACTATACAAGTCAATAATTGGACTGCATTCTTTAAACCTTGCTCCATAGGAGGATCTTGAGCTTCTATAACCCTCGTTAGCTCTTTTGGAGGTAGAGGAGTCAGAGAACTTTGTGATAAAGACTCATCTGGAATCTCGATATCATTTGGTCTATATGACTTCAAATCTATAAAGACAGATAGACACTCGATGCCTCAAGGCCCCAGTGAACCAACATACAACCTATGCTTTGTATGCATATGATTGTGATAACTACACATTGGTGGAAGTTCGTGCAGACTATAGAGATAAGAGATCAAAATAGCTAACACCAAAACTTACATACTAGACTTCGCTATTGCATCCACAACTAGTTAGAGAGAAGATTCTACTCAACTATATACAATAAGTCTACAGAGCCTCTATAAGGCAATAAAGGCCATGATAGGCCCCGTTGTACTTTTAACTATTATACAATATCAAAATGCATATAATAACTACTAAGTAAAGACTCGGATAAATTTGGAGCTCACCCAAAGCAGTTGGGTGTCGGGTGCACCTACATTGGATTTCTGCTAACTGGAGTACCTATACTTATAGCATGAAATGCAACATCCCCCATGATAACATGCAAAGCAGAGATGGCACCAACATGAGTGGGATGTACCCCTCAAGACCATTCACAAGGAGTCAAGCAAAAGATCTCCAAGACCTATAGGCAATGTTCATAAAAAAAAATGAAACACTTGAGGAGCTTCAGGGTCACCAAAGAAAGGCTTACAATTTGTGGAAGGTCTATCAAGGTGAGAAAAAGGAAGAAAAGAGGCCATGTGTGCAAACGACTATTACTTGAATTCAAGGATTTGTAAAGAAGGAAAACAAACAAGGCCCATGCTTATTAAGGGTTAAATTATAAAGAAAATGTCTTCTTTTATTTACCTAGTAGAAATAGTCATATTTTAGCATTTTGAAGACTTACACTATGTCAAATATTGAATTCTCAAATTGTAGTATCATCTTATTGAGTAATTACGGTGACTCTAAGAAATATTAGTTCACTTATTTGCTTGATTAATTAAAGGTCTCCGAGTTGTGGTTCTTAGTTCCCTTTAATTTTTCTTTCTAGAGTTCTATTTGAGTTGTTGAAATCAATTGGGAGGTGAGGGTTTTAGTCCCTTATTGACCATAATTTCAATAGTTTGAATTTAATCCACATATTCTTTTATTTTGTTCTCTTTACCTTTCCTTTTTTGTTTGATCTTTATCATTTGGTCTCAAGAGCATAGGTTTAGGTTTGTTTTCAAAGAGCTAGGTCTTGAAATTTTGATGTAGTCAAAAATCCAAAAAAAAATAAATTTATTTTTATTTTGTTTTTTGTTTTTGATACTAAATTCTTGTTCACTGATGTTTTATTATCCTAAATCTCAAATTTCATTCAACTTGGTGTTGTGGAAGTGAAGTTACCATTGAAAGAATTTGAGCTTCAAACTTTCCAAATCTTGAAAGTAGGTTCCATTGATTGAGAAGAAATTGAAGGTTAATGATCATTGGTGTTGTTCTATATATCAAGGGGACACTATTTCTACATTTTGAGTCGATTTCGAGTTGATTTGAAGGCATTGGGATTTAGTGTGTGTTCTTGGTGTTCTTGAAGATCTTCAAGTGTACTTGAAGAAAAAGAAGACTAAAAGGTACATTTGATCTACTTTTGTCAAGTCAAATTGGTCAAAGGTGTTTGTTGGTTCTTAGTGGTAATTCGAAGAAAAAAATTAATATTTTTAAAAAAAGTTTAAAAAATTAATTTCCACATCAACGCCAACTCGACGCCAAATCAGTGCCAATCAACACCACATCAGCACTGATTAGTGAGTCAGCACCCCAACATGCCTGGACGCATCACGTGGATAGAGCCCAGATTCAGAGACTTTATGTGCAGGTTTTGCTTGGCACCCTAAAATTTGTCCAAGTATGGCAGGTTTTTTGGGCATAAAATTTTTTGTAAGTGTTTAAACATCGTGGTTCATTTTTAAAATTTTTTGTTCTTTGATTCTCCAACTATTTATGAAGTAATTGATATATTTAACTATTTGTTAACTAGTTTTAATCATCAAATCAAACCCGTTTCAAGTCATAACTCCTTAAGTCTTCATAAATATTTCTATGAGGTAGCGGTAAGGTCTGCGTATAATCTACCCTCCCCAGACCCCACTTGTGGGATATCACTGGGTTTGTTGTTGTTGTTGTTATTGTTATTTAACTACTTGTTAACTTTTTCTTAAACATTAAATCATCTTTTTGATTCTTCAAATTAGGTAATAACAAGTAATTTCTTCTACTTTTGTTACTTACTTTTTCTTTGAGTCTAATATTTCTTGTGCCTCTTTCTTCTAGTTTTCTTCTTTTAATTCTAGTTCCTAAGCTTTGTTTGAGTTGTCCTTCTTTCCAAAGTCAAAAGAATCCACTCCACCACAAATGATAGGTGATCCTGAGTTGAATGAGCAGAGGTAGTTCACTATCAATTTTGAGATGATGCCATAGAAGGTGCGTTGAGAGTTACACACGAGTGACGTGAGGCTTTTGCTACTAATCTTATTTGTTTAGTATTATAGGTATCATATCTAAGAGAAATCCAATTATGGAAGGTTCAGAGAATGTCATGGAAACTCTTGCTTACATCTCCAAACAAATAGTAGAGAATGGTGGGATGGGAGATATGAAGCAAAGGCTGGTACAGGTGGAGAATAAGAATTGAGGGAATGTAATTCAACCCAAACAGGAAGAGATAAGGAGGTCATCGATGCATGCCACCACCATTACCCCAGAACAAGCCCATAATCTATCTTTTCCTCCATAAAACCTAACCCAATGCTACGAAAATCCACTTTCAAAATGAACAAAAATCCAAACCATCCAAGACAAGCTACACCACACCCAAAGCCACAACCCTATCACTCTCAACAGGAGAATCTTCCTTTTGTGGTGAACCAAGTCCATTACAAACTCCGTCCCAAAATGTATCAAGTGCATCTTCTAATGAATGTAACCCATAACCTCCTCCAAATGCATCACAAATTCACTACAAAGATTACCAATAAAAAAATCCTCTCTATGATGAAATGTATGAAGATCTCAACAATGATGAGTTTTGGGAGGCTAAGATTATGGGTATAGAGGAGATAGAGTGGTGAACAGAGGAGATATAGTGGTGAATAGAGGAGATAGGATGTGATATGCAGGAGATAGGATGGGAAATAGAGGTAATAGGTTTGGGTAGAGGAATTATCAAGATAGGGGCTTGAACACTATCAAGGTCACACTTCTAGGTTCAAAGGAAGTAGTGACCCCGATTAGTCCATGGATTAAAAAATTCAAATTGAGTGGATCTTTCTCCAAAATAATATCTCAAAAACTTTAAAGGTGTAGTATGCTCTCACATAATTTGAAGGGTATACATCCACTTGGTGGGAGTCTAAAAGGAGGAAAGGGAGTGCCAACACATCTACGAGTTACCTACTTTGCAAGATTTGGTTACACTTATAGAGTTGAGATACTTCACTCTAAACTACTACAAACAGGTAATCAAGAAGGTGTTTATATTGAGGCAAGGTACCAAAAGTGTTCAAGAGTATTATGATGAGTTTGAGAACTTGCAGATAAAGTCTAAAATTGAAGAGAACATGCAATGTACAGTGATATGATTCATGGCCAACTTCAGGTATGATATGTTGAAGCCATTGAAGCTTAAGTACTATGAAACTCTTGAAGTGGCTTTCTATGATTCCTCAAAGGTAGAAGCGGATTTGAAAGAAGAAAACTCATACAACGCCAAAGATTCTTCAACTTCAACATGGGTCAAAGGTTAAGATATTGAGAAGGCAACATCTTCTAGGGAGCAACCTAAGGTTCGCGGTCAAACTACTCTAGTCAAGCTTTATTACAAATCAAAGGTAAGTGAGAAACCGTAAGGAGGTAATTATGCTAAACCTAACTTTCCTCGTCCCTCTACAATTCAATGCTTTAGATGTCAAGGAAGGGGACATGTTGCTAGTGAGTGTCCTAATAGGAGGATGATTATTGATCTTCAAAATGGGTATAGACCAAAGATGAAGAAGACGGTTATGAAAGAAATTAGATTGAGGGAGATAGAGGCAAGGTAGATACTTCCGAAAATGAAGAAGAAAGGTTGGATGAGAGGATCAATTTTGTTTGCTTCATGGAGAAAGGCAAATCTTTTTTTGATAATGATGAAGACTTGAAGGTGAATTCCAATCTTTTATGAGTTCTTAGAAGAATTATGTGAGCCCTTGCCAAAGAAGACCTTGATCAAAGGGAGAATCTATTTCACACTAGGTGAAAAATTCAAGATAAAGTGGGTTCTCTAATCACTAGTAGTGGAAGTTGCACTAATGTGGTAGGTAGTTCTTTGGCGGGATGTGTGTGAATTCCAACAATAAAGTATCCCAACCCTTACAAGCTACAACGACATAATGAAAGTGGAGAAATGAAGGTCCTTAAACAAGCACACATTTGGTTTAGTGTGGATAAGAACAATAACAAATTGACTTGTATTGTTGTACCCATATTATCATGTCATATCTCGTTGGGAGACCATGGCTATTTGATAGTTGATGTTGTGCACCAAGGAATATCCAACAAATACACATTTGTGATTGAATATAGAAAGTATGTTATTGCTGCTCTCACTCGATACCAAGTGAGTGAGGATTATCGGGCTATGAAGGAGCTTCGGGACAAAATAAAGGTGGTTGAGGCAAAAAGGGATGGTGGAAGTTTCGAATGCCTTGTCAAACCCCATCTTTTATTGCTTGCTAACCAAAATACTAGCACTTTGACTACTATTTTTTCCTCTTTTTTGTAGGACTATGACAAGCAAGGCAAGTATGATGTGGAGCATATTTGTGAACAATGTCTCGATTATAAGCATGCCAAAATCCATGACTCGTCCACAAGGTAAGTATACCCCTCTCCATACATCTAGTGGACCATGGATGGATATATCTATGGATTTTGTGTTGGGTCTTCCAAGGATTAAAAGAGGACATGATAGTATATTTACGGTAGTGGATAGAATTTCTAAAATGACTCATTTTATTCCATGCCATAAAAATGATGATGCATCCCATGTAACATCTTTACTTGTCGTCAATATTATTAAATTGCATGGAGTCCCTAACTATTGTTAGTGATCGGGAGTCCAACTTTCTTAGTCTCTTTTGGAAGAATCTATGGGGTATACTTGGTACCAAACTTATGTTCTCTACTTGCCACTATCAAATAGATAGACAAACTGAAGTAGTAAATAAGACTCTTGGAAGCATGCTTCGTACATGATTAGAGGAAGCTCAACTACTTAGGAAGACCGTTTACCCTTAATTGAATTGTTATACAATTAGTATTTCACTTCTCTATCGAAATGTCACTATCTAAGGCATGTTATGGCTTAAACCTTCGTTTATACTAACCATGACTCTATTACCTTGTAATGTTGTTTTGAGCTTGGATGCCGAGCGAAGGGCAATGGAGATGATGAACATTCATGCCAAAGTTAAAGTGGCCATTAAAAAGAATAATTCTAAGGTAGCTATTTAAAAGAATTGGGGGAGAAAGAAACTGATCTTCAACCCAAATTATTGGGTGTGGGTACATTTTTGAAAAGATAGGTTTCCACATGTTCGAAAAGGAAAGCTAAGCCCAAAAGGAGATGTGTGTTTCAATGTACTCAAGAGAATCAATGACAATGCCTACCTGATTGACTTGCTAATTGAGTATAATATTTATAATGTTTTAAAAGTTAGTTATTTACCTCCTTGTGTTGTAGGTGAATTTTTAGATTTGAGGATGAATCCTTTTCAATAAGGGGTAAATAATAACATGCAAAGCAAAGATGGAACCAACATGAGTGGCATGTACCCCTCAAGACCATTCACATGGAGTGAAGCAAATGATCTTCAAGACCTACAATCAATGTTCATGAAAAAGGAAGCATTAGATGAGTTTGAGGGTCACCAAACAAAGACTTATAATATGTGGAAGGTCTATCAAGTTCAGAAGAAGGAAGAAATGACCCCATCTGTGCAAATGACTACTACAAAGATTTGAAACAAAAGGCAACCAAACAAGGCCCTTACTCAAAAAGGTAAAATTATAAAGAAAATGTCTTCTTTTATTTACTTAGTATAAATAGTCATATGTTAGCATTTGGCATACTTACACTATGATCAATATTGAATTCTCAAATTGTAGTATCTTCTTAGTGATTAATTTGGGTAAACTCCTAAAATTGCTAGTTGACTTAGTTCCCTTTAATTTTTCTTGCTAGGGTTCTTTTTGAGGTGTTGAAATCAATTGAGAGGTGAGGGTGTTAGTCCCTCGTTGTCTAGAATTTCAATATTTTGAGTTAAATACATAAATCATTTTAATTTTTTTCCTTTTCCCTTCCTTTCTTATTTGATCCTTATCACCCCAAAAGGGATGTCAAATATTGAATTCTCAAATTGTAGTATCATCTTATTGAGTAATTACGGTGACTCTAAGAAATATTAGTTCACTTATTTGCTTGATTAATTAAAGGTCTCCGAGTTGTGGTTCTTAGTTCCCTTTAATTTTTCTTTCTAGAGTTCTATTTGAGTTGTTGAAATCAATTGGGAGGTGAGGGTTTTAGTCCCTTATTGACCATAATTTCAATAGTTTGAATTTAATCCACATATTCTTTTATTTTGTTCTCTTTACCTTTCCTTTTTTGTTTGATCTTTATCATTTGGTCTCAAGAGCATAGGTTTAGGTTTGTTTTCAAAGAGCTAGGTCTTGAAATTTTGATGTAGTCAAAAATCCAAAAAAAAATAAATTTATTTTTATTTTGTTTTTTGTTTTTGATACTAAATTCTTGTTCACTGATGTTTTATTATCCTAAATCTCAAATTTCATTCAACTTGGTGTTGTGGAAGTGAAGTTACCATTGAAAGAATTTGAGCTTCAAACTTTCCAAATCTTGAAAGTAGGTTCCATTGATTGAGAAGAAATTGAAGGTTAATGATCATTGGTGTTGTTCTATATATCAAGGGGACACTATTTCTACATTTTGAGTCGATTTCGAGTTGATTTGAAGGCATTGGGATTTAGTGTGTGTTCTTGGTGTTCTTGAAGATCTTCAAGTGTACTTGAAGAAAAAGAAGACTAAAAGGTACATTTGATCTACTTTTGTCAAGTCAAATTGGTCAAAGGTGTTTGTTGGTTCTTAGTGGTAATTCGAAGAAAAAAATTAATATTTTTAAAAAAAGTTTAAAAAATTAATTTCCACATCAACGCCAACTCGACGCCAAATCAGTGCCAATCAACACCACATCAGCACTGATTAGTGAGTCAGCACCCCAACATGCCTGGACGCATCACGTGGATAGAGCCCAGATTCAGAGACTTTATGTGCAGGTTTTGCTTGGCACCCTAAAATTTGTCCAAGTATGGCAGGTTTTTTGGGCATAAAATTTTTTGTAAGTGTTTAAACATCGTGGTTCATTTTTAAAATTTTTTGTTCTTTGATTCTCCAACTATTTATGAAGTAATTGATATATTTAACTATTTGTTAACTAGTTTTAATCATCAAATCAAACCCGTTTCAAGTCATAACTCCTTAAGTCTTCATAAATATTTCTATGAGGTAGCGGTAAGGTCTGCGTATAATCTACCCTCCCCAGACCCCACTTGTGGGATATCACTGGGTTTGTTGTTGTTGTTGTTATTGTTATTTAACTACTTGTTAACTTTTTCTTAAACATTAAATCATCTTTTTGATTCTTCAAATTAGGTAATAACAAGTAATTTCTTCTACTTTTGTTACTTACTTTTTCTTTGAGTCTAATATTTCTTGTGCCTCTTTCTTCTAGTTTTCTTCTTTTAATTCTAGTTCCTAAGCTTTGTTTGAGTTGTCCTTCTTTCCAAAGTCAAAAGAATCCACTCCACCACAAATGATAGGTGATCCTGAGTTGAATGAGCAGAGGTAGTTCACTATCAATTTTGAGATGATGCCATAGAAGGTGCGTTGAGAGTTACACACGAGTGACGTGAGGCTTTTGCTACTAATCTTATTTGTTTAGTATTATAGGTATCATATCTAAGAGAAATCCAATTATGGAAGGTTCAGAGAATGTCATGGAAACTCTTGCTTACATCTCCAAACAAATAGTAGAGAATGGTGGGATGGGAGATATGAAGCAAAGGCTGGTACAGGTGGAGAATAAGAATTGAGGGAATGTAATTCAACCCAAACAGGAAGAGATAAGGAGGTCATCGATGCATGCCACCACCATTACCCCAGAACAAGCCCATAATCTATCTTTTCCTCCATAAAACCTAACCCAATGCTACGAAAATCCACTTTCAAAATGAACAAAAATCCAAACCATCCAAGACAAGCTACACCACACCCAAAGCCACAACCCTATCACTCTCAACAGGAGAATCTTCCTTTTGTGGTGAACCAAGTCCATTACAAACTCCGTCCCAAAATGTATCAAGTGCATCTTCTAATGAATGTAACCCATAACCTCCTCCAAATGCATCACAAATTCACTACAAAGATTACCAATAAAAAAATCCTCTCTATGATGAAATGTATGAAGATCTCAACAATGATGAGTTTTGGGAGGCTAAGATTATGGGTATAGAGGAGATAGAGTGGTGAACAGAGGAGATATAGTGGTGAATAGAGGAGATAGGATGTGATATGCAGGAGATAGGATGGGAAATAGAGGTAATAGGTTTGGGTAGAGGAATTATCAAGATAGGGGCTTGAACACTATCAAGGTCACACTTCTAGGTTCAAAGGAAGTAGTGACCCCGATTAGTCCATGGATTAAAAAATTCAAATTGAGTGGATCTTTCTCCAAAATAATATCTCAAAAACTTTAAAGGTGTAGTATGCTCTCACATAATTTGAAGGGTATACATCCACTTGGTGGGAGTCTAAAAGGAGGAAAGGGAGTGCCAACACATCTACGAGTTACCTACTTTGCAAGATTTGGTTACACTTATAGAGTTGAGATACTTCACTCTAAACTACTACAAACAGGTAATCAAGAAGGTGTTTATATTGAGGCAAGGTACCAAAAGTGTTCAAGAGTATTATGATGAGTTTGAGAACTTGCAGATAAAGTCTAAAATTGAAGAGAACATGCAATGTACAGTGATATGATTCATGGCCAACTTCAGGTATGATATGTTGAAGCCATTGAAGCTTAAGTACTATGAAACTCTTGAAGTGGCTTTCTATGATTCCTCAAAGGTAGAAGCGGATTTGAAAGAAGAAAACTCATACAACGCCAAAGATTCTTCAACTTCAACATGGGTCAAAGGTTAAGATATTGAGAAGGCAACATCTTCTAGGGAGCAACCTAAGGTTCGCGGTCAAACTACTCTAGTCAAGCTTTATTACAAATCAAAGGTAAGTGAGAAACCGTAAGGAGGTAATTATGCTAAACCTAACTTTCCTCGTCCCTCTACAATTCAATGCTTTAGATGTCAAGGAAGGGGACATGTTGCTAGTGAGTGTCCTAATAGGAGGATGATTATTGATCTTCAAAATGGGTATAGACCAAAGATGAAGAAGACGGTTATGAAAGAAATTAGATTGAGGGAGATAGAGGCAAGGTAGATACTTCCGAAAATGAAGAAGAAAGGTTGGATGAGAGGATCAATTTTGTTTGCTTCATGGAGAAAGGCAAATCTTTTTTTGATAATGATGAAGACTTGAAGGTGAATTCCAATCTTTTATGAGTTCTTAGAAGAATTATGTGAGCCCTTGCCAAAGAAGACCTTGATCAAAGGGAGAATCTATTTCACACTAGGTGAAAAATTCAAGATAAAGTGGGTTCTCTAATCACTAGTAGTGGAAGTTGCACTAATGTGGTAGGTAGTTCTTTGGCGGGATGTGTGTGAATTCCAACAATAAAGTATCCCAACCCTTACAAGCTACAACGACATAATGAAAGTGGAGAAATGAAGGTCCTTAAACAAGCACACATTTGGTTTAGTGTGGATAAGAACAATAACAAATTGACTTGTATTGTTGTACCCATATTATCATGTCATATCTCGTTGGGAGACCATGGCTATTTGATAGTTGATGTTGTGCACCAAGGAATATCCAACAAATACACATTTGTGATTGAATATAGAAAGTATGTTATTGCTGCTCTCACTCGATACCAAGTGAGTGAGGATTATCGGGCTATGAAGGAGCTTCGGGACAAAATAAAGGTGGTTGAGGCAAAAAGGGATGGTGGAAGTTTCGAATGCCTTGTCAAACCCCATCTTTTATTGCTTGCTAACCAAAATACTAGCACTTTGACTACTATTTTTTCCTCTTTTTTGTAGGACTATGACAAGCAAGGCAAGTATGATGTGGAGCATATTTGTGAACAATGTCTCGATTATAAGCATGCCAAAATCCATGACTCGTCCACAAGGTAAGTATACCCCTCTCCATACATCTAGTGGACCATGGATGGATATATCTATGGATTTTGTGTTGGGTCTTCCAAGGATTAAAAGAGGACATGATAGTATATTTACGGTAGTGGATAGAATTTCTAAAATGACTCATTTTATTCCATGCCATAAAAATGATGATGCATCCCATGTAACATCTTTACTTGTCGTCAATATTATTAAATTGCATGGAGTCCCTAACTATTGTTAGTGATCGGGAGTCCAACTTTCTTAGTCTCTTTTGGAAGAATCTATGGGGTATACTTGGTACCAAACTTATGTTCTCTACTTGCCACTATCAAATAGATAGACAAACTGAAGTAGTAAATAAGACTCTTGGAAGCATGCTTCGTACATGATTAGAGGAAGCTCAACTACTTAGGAAGACCGTTTACCCTTAATTGAATTGTTATACAATTAGTATTTCACTTCTCTATCGAAATGTCACTATCTAAGGCATGTTATGGCTTAAACCTTCGTTTATACTAACCATGACTCTATTACCTTGTAATGTTGTTTTGAGCTTGGATGCCGAGCGAAGGGCAATGGAGATGATGAACATTCATGCCAAAGTTAAAGTGGCCATTAAAAAGAATAATTCTAAGGTAGCTATTTAAAAGAATTGGGGGAGAAAGAAACTGATCTTCAACCCAAATTATTGGGTGTGGGTACATTTTTGAAAAGATAGGTTTCCACATGTTCGAAAAGGAAAGCTAAGCCCAAAAGGAGATGTGTGTTTCAATGTACTCAAGAGAATCAATGACAATGCCTACCTGATTGACTTGCTAATTGAGTATAATATTTATAATGTTTTAAAAGTTAGTTATTTACCTCCTTGTGTTGTAGGTGAATTTTTAGATTTGAGGATGAATCCTTTTCAATAAGGGGTAAATAATAACATGCAAAGCAAAGATGGAACCAACATGAGTGGCATGTACCCCTCAAGACCATTCACATGGAGTGAAGCAAATGATCTTCAAGACCTACAATCAATGTTCATGAAAAAGGAAGCATTAGATGAGTTTGAGGGTCACCAAACAAAGACTTATAATATGTGGAAGGTCTATCAAGTTCAGAAGAAGGAAGAAATGACCCCATCTGTGCAAATGACTACTACAAAGATTTGAAACAAAAGGCAACCAAACAAGGCCCTTACTCAAAAAGGTAAAATTATAAAGAAAATGTCTTCTTTTATTTACTTAGTATAAATAGTCATATGTTAGCATTTGGCATACTTACACTATGATCAATATTGAATTCTCAAATTGTAGTATCTTCTTAGTGATTAATTTGGGTAAACTCCTAAAATTGCTAGTTGACTTAGTTCCCTTTAATTTTTCTTGCTAGGGTTCTTTTTGAGGTGTTGAAATCAATTGAGAGGTGAGGGTGTTAGTCCCTCGTTGTCTAGAATTTCAATATTTTGAGTTAAATACATAAATCATTTTAATTTTTTTCCTTTTCCCTTCCTTTCTTATTTGATCCTTATCACCCCAAAAGGGATGTGAGTACAAATCGATGTCATGAATATGTAAGGCAATAACATATCTAAAATGAGAAATCAAGTGAAATCACATAGCAAGATATAAATGCACAGCTTATAGTAAAAGAACACCTTGTTATACTTGTGAAATCATGTACGTTACACTCTTTGCTTTACTTTTAGTGCTTTATTATTCTATTAGACATGCAGTACACAAGACCAGTTGATCAATGGTAAAAGAGGATGACCCATGCTAGGTATTTTAACCCCTGGGGTGTTGTCCTGATAGCTATACAAATTGGGATCAATCCATACTAGGCTTTTGCCCTAGGGTTTCCACCCTTAAAATCAAGTGAGATCTATCCATGCTAGGGTCATGCCATTGAGCTGCCACCCATGCTGTGGATAGTGTTCAAGTTATTCTTTAATACTTTGAGATTGTTACTTTAGTAGTCATGACAATTTTGAAGTTTTAGAATTACGTACCCATTATAATGACCCCAAAATTACATCTACTTATGTTGGAATAGTGTAAGGAGGATATTAAGAAAGGGAAAGTATGTAAATTAATTACTTTGTGAAGTTTGGATCAGAATTTGAAGATTTCACAGAAAAAAAAAACTTGTTTGGAATGACAAAGCGAGAAAAACTGCAAAATTTCACTTTTTGGCTGAAGGACGACCGTCCACCAACGTTTTGGCCTATACAGATCCGAACATTGTTGGTATTTTTTAGCATAAAAAATTTGGTGTTTCTCCCTCTTTTCTTTCATTCTCTTACTGGTTTTATATATTACAGGTATTAAAAATTAGTTTTGGGTCAAGTTAGAAGTGTTCGAGTCACTTTTGGGTCAAGTTGGAATTTATCAGCTACACTACTCTTGTAAGATGCTCCTATTTTTATATCTTTTATAACATGACATTTAATATGTATGAGTTTAATTTTAAGCACTTTACCATGTAGATAATACCTATGTTGAGTTATAAAGTCAGGCATGTAAGGTTTAAATACCCACACATCTTTTTATTTACCTGAGTTATGATTTGAAGAAGAGTTAATGCTTGATAAATTTTATATTAGATTGAGACTTTTGCATCTATTCTCTTAATTATATATATATATATATATATATATATATATATATATATATATGACGAAATTACTGATTTTGTGATTATTATGACATGGAACTAAGAAGTTATATTAGATAAGCATGAATATGAGTTGATGGAATACTATACGTAAACTAACTTGAGTTGAGTCTATGGATAATTGATGAACCGAGAAAACTTGAGTATTATTAAGCATAAAAGGCATGTTGAACCTGAGTATTTATATTATCATGAAGAATTTACCTATGTTAAATGTTAAGTCAAATTGAGAGAGTTTAATGACCGTTTGAGTCAAGTCGAGTTGGAACAATTACATTAAATAAATGTTGAATTGAGTTGAGTTGAGTTGATTGCTTGTATTGATTGAATGAATTGATATGTACTTGATATGAGTTGAGATAACCCAATGAGATTGAGTTTTGAGTTGATTGATTAAGTATTGAGGATTGAGCTAACAGATGACTTGACCATGTTCTACACTTGGGTAGAGTATCGAGCACTGAATGGGTAGCGAGTATACTTTTACTTTAGCCCACAGAACTATGTTGCCAGCATAGAATAGTGATACAACTTCTTCTAGTGGCTTTTATCTGGCAAGTGGACATTCATTATCGATCCAAGAGAGAGGTTGATCATCCTATGCCGTTGCACGTATAGGATGGGAGTGGCAATAATGCTGATTCATTGTGCATCACCTAATTAAAGGTGTTGGGTTGAGGATGTTGATTAAGAGCAACTCCCTAAGCAACATTGACTTGAATATGAGATTTCAAACTGTTTAATTTCACTACATATATACATATATGTTGAAATGCATGAAATGTTTTTAACTTGTATATACTGAGCTGAGAATGAGTCAATGAGATAAGGTAAGTAATTTAAACCTTTACTTTGAGCCATTGACTTACCAGTATATTCCTGTATTGACATCCATTTGGGCCTGCATCATTTCATGATGCAGATACAGGTGATCGAGGACTTTAGCCTGTGTATCTCTGAGATCTAGATTAGTACACTTCAGCATTGGTGAGCTCTCCTTACATTTCTGAGAAGCCCTTTTTATCTTCTTACTTTTATTAAGTACATTATTAATTTGACGTGTCTATGGTCTGTCATGAATTCGTCTTAATTGTTGAGTAGTGGTTTCATAGATATTGAGTGAGTCATTTGCTAAGAGTATTATATAATTTTAAACTTATTCCTTTGAAACTATAAATGATTTTTTATTGATGATACTATACTCATTTGAGTTATTTTCGTTCCCTGTTGAATATGATGTGATGATGAGTCCTAGTGGTTCACTCGGAGGCTGGCAATAGTCTTTGAGTGCCAGCCATACCAAGGGTACCCTCCTGGGGCATGATAGACTTGGTACCAGAGCACAGAGTTCAAGAGTCCTAAAGAGTTTATGAAGCTGTGTCTAGTAGAGTCTTGTTTATGTGTGTGTTGTGCACCACACTTCATAAGCAGGAAGCAATAGGATATAAGGAATGGTTACACTTCTTCGATATTTTGAGTTTGTGTGATGGAGTTGAAAACTCTATAAAATTCTTCTCTAACTAATGGATTACGCGATTACAGATCATGCCTTTAAAATGCATCAAAATTCAAAGGAATGCCTTAGCTAATAGTACTAAGGACCCCTACGTTTGAGGTACCTCCTCGAAGGGAAACAAGGAACTATGATCAATCGGCAAGAATTGTTGATATTCTTGAGACACGTACTTCTCAAATTGCTCCCACTACCAAGGCTGACTTCAGACGAGCTATCACAATGCTTACCCAACTAGTAGCTACTCAGGGTGGGAATTGAAGTTCATCGACCCCTAGTTTAGCTCTCATGAATCGATGGCTGCATCCAGATTGAGAGTTTTTCTGAGGATGAATCCACTTGTTTTCATCGGGTCAAGGGTTGAGGAGGACCTTTAAAACATTATTGCTGAGATATGGAAGGTGTTGAAAACCATACTTATGACCGAGAGATCTCGATGCTTTGCCTGCTGCTTAGAATGAGTTTGAAAGTGCCTTTCTCGATCACTTTTTCCCTTAGGAGTTGAGAGAGGCGAAGGTTGAGGAGTTTGTGAACTTGAAATAAGAAGGGATGACTATGAAGGAGTATAGCTTGAAAATCATTCAACTTTCCAGGTATGGTCTAAAGATTGTCCAGGACATAAGAGAAAGGATGAGGATATTTGTATTCAGATTGGGTAGACTAGTGAAGAAGGAGTGTAAGGAAACATTACTAATCCCATATATGGACATATCTAGGATAATGGTTTATGCACAACAAACTGAGAAGGATAAGAAGAAGGATAGAAAAGAACATCTGAGTAAGAAGGCCAGGTCAATAAGGCCTGAGCCCAGCCATAATATATAGGATAAGAGAGATAAGAATTAATTTCACAAGAGGTCCTCTAGCTATGCACCATATCTAGCTAGTTCATCAGCTCTGAGCCACAAGTATGATCACAAGTCCCACGGTCAGCTAAACTTAGGTTACAGGATTCGCAATGTAGCATAACTTGAGTAAAGTATGGGAAGCTGCATCTGGGAGAATGTAGAGATAGAGGGAATGGTTTCTACAGGTGTGCCAGCAAAGTCGTTTTTAGAGGGAGTATCCGATGTGAGGCAATAAAACCTAATTCTCTACTATAACACCACCAGCAAGGGTTACCCAAAGAGGTATTGCCCTAGGACCAGGCGAAGGGAAAAAGCATCTGTATGCGATAGGGAATTTATAGGACTATAAGGTTGCACCAAATGTTATGATGGGTATAATTCGATTCTTTACTTTTGATTGCTATTTTTGATGGATTTGAGATCCATAGTGTCATTTGTGTCTCCTTATATGGCAAGTAGATTTTGAGATTCTCCATGCTTGCTTGAGTCGTTTTCTCTTTCTACTCTTATTGGTGAATTTATTCAAGCTAAGAGAATTTATAGGGATTGTGTTGTGACTATCTATCAGGATGCTCTTGATTTGGTTGAGTTGGAGATGGTCAATTTTGATGTAAGCCTTTCTATGGATTGGCTTCATGCCTGATATGCCTCTGTGCATTGTAGAACTCAGACTGTCGAATTCCACTTTCCAAGTGAGCATGTTATTGAGTAGAAAGGAGATTCAGTTGTGTCAAAGTGTAAATTTAATTCTTACCTCAAGGCCTGAAGATTGATCTCTAAGGGATGTATCTACCACCTTGTGTGAGTCAAATCAAATGATGATAAGCCCCTTTCTCTTGAGTCTATCCCAATAGGGAGTGAGTTTCCTGATGTGTTTCTAGAGGATCTGCCTGGAATCCCTCTTGATAGGGAAATCGACTTCAGGATTGATATTCTTCCTAACACAAAGCTGATTTCCATTCTGCCATATGGGATGGCCCCTATAGAGTTGAATGAGCTTAAGGAATAGTTGAGGGACTTACTAGAAAAATGATTCATAAGGCCGAGTGTCCCCTTCCGAGATCGATCTTGTTTCTGCAAAAGAATAGTTAAAGAGGATATTAAGAAAGGTAAAGTATGTAAATTAGTTATTTTGTGAAGTTCGAATCAGAATATGAAGATGTCATAGAAGGAAAGGTTGTTCAGAACGACGAAGCGAGTGAAATCGTAAAATTTCACTTTTTGGGCTGAAGCATGACCATCCTTCAGTGAAGGACGATTGTCCACCAACCTTTTGCCCTATATAGATCCAGACATTCCTGGTCATTTTCAGCATCAAATATTGGAGTTTCTCCCTCTTTAGTTGTATTTCATTACGGGTTTTATATATTACAAGTATTAAAAATAAGTTTTGGATCGAGCTAGAAGTGTACGAGTCACTTTAGGGTCAAGTTTAAATTTATCGGCTATACTACTCTTGCAAGTTGCTCCTATTTTTATATCTTTTATAACATGATATTTACTATGTATGAGTTTAATTTTAAACTCTTTACCATGTAAATAATATCTACTTTGAGTTATAAAGTCAGGTATGTATAGTTAAATAGCCACACATCTTTTTATTTACTTGAGTTAAGATTTGGAGAATAGTTAATGCTGGATAAGTTTTATATTAAATTGAGACTTGCATGTATCTCTTAATAATATATATGAGAAAATTACTGATTTCGTGGTTATTACAACATGGAACTAAGACTTTATATTTGATAAACATGAATATGAGTTGATGGAATACTATACGTAAACTAAGTTGAGTTGAGTCTATGGATCATTAATGAATTGAGAATACTTGAGTATTGTTAAGCATAAAAAGCATGTTGAACCTGAGTATTTATATTTTCATGAAGAATGTACCTGCATTGCATGATGAATCAACTTGATAGAGTTTAAATGACCATCTGAATTGAGTCGAGTTGGAAAGATTACATTAAATGAATGTTGAGTTGAGTTTAGTTGATTGCTTCTATTGATTAAGTGAATTGATGAGTACCTGAGATGAGTTGAGATAGCACAATGATGTTGAGTTTTGAGTTTATTGAATAAGTATTGAGGATTGAGCTAAATGATGAGTTGAGCATGTTTTAGACTTGGGAGGAGTATCGTGCACCAAGGGGGGAGCGAGCATACTTTTACTTTAACTCACAGAACTATGTTGCCAGCAGAGGATATTAGTACATCTCGTTCTTGCGGATCTTGTTTCACAAGTTGACATTCATTATCAATCCAAGAGAGAGGTTGATCATCCTATGCCATGGCACATATAGTATGAGCATAGCAACGATGTTGATTCATTGTGCATCACCTAATTAAAGGTGGTAGGATGAGGATGCCGACTAATTGAAACTCCTAAGCAATATTGACTTGAGCATGAGATTTCAAACTGAGTTTAATTTCACTACATATAAACATATATGTTGAAATGCATGAAATCCTTTTAACTTGCATAAACTGAGCTAAGCATGAGCCGATGGTATGAGGTAAGTAATTTAAACTTTTACTTTGAGCCATTGAATTACCAGTATATTCCATGTACTAACATCCATTTAGGCCTGCATTGTTTCATGATGCATATACAGGTGATAAAAGACTTCAGCCTGTGTATCGCCGAGATCCAGATCAGTTCTCTTCAGAGTTTGTGAGCTCTCCTTACATTCTAGAGAAGCCCTTTTTATCTTATTACTTTTATTAAGTAGTTTATTGATTTGAGGTATCTATGGCCTGTCATTGCACCATCTTGATTGTTGAGTAGAGGATTCATATATATTGAGTTAGTGATTTTCTAAGAGTATTTTATAATTTTAAACTTATTCCTTTGAAACTATGAGTGAGTTTTCATTGATGATATTATATTCAATTGAGTAATTTTCTTCCGCTGTTGAATATGATATGACGATGAGGGCAAGTGATTCGCTTGGAGGCTATCAATAGCCTTTGAGTACTAGCTACGCCAAGGGTATCTTCCCCGAGCATGACACTCATAGTGTAAGATATGAAAATGGTCACTTAAGGTAGTACAATAATATGAGAATCGAATATTACATTAATGTGCTATTTAGGAGTTTAATGATACAATTGGCTCCACGAATGAAAGTAGACTCTTCATAGCTACAGATTCACTAATAAACAACATTTCCACTATTAGAATAGCATTTGAATGCTCACTGGATGATGGTGACAAGAGTGATAGATTTCATGCCAAAGAATATGGAATTGGAATAGCTTTAAATATCTTGTTGTATGACCTTGTTATTACCTCAAAGTAACCACTTTTCTTCCCAAATATTTATCTACAATAGAGTGAGTGATAAAGCTAGTATTGGTAGCTAATAAACACATGTTGGTGATTCAATCTTACCCAAAATAACATCCAGATAACAAGTTCGTAAATACCAACCTAAGGGTGTTCTTCCAACCCATCCTTCTCTAATTGCATTTGTTTAATACATATTTTTGTACATATTATATACCTTAGCTTGTTTTTAGTTCTTTAATACACTTATAACAGTTCACAAGGTACAACACATAACAACTCCACACAGCACATAATTAAGTAGTGTAACCTATGCCCTTTTCGTATATTTCAACACTAACAATTAACACTATTTCCCAACATTAAACAAACATGTTTTGACACATTTATACACCCAAACGGTCCAATGTACATGGAGACGTAAGACCATAGTTCCTAATCATCATCCCATGAGTTCCTACCAAATATACACTTAAAATATTGTACTTAACCTTATGTTTAAAGAAAATAAAGATGTGGCAGCAACATACTTCAATTCTTATAACATGTCCTTTTTAAATCAAGTTCTTCAAGAACATTAATTTCTCTTCACACTTCAAACCAAATAAGAAGCCAAAATCCCCTTAAGAATCAAGAGGAATGAGCAGGAACTTGGGAGATTATTCTGCAATATACTTCTATTTAGGCATAAGTAACATGCTTTCCTTGTTGGAATTTGCACTCACCTTAGCCTGCAACAAGGAGGGACTCCTTAATAACCCAAAAGGATTTTTAAGGCAGCTACTCCTTCACCCTTGAGAGAGAAGAGAAAGATGGAGTTTAATCTAATTTTTGGTATGTTAAAATGAATAAAATGTCAAGCTACATTTGAATTTTATGAGATCTTTTTGGCTGTTAAACAATCCCCTAGCACTTCTTCTTTTTGCTTTATTCTCAGCCACTAAATGGCCAAGTAGGTGACGTAGTAACTTGCTTATTTTTATCCTTTGTTCGGCTCATTACTTAGGCCTTGGTAGATTTCGAAGGTGGGCTTCTTTTTCCATTTTCCTTTCTCTTAGTTTGGGCCTCAAGTGAGTCCATTAACATAAGCTTAGATCTGACCCATTAGCATAGTATACTTTACCTAGATCCATATAGCTTCAGTGGTTGGATCACCTAGTATCTTAATTAAGTCATGCAAGCAGCTCATTATCTTACCTCATTTTCCACATCTTAATCCCATGTATTGTATCTTAATACTCCACTTTAGACTTTTAACTCAAATAACACCTTATTGTCTTGCATTTAAATGCTTTCACCGAGTTTACCTTGGTCTCATACCCGCTTAAACATGTGGGATCGAAAATCTATTTTCTTACCTGTCCATCATCTCCTTGTAACAATCATTTTTTGCTATATATAAAACAATCAATATAGGGGTTAGATATGATCCATTTATGGTAATGGCTCTATGGAACGATATAGAAATTGAAATAAAAAAGGCAACTCCTAAATGTCTTGTAGCCTCATGTTAATAGATGTGGTATACAACACACCTATAAGCAAGACTCTACATAGACACGACTTTGTATACTCCCTAGGATGATTTGCTCTAATACTAACTTTGTCATGAATCAAAACCTATAAAGACGGATAGGATGAAGACTACACCATGGTGAAAGTTCATATAAGCTATTGATGTAAGAGATCAAAATAAGTAGCACAAAAACCTACATATCGGACTTGTCCATTGAGGCCACAAATATTTAGAGATAAGATGAAACTAAACTATATACAATAAGTCTACGTACTATATACATTGGTTGGGACAATCCTCACCTTACCTTGAACAACTATACGATACTCGAAAATGCATATACTAAAGACTCAGTAAAGCCCCAGATCAATTTGGAGGTCATCCAAAACAGCTGAGTGTTGATGCACCTACACCAGAGGTCTACTACTTGGAGTACCTGTACCTGCAGCATGAATTGCAGCATCCCCCAAGAGGGATGTCATTACGAAATAATGTACTTAATATATAAGGTAATAGCATAGGTAGAATGAAAACTCAAGTGAAATCAAGTAGCAACGTATAAACGCACAAATTACAATAAATGACCACCTATGTTATACTTGTGGAACCATGTACATTACATTCTTCTCTTTACTCTTCAGTACATTATAATCTTTTAGGCGTGTAATACAAATAAACAGTTGATCAATGGTAGAAGAGGATGACCAATGCTAGGTATTTGAACCCCTAGGATGTTGTCCTTACAACTGTATGAATTGGGATTGAATAATGCTAGGCTCTCGCCCCTAGGATAGCACCCTTATGAACAAAGTGAGATTGACCTATGCTAGGCTCTTGCCCGTGGGCTGCCACCCATGCTGTGAACACTATTCAATTTATTCTTTAATACTTTGGTATTGTTAATTTGGTGGTCATAATATTTTGAGCTTTGGAACTATGTATCGTTAATGTAAGAAATGCCAATAGTCACTTAAGTAAATACAATAATGTGGGAATCAAGTCTACCATTAATGTACTACTTAGGGATTAAAATGACACAATTGGATTCACAAATAAAGGTAGACTCATCATGATAGTGCTTGGAAAAATAGACTACAGATTTGCTAATAATCAACACAACAACTATTGGAATAGCACTTGGGAAGCTCACTAGTTGATAGTGACACGAGTGTTAGATTTCATGCCAAAGAATATGGAATAGGATAGCCTTACAGACCTTATTTTGGGGCAAACATAACTACATGCTTTAGCTTCCTTAATAGTGTTATTACCATAATACAAGTCATGATTAAACTAACATTAATACGCTACTTCGCGGCCTTATAAAATAGTAACTAAATATTTGACAGCCAACAGGTTCCCAAAACCGTTACACCAATGGTGGATCACCACACCATCCTTTTATAGATCAATAAAATTTCATATACCCTTTGCTAAGCTTACTTCAAATAGTCCCCCAACAACGTTACATGTTAAACAACTACTAAACAGCTCCAACATATCCTACAACAAATCAGTGAGTATTTAATTCAAGGACTCATCTCTACTCGTGGATTCTTGACAAAAAAATACACATATACTCCTTCCAAACTTTTATCTAAGGAGTGGGAAAAAGAAGGGTAGTAATCTTACCAAGATAGTTGGAAATTTCTCCCCTCAACCTTGGCTTCAAGAATGTAAACTCTTCTTCAAAGTAGAACTAAAGGACAAAGAGGATGTCTATTAGAAAGGTTTGAAAGAGAGCAAGACAGTTTTGATAAATAATTACACCTCAACTTTTAGAACACAATTCCTAAGATTATATGGATGGAATAAGACAAACCCATAAGTATTTTAACTTACCTTTTACTTGAAAATATTAGGAAGCCTGCAAGTGTTGAGGGCTGCTATACCACCAGAGAGAGGGAAAAGAAAGAGCCTTAGGAAATCACATTTTTTTCCATGTTTAAAATAGCTAGAAAGATTCAGTTGCATTTTCTTTTAAAGGGACAAATTAGGGTCACCAAAGAAAGGCTTACAATGTGTGGAAGGTCTCTCAAGTTTAAGAAGATGGAAGAAACGAGGCCATGCGTGCAAATGGACGCTACCTGAACTCAAGAATTTGAAAAAAAAAGACAACCAAACAAGGCCTTACTCATTAAGGATAAAATTGTAAAGAAAATGTCTTCTTTTATTTATTTAGTAGAAGTAGTCATATCTTAGCATTTGGAAGACTTAGACAATGTTGAATATTGAATTCTCAAATTGTAGTATCTTCCTAGTGAGTTATTAGGATGAACTCTTAGAACTATTGGTGATTTATTTGCTTGATTAATTAAAGGTTTTCCCATTTGTTCTTCTTAGTTTCCTTTATGTTTTCTTGCTATGGTTTTATTTGAGTTGTTGAAATCAGTTGGGAGGTAATGGGAATTATCCCTTGTTTCCCATAATTTTAATAGTTTAAATTTAATTGATATATCCTTTTATTTTGTTTCCTTTGCCCTTTCTTTCTTCTTTGATCTTTATCAGGGTTGGACACTATAGTAAAAGGCAGTCAACTGCACCATTTGGCGTACCACTGACTTGTTCGCTGGAGGTCGATTTCCACGGCCTTTTTGTCATTTTGACCCTTTTGTCCTGTTTTGCTAAGATTCATCTCTTAATGCATCTTCTTCCTCATTCCTTGCATCAAACACATATTTTGGTTAATAATTGAGGTAAAATAACACATTAAAGATAATATTTAATGCAATTTAAGATCTATAAGGGTCCAACAAGCGTACTCGTCAACATCCCCAACTTAAACTCTTGCTTGACCTCAAGCAAGTCAACTACCAATCAATCCAATGAGCAATTCCGGCAAAAAGGACCATGAAGAGAAACACAAATATTATAATGGACCGACCTAGGGGCATAGTCATCAAATGACAAATGAAAAACCTAAAGGCACCTCAGCTAAGCCATCTAAGCATCTTAAGCATTTATAGGTATTAAATTAAAACTTTGTTGGAAAATATAAGGGGTAGGGACTATGGACCATTTGTAACAATGAAGCAACATTAAAGAGCAGCGAAAATAGAAATCATTATTTTGTTCATAAGCATACCACTAATACATACTGTACTGAATCAGTACAGTTGGTTTCCATCAAATAGAAAGAAATCCTAAATAGTCAATGTAGAATGTAAAATCTCATAAGATCCATAAATAAATCATCTAAAACAAAAATATAGAAAAAGGTGTAAAATGGGTAATGTCCCAAACTAAGGGCTCACCATAATAAAGCTACTAGTCTTGGACCTTCAAAACTAGCCTCGAGCCAGTAGAGGAGTGTCTATCCAAACATGGTTAAATCATGTAGGCAAAATATGTGTTAGTATATTTGAATATACTATGTATATGTGATGTAATACATCGATGAAATGATAATGCCATCATTATTAAACCTACCATATGTAGACATATAGATTAAAGGATACATAAGCAAACTTAAACAAGCACAAGAAATATAGTTCATGATTAATACGAGACAATGCATAGGAAAGCACTTATAATGAAAACATAATATTAGATCATAAGCTTGTGGTAATAGACCATAACTAATAGTAAGACCATGTGAGCTACTACACAGAATCCAATGAACTCCTTCCATTGAGGAAAGGTCAATGCACTTCTTGTATTGGGAAAAGGTCGATGCACTTCTTTCTATTGTGAAAAGGCCAATGCAGTCCTTCCATTGGAAAAAGGAGAATCTACTTGCCAAGGTAGATATCCAAAACTCAGTAACTTTGCAATTGCATCTTCCATAACTTTTGGGCCTGCATGGATCCACTATCCAAACCTATAAGGCTCCTATGGTGACACGTAGTTAAGAATGTTGAGATTTGGCTTCATAGGGTCATGCCTCTACTAACAAAATGAGTCCCAATCTCTAGTCCTCTCAGTGCTAAGTGATCACCCCACAAAATATTTGAAACATACTCTTTGAATTCATAAGTAGCAATCATAGGAGTAACTCCAACTTAAGAATATTTCTTAAACACCTTTTAGGGCAATTAACATCATACTATCCTAGGTAAGCTTGTCTCGAATGCTCTTTATGAATGCCCTAATCATAATCATAAATCATAACAAACTTTCATGGAAAACACGATGGGCTTAGATTTTAGCATGGACCAATCATAAATCACTTAAGTCTTAGGAAATTTCTTTTAAAAGGAACATCATAACTGCCCAACGTTGGTCATATAAAAAATCATCATGTAATCAATATCATATTTCAAATATAAATATATTAACTTGGTAAAAAATTTCCTAAACTTCATAGGCACTATATAATAAAATAAGGATCATGAAATCATCATAAGCATATACATCAAATTGAGGAACTTAAATAAAAGGTAAAAATACTCAATAGGAAACTTTATGGGTAAAAGGATACTCATAAATCAATTCATATACTTGGAGAACTATGGAGAAAAGGAATTGAAGCTTTTGGGGAAGAAACCTTGGAAACCCTAGCTTTGTTCTTTCCTTTTCTTGAGAGAGCCTCTTTTGCCTTAGAGAATTTGAGAGTGAAGAATGACAGTAATTAGGTCTTGAAGGCTAAAATAGGTCCCTTTCCATCGCCAAATTGACATAGTATAGGAATAGAATTATTGGAAATGATCAAATTATCCCATATTAAAAACTATCGAAAGCAACTTATGGAACCCCAATTATGGGTCATAGGTTGACCTATGAGCCGTAAGTCTCTCTAATTTGATGACACATTCAAAAATCCTAAAAATTTATTTTGCTAGACTAAAAATCACGAATAATAGTATGGGTCGTGTTGGACTCGTAGAGTCCTTCCAAACTTAACCTTTTTTCTCACTTTCTTGGCCTTACCCATTAAAGTTTTCGACGGGTCGTAACCCATTCTATGTGTCCTATGATTCATCACTTGGTCTGTGGGTTACCCTACACTTAGAAATATTTCCCCTTTCTGAAGTTCTATGTCCAAACCTTTAGGTCATATTTCATCTTACAAATCGTAAGTGGTCTCATAAACCAGACTCCAGGTCATTTTCCATGCAAACTTTTTTGTAATTAGGGCTCCTAATGTGGGGGTCATTACAATATCTCCCCCTTGGAAAAATTCATCCCTGAATGTACTTAAAGGCAAGCTCTAAAGAGTAAACTAGTAGCCAGTATGCATGAAAACAATGCAAATCAAAGACCATTTCTTAATAATTTCAAATTTCATACTTTACACATGTCTCAAAATAGTGCATAAACATCAAAATAATACATACATCATGAGAAACTAAAATGCATAGAATTTGAGGTTTTTCAGAAGGATTTCTTAATACCTTAGACTTGAGTAGAGTAGGATAGAAGTGGATAGTGCATCATCATTTCCGTTTCAACTTACCATCTAGCATCCTCAACTTGTTGGTTTCTCCAAAGTACCTTGACAAATGCAACTTCCTTGTTCTTTAGTTTCTTCATTTGCCAGAATAAGATTTCAACTGGTACGTCCTTATAACTCAAATCCTCTTCAATGTTCACATCATGCAAAGGAACTATGGAACTTCGGTCACCTATGAATTTCCTAAACATCAACACATGGAAGACCCGATTAATCAAATGCAACTCATTGGGTATACACAACTCATATGCTACTTTCCCTACTCTTCTCACAACCTTGTAGGGTCCCCCATATGTAGGACTCAATTTCTCTTTCTTATCGAATTGAAGAACCACTTTCATTGGAGATACCTTCAAATAGACCTAATCACAAACTTGGAACTCAAGTTCCCTTCTTTTCACATCAGAGTGGGACTTTTGTTGGATTTGGGCTATTCTTAACTTCTAAATTATGCTTTTAGTTTTTTCCATAGCATTCATCAACAAGTTTGATCCTATTAATGCCACCTCAGAAACTTCGCACCACCTAATGTGCTATCTACATCATTTACCGTACAACATTTCGTATGGTGCCATCCCAATACTCACATGAAAGCTATTATTGTAAGCAAACTTGTTAAGTGAAAAATGCTCATCCCCAGTCCCCTTGAATTCCAAGACACAAGTTATAAACATATCCTCTAATGTTTAAATAGTCTTCTCAGCTTGCCCGTCGGTTTAGGGATGAAAAGTTATATTCAATTTCACCCTAGTACGAAGTGCTCTTTGAAAAGATTTCCAAAAGTAAGAAGTGAAGTGAACTCCATGATCTAATATAATGGGCAATGGAATCCAATGCAACCTCACCAAACTCTTGAGAATTTACAAGTGAGCATAGTCCTTGACATTGAATGTCGTCTTGGCCAGTAGAAAATATTCCAAGTTTGTGATGCGGTCCACTGTCACCCATATGGAGTCAAAATGATTTTTGATCTTCGACATCCTTACTATAAAATCCATGTTGACCTCTTTACACCTCCAAGTAGGTATGTCGATGTCATATTCTAGGCCACCCAACCTTTGGTGTTCACCTTTGACCTGCTGGAAATTGGCACATTTAGACCTAAATTGAGCAATGTCTTTTTTGATTCCACCAATAAATCTATATTAAGTCTTTGTATATTTTGGTAGTACCCAGATGAATAGAATATCAAGAGTTATAGGCTTCTTGCATGATCAACTTCTTCAACTTTATATCATTGGGAACACACAACCTCCTTTGATATCGGATTGCACCATCTCCCCTTGTACGAAGACTTTTATCTTCCCATCCTTTACCAAGGTTATCAACTTAACCAAGGTAGGATCAAGATCTTTCTTGTCCTTAGCCTCATTAATCAAAGAAGATGCAGACCCATGAAGAACCATTGCACCACCACTTCCAGGCTCACTCAATCTTACTCCAGTCTAGCCAACCTATGAACATCTTTGGCCAACTCCTTTTTGTCGTCATATTCCATATAGGACAAAATACCCATGGAAACTCTACCAAGGGAGTTAGTTACAACATTGGCTTTTCTGGGGTGGTAATTCACATAATAATCCTTGAGTAGTTCTAGCCACCTACATTGCCTCAAGTTGAGATCTTTTTGGGTGAACACATGTTAGAAACTCTTGTGGTCGATTAAAACATCCTCAAGAACTCCATACATGTAATGTCGCCAAATCTTTAAGGCAAATATTGTCTTCGTAAGCTCTACATCATGAGTCTAGTAATGTCTCTCATGCACTTTTAACAATCTTGAAGCATAGGCAATCACTTTACCATTTTGCATTAACAAATAACCCAACCCAATCCTTGATGCATCATAATACACGATGAACCCATCATTCCCTTCTAGCATTGTCAATATAGGGGCTGAAGTCAATCAATCCCTTAAAGCTTGGAGGCTCCTTTCACATTTATCTGTCTATACAAACTTAGCCTTTTTCTGAGTTAACTTGGTGAATGGAGATGAAAATTGAGAAGTCTTGAATGAACCATCTATAATAGTCGCTAGACCCAAGAAACTCTTTATATCAATGGGAGTCAATTGCCTTGGCCCAAGAAACTCCTTACTGCTTCTATCTTCTTAGGATCAACTTGATGTCCTCTCTAAATACCACGTATGCAAGAAAGCAACCCAATCTAACTAAAACTCGCACTTATCAAATTTTGCATTGAGTTTCTATTCTCTCAGGGTTTACAATACTACCCTCAAGTGTTCCATGAGCTCTTTCTCACCTCAGAGTAAATAAGAATATAATTAATAAGTACCACAACAAACATGTCAAGGTAAGATTTGAATACTCTATTTATGAGGTCCATAGATATCATTGGTGCATTAGTGAGGACAAATGACATTACCAAAAACTCAAAATGACCATACCTAGTCGAAAAAGCCTTCTTAGTGATGTCACTCTCTCAAACCCCCAATTGGTGATTATCGAATCTCAAATTGATCTTGGAGAAATGATATCCCTTTACAATTGATCAAACAAATCATCTATCCTCTGGAGGGGATGTTTATTCTTGATGTTGACCTTATTCAACTGTCAATAGTCAATGTACATACGAAGTGACCCATCCTTCTTCCTTACAAATAATACTAGGGCACCCTATATAGACTGACTGGGTCTAATGAAACCTTTCTCTAACAAATCCTTTAGTTTCTCATTTAAGTCCTTCAATTCTATGGGAGTCGTTCTATAAGGAGGGATCGAGATAGGCTGAGTATCAATCTTAAGGTCTATACTAAAATCTATCTTCCTCTTGGTAGGGAGACCTAGTAACTTTTCTATGAAACATCAAGAAACTCATTTACAATAGGGACCAACTCTAGAGAAGGAGTTTTGGAAGAGACATCTCTAACCCTTTACAAGTGGTAGATGCACCTCTTGGAAATCATTTTGTGGGCCTTTACAAAAAAAATGAATCAACCTCTACATGAAGAATTTTTCCCATCCCATCTGAGAATAGGTTTATCAAGGAATTGGAAATTGACCCTATGGATTCTATAATCAATGGAGGCACAAAAAGCATGCAACTAATCCATCCGCAGAATCACATCGAAGTCTACCATGGAAAGTTTGACTAAGTCATATGGAATAACTTTATACAAGAGAGGAATGGGGCAATCTTTATAGACTTTTCGGGCTATGATATTCTCACCTGTGCAGTTACTCACCTTATAGGGCTCATGGAGGACTTCAGGACATGCATGCAACTTATATGCAAAAAATGGGCTTACAAAAGAAAGATTTTCTCTCAGATCTAAAAGTGCATCTGCATCAAATAAAATAATCAAACATATTGATAACCAAATCTGGAGCCTCTGTAAACTATTGGCGATCATAAAGAACATAGAACTGATTGGTCCTTTCGGCATTTGAATTGGTCCCCTTTGGCCATTAGGCCTTGTGCCTCCGCTCTGACAATCATTTGCATGGAGGCTAGGCTTCCAACAAGTGAAGCAAGCATTTGACCCAACTAGGTATTCTCCTTTTTGAGGCCTCCCGCACTTGGGGCAATTAGGACTTTGGGGCTTGAGAACCATCCCTTGTCTTCCTTGGAAGGAGGATTATTGGTGGATCCTTGTCCACTAGGCTTTTGGCCACCTTGGAACTTGTGACCACCACCCCTTTGGTGAGAGTAGGTCCCACCTTCAACTCAAGCCCTCTTGGACGCCCTTGCCCTTTCATGAAGCTTGTCTTCCTTAATCTGCTTCACACATGTCATCAAGCAGGAAATATCCATCTCCTTGACTAATAAGGTTGTCTTACATCCTTGGATAACAAATCGGAGATGCCTGAAATAAATTTGCTTATGCGAGCCCTCTACTTTGACAACTTGGTAAATTTGAGGACATACTGCCTCATGCTTATGCTCCCTTTCATCATGTTGATGAACTCCTGGACCATTGCCTCTCTAAGCTTGTTGGGGAAGAGTCTATCCAAGAAAGCACATTTGAATTCCTCCGAATTGATAGGACCTGCTCCTTGGCCTCTCTCAGCGACCCCTCGTTCAAACCAAATCTTAGCCGCTCCTTTAATTTGGTAGTTCACCAACTCAGCCTTCTCTTTGGACTCAGTGCCCATCACCACCACAACCTGATAAGCTTCATTCAATAAACTCAATGGGGTCCTTGTCCATCTTCAATCCATGAAATTTTGGTGGGTTTATCTGCATAAAGTTTGTGCTCTCGTTGCCAATGTACGCACTTGAGGAAGACTGGCTACCTCCATATTTTATTGGTTGGCCAGAGCTTGTTTCAACAAACTGAATATGGCTTGAAACTCTACTTGAGACGCTCCATCATCCTACTAGAGCAGAGCGACTTGTTCCTCAAGAGTGTCTCACCGATGGGGAGCTCTTCGTGGTGGTATGAGATTCTAGAAACAAGTAAAAGCCCATTGTTAATTAGTGAAAAAATTATTCAGCTCTAAGGCTCGACATGAATAAGAAAGAAGGAAAGAATTTCCTAAACTGTCTTGTATCCTCTCACTCAAGATAGTGGGTGCTTCACAACTTTGAATAAGACTCTATGCAATGGGGTATACGTGCACATACATGGAACATATTAAAACCTCTTGCTCTGATACTAAGATTTTAACGAACCAACATAGGGGCTTAGTCATCACACGTCTAATGAGACACCCGAAGGCAACTCACCCAAGCCATCTAAGCATCTTAAGCATTCATATGCATTAAATTAAATCTTTTGTAGAAAACAAAAGGGGAAGGACTATGGGCTATTTTTAACAATGAAAGAACATTAAAACGTAGTGAAAATGGATATCACTATTTTGTCATTAAGCATACCACTAATACAAAATGAATGAAACTGGTACGGTCGGATTCTCTTAAACAGAAAGAAATCCATAAAAAGTCAACAGAGAATCTAAAAGCCTCACAAGAGCCATAAATACATCACATAAAACAAAAATACAAAACTAAGTAGAAAATTGGTAAAGTCCCAAACTAAGGGCGCACCATAATAAAGGTACTCGTCTTCGACGCCAAAAACTAGCCTTGAGTCGATGGAGGAGTGTCTGTCGCTACATGATTTAATCATGTAGTCAAAATATTCATTAGTACGTTTAAATGTACTATGTATGTGAGATGTGACATGTTGTCAGAATACAAAACTTTTGTTGCTTAATACATTGAATGTTGTGCGTTCTCAAAATGATGTTAGTAGGTTTGATGTGTTTTTATGTAGATTTTTGAGGATTACAAGATTTGACATGATTTTGGACAAAGTATTACAGATGCATAGTTTTTGAGGAAATATGAAGCACTGTATGGGTTGTGGATACCTCCACGAGCCATAGAGGAGTTTTGTAGTTCATATCCAATGAAGGGTATATTTTCTGAAATTGCATCCACAAACTATCAGATGAGCTATAGAATATTGCACGAGTTGTCGATTAGGTTTTTTGACTTAAGGATTAGAATTGGAGGAGTTTCTAGAAAGTTGTCAGACGAAACCCTATACAGGTCATAAGTCTGAATACAACCCATAAAAAGGTTTTTGTAAAAGTGAACCAATTTTTGAAGAATGAAGAATACGAAGCCTAAGTACGGGGCGTAGAACATTGTATGGCTCATAATTCCAATCGTAAAGCTTGTCGAATCCAATTTTTTCATTTTGTTTTGGACTTGTATTTATTTATTATAAAGAGGTTTTTTAGGTTATTTTGACAGAGAGATGCATGAGATAACAGAGAAACAACTTTGTGACTTCACACTTTGTGATTTTTACATGGAAAACATTACTTTGTGATTTCTAGTGAAGAATTTGGGATTTATTGATCTTAACTTTATCATTGTATGTGCTTATTTATATTATTCTATTTCATGATTCTTTCATCTATAATGATTATACATAACTATATCTACAACTAGGGTTGTGGGAACCATAAAGAACTAACAAGGTAAAACTAGCTATTCCATAATTCTTGGAAAGTGTGCATGCATGTATTAATTAATTTTCTTTATTTAGATTGATTTTTTATAGTGAATGCTAGTCATTACTAACTAGATCAAGGTAATAATAGAGATTAATTAATAGGATTGGATGTGATCTCTCTCATCTAATTAACCGAACACGATCAAGAGGAGGTGATGTGCTGTCAAAATACAGCACATTTGATGCCTGAAACAAGGAATTTTGTCAGTTCTTAATATGACTTTTTATGGTTTTTATGTATTTTTGTGTTGATTTTTGAAGAAAAGTTAGGTTAGATTGATTTTGAAGAAAAGTTATAGATTTGGCTGAATCTTAGGACATATGAGCTCACCTACGAGTTGTACCCCAAGCTTTGAGATGTAAGGTGTGATGTAGCAAGAAACAAAGACTAAAAGTCAAAAATCTGCTAGGTGGACTCGTACCAGGAATCAAAGAGCCAAAATGTTAGACCAAAAACTGAAGGCCTAGACTACGAGAGGAGCATACAAGTCATAGCCCAAGCAATGACTCGTACAAGTGAGTCATACTAGTTGAGTCTAAGATTCCAAGAACCTGATGTGAGACCTTGATTACAACTCGTAGGCCATCCTATAGGTTGTAACTGTGAGGCGTACTGGCTTCTAACTATCTTTTTTATGTAATTTTTAGGGTTATTTGTAAGCACTATATATAGTTTAAGTTAGGATTTTATTAGAAGAGATTTTTGATCTTTGAATATTTTCTCAAGCAAAATCTTAGGTTTTTTCCTTAGTTTATCTTTTACTCTTGGAAAACCAAATTTTGGGGATTGTAAACCTTGCTTTGTGCTTATTATCAATATATCAAGCTTTTTGTTTGCAACTTCTTGTGTATTCAATATTCATTGCCTTGGGTAAAATTCTCAGTTGTGTCATTTATTTGTATTTTTGCTTGTTTTGCCTTAGCCATGAGCAGCTAATCACCCATAACTTGGGGTTGTGGGAACCTTGGGTTTTGACTTGAGATTTCCTAGGTTTATTGAATTTCTACGATAGGGGTTTTGCATGTATTGTTTATTTTCCTTCATTATGATTGTTTTTTGGTGGTGGCGAACACCAAATCCCGCCAATATCATGATCTTGACCAAGGTAGTGATGAATAGGAAAAGGAAAGTAGATGATAGAATTCGATTAATGTGTTCTCATCTAATCAACCAAACCTGACCAAGAGGAGGTTGAGTTGGATAATTAGGTAACGGTTAGTTGTCACGCCATGGTATCCGACCAAGCACCATGGTAAAATTCGACCTTCACCTTTACAAGACGATTGTAAGAACCTAAGTTATTATCCTACATGCACATCTCCAATTATAGTATGTTACCTAAGGTAATCGAGTCAAAGAACCTTGGGGAACACAATTCTGAAGTTGTTTATAAAATTGAGTGTTTTTCCACATTTTAGCATAGTGTTTATTTTATTTTGTTTTGTTTTTGAATCACAACCCCCCCTATTTAGAGAATTTATTTATCGATAATCGAAATGACTGATAGTGAATTCTTGTATAAATATAACAAAAACAAAAAATTTAAAACCAATCATCCAAAATATAATTGAAACCAATGTACAAAACAAAAGATTCAAAAGTATCCAAAAACCAACATAAAAACTATGTCTAAAATGAGAACAAAATATCCATAAGTAGCAATAAGGATGGGGTTCAAAAGTATCAAACACATGGTGCTCAAGTACGGACATCCATCTGATCCTTGGGGTCTTGGGGTCCAATTTCCTCCTCGGTGGTTTGGGCTACAGCTATACTTAAGCTCCCAGCTCCCTGTGCTATCATAGTTAATGACTCTTCCACCATTACATCAGTAATTTGCTCCTCCAGTGCTGCAACCTCACCATCAGTCCTCGGTCTCTTCTGGCTCACAACTGCATCATCACTCTTCAACTAGATAAGGGGCGTACTAGCCTAACTGCTGTGATATCTACCTAAGCCCCTGTCCATCAATCTTAGAATCTATGCTTGGTACCCTATCTAAACCTGAGCCATTCAGCCTCGACTCATCATGGGACTACCTGATAGGCTTTCCCTTTCATTTAGGCTCCAATTTCTTTTCCTCCTGCTCAGCATGTAATGCCTCCTTTGATTATCTCTCAGTTTAAGTAGGAGTCATCTGCAGCAAACTACTACCCAATCTGTTACCATTGCCCTCCTCCTTAGACAGGGAGGGACTATCTACTTCTACCGGGGCCTATATAGTGCGAGCTTGAGTCTGAGGCACATTTGCCTCGAGGACTATCCAGACTCTATAGACTTCCACAGATCCCTCAGATTTCTTAGTCTCAGAGGACTCATCAACTAACTTCCTCTTGAAGGTCTAGATAACTTGTTTATCTCTTGGAGACAGTTTTCCTAAAAATTAACCCCACAACACACAATGATCACCCTAGTATTTAATCAAACAAGACTCACACAAGAGAATAAACAAAGTGTAATAAAACCCACATCAACTAGATTCTAATATCGACATGAGTAAAAAAATTTTCAACCAAAAATCATGTACTACACATATGATAAACATGTTGTTATCACACTTAACCAACAAAGGCAATTTAATCATTCAAAACCATACTAAGTGATTCGAAATAGGCGACACCCCTATTTCTCATATTCACAAAGTCATTTTTTCTTGGGTATACTCACTATGATCATTAAAAACACATTTATCCAACAATATTCAAAGATCATAACATGAGTGTGCCAAATTCAACCAAGAAAACTTACCAAATGAGCAAATAAATAACAAATAGATGCAATGAGAGAAAAAGGAAGAAGCCAAAACCTAGGTGTGATGCTTTAGCCAGATGTCTTTCTAGAATCTGGTGGGATATGATGGAATTAGGGTAGGAACAATAAGACTTTTAGTGTGGGAAAACGTCTAGGGGAAGGAATCATTTAAAAAATGAGGGAAATAAGGGGTCAAATGAATATTTGATATTTCAACCCTAATATACTCAATCGGATTGACTATTAAAATTCTGCAGGTCAGGTCTGCGAAACACCAATTATGAGTCGTAGGGCATCCTATGACTCATAGGTCCAGTCTTGTAGCAGACCAAACACTTAGAAAAATTCAAAACTCATACCTAGGCACTGCGAACTTCACTCATGACTCGTAGGGGGACCTACGAATTATAAGGTTGGCTTGTAGTTTGTGTGCCAACTTTAATTCATCATAGTTTCCCTCTATGAGGATTAACTATGAGTCATAGTGTGCACTACTAAAACCACCCCAAAAAATGCCCAAAAATGTGAAAGTGCCTAGAATCGTAATTTCCTTATATCTCAAAATATGTGCGTGATATCAAAAATCTGACTTCATATTCTTGTTTAGGGGTAAAACTGAGTGATAAATGGGTCTAACCTTGATTTTTGAGTGAATGATTCATAATATTAATTTTCCAAGTTTGTCAAAAAATAATGTCCAAGTGCGTCAGTGGCGCGATGTGCCTCAATGGATTTTGCTACCCAGTTTTTTGTCCGGTCCAAGGCCTTTGGGTCTTGGTCCTAAGCCTTCCCATACATAAAAATACCTACACTTAGCTTTATTTCACTCATATCATCCAAGACATTTCCAAATACTCTCTCAATACTTAGACAATATTTCATCTATAAATTTCAAGTCTCTAAACTCATCCAAATTCTAAGGTTCTCATTTAAGCTTTAAGTATCCATCTCCAATCTTCTTCAAGGATTCTCCCAGAGCTAAGGTATGGGGGTTTCTTTCATGGGTTCCTTTCACCCATGACACCCAAGCTTCCTTTTCTTAAAAATTGCATGATTTAATGTTGATTTACTCATAGGTCTTATTTATTATGAAATTCATTTCACACTATGCTGGGGTGTATGAAATGGTGACTTTTTTACTATGGTTTGGTCTATGAATCTAAGATTTATTGTGAGATTTGATGAAGGATTTTGATTTATGTTGCTTGAGGGTGTTACCAAGTATCTATCGATGGTTTTCTTATTAGATTTTCTAGCATGATATTACTCTTGAATTACATGGTTTTACACTAGTACTACACACCTGCCAAGTATTTGATAAAATGTCCGGTTATGGATACTTGAGGAATTGAATGCCCAATGCAATGGTTGTCTATTACGGGGGTAGTAGGCCTATATAACCATATTGAGGGGTTGGTAACTCATTAACCGCATCAAGTAGTTTGTACCTTGGTCCCTAGCTCGGGGGGTGGTAGGCTCGAGTAACCATATTGAGGAGTTAGTACCTCATTAAAGATTTTTAGGGGTTTGTACCTCATTCGCCTCTCCAAGGAGGTGCTAGGACTTTGATATTCTATATTGATGGTCACTTGCTACAAATGTATTATGTTCTATGTAAGAATGACTTTACTTTAAGCATCATTCATATATGCTATCTTGCTATTATGTTATTTATTGAGTATTATTATGCACTTTGCCTATAATTTCTACTTATTATTGCATTGCATCGCACATACTTAGTACATTTAAATGTACTAACACATACTTTATGCTTACATGATATCACCATATAGGAACTGGAGCTCCTACTGATTCTACTGGTTGCTAGACGGATTATTCAAGTTAGCTTATGGTGAGTCCTCAAGTCCGGGGACAATATCTATCTTTTCTTAAGCTTATGTTTAGACTATGTCTTGTATGTTTGGATTACTTATTGCTATTATTATGAGGGTGAGCCTATTGCTTTTCTTGGCCCCTGCTAAGTATCAAAGTTTTTGAGGTGTTGTTGGACATGATATGTATTATGCTATGAGCTTTGACTCTCTCTTGACTCTTGTTGTTATGATATAAATAATGTACCTTAGCCTCGATTATCCCTATTTCTACTTCCGTATTATTGTATTATTGCTCCTCTGACCAATGACGTGTAATGATGTGCTAAGAGGCTTGTTTTGGGTCCCTTCGGGTTCCCCTTGCGCCCTGTCACATCTAGATCCTACACTTAGGTCATGACAAACTTGGTATTGAGCACTAGCTTGTTAGGTCCTTGGAGTCCAACACACCGTGTCAATTAGATTCCTATTCATGGTTGTGAAGCGCGCCACGACTATAAATAAGAGGCTGTGAGGTGTTCTAGAAAATAATTCACTTCTTCATGATCTATGTCATGCGATAGTGTTAGATCCCCTAGGGATTATTGCTAATTCCTAACCATTATATTTCAGGATATGTCTCAAACTATTTAGGATAGTGATGTAATTAATGTGGAGATTCGCAATACTCTATGGGAAGAGGCCAAAGTAGCGGCAAAATGGGCAACTCACCTCGAACAACAAGTGAATGCTCCTGAGATTCAGATGGTAAGTAGAGCAGTAGTGAGCCAAGAGGGCCTATATTGAAGGACAGTTCCAAAGTCCCAAAGGTAGAGGTGGTGTGGTGCCTTATGCTAGGTGCCCAAAATATGGCAGGTGCCATAATGGCCCATACTTGAGTGGTACTGATGCTTGTTATAGTTGTGGAGAGTTGGGTTATAAGGTAAAGGAATTCCCTCGTAAATGCTATAAGAGTAAAGGAGGCGATAATGGGATGATTCATCCTAGAAGCCCAAAATGTAGGAGGAAACATGATGCTACATGATGGAGGAATACAGGTGCATGCTTTGGGTATGGTGATATGGGAAACAAAATTCTAGATTAGCCTTATGATTGAGACAAGGCTAAAGGTGGTGATGTTTATCAAGAGGCTAAAGAAGGGGATGAGGCACCCGATGTTTCTACTGGTATGTTAAAGTTTTTTTTGACTTTGATGTGCATACATTGATAGGTTCGATGTGTCATTATTTCTTTCATTATTCCTTTTGGGTTGCTAGTGGACTCCTTGTATATCCCGAGTTGTTATGTGAACCTTTGGTGGTTACCTCTTTGTTGAGTATGTTGTTGCTAAGAGTGTTCATAGGTGTTCTTCCTTGTTTATATTACATTTGGTCTTGCCTTGTGACTTATTGGGTTTAGTGTGGTTGATTTTGATGCTATGCTTGGGATGGATTAGTTGCGTTGGTGTTATATCCCCATTGAATGTAGGGGCCCTATAGTTAAATTTTGATTCCCTATTAAATCCATCTTTAAGTGAGGTTTGTAAAGTGGTTGCAAAGAGGTACGTCCATTTCTTATACTATTATATGCTTGATCTCTAAGGGTTGCATTCTTTGTCTTGTGGGGGTTAGGGGTGTTTAACCTAAGTTATTTCTATTCGAATTATTTTGGGTGGTAGATGAACTCTTGAATGTCCTTTTTGATATTGTGGATTTGGGGTTAGTATCTTTTTGTTTGGTTAGTGCACCAATTATGTTTGTGAGTCTCATAAATATTAGACCCTACTATGTTTATGATGGCTTGGGTTGTGATAGGCTGGTTTGCCTCCAAAAGTGAGAGGGTGAATATAAGTTATTTGAGGGTAGTACTACAAGGCTTAGGGGAGCAAGTTATATGCTAATTAGGAGAAATAGAGGTTGGCTTCGTAGGTCTTGTGATGCCCGGTGATGGTATTAGGGTGGACCCTAATAAGACGATGGTGATTAGATATTGGCCTAGACCTTTGAATCCATTGCATATTAGGGACTTCTTGGGCTTAGCGGTTTATTACCGGAGGTCATAAGTATGTTTCTTTCTATTGCTTCTCATATGGTCTAGTTGACCCCGAGTAAGGCTCGTTTGAGTGGGCCGATGAGTGTGAATAGAGTTTCTAATACCTTTAAGGTGAAGCTTGTGTCCGCTCCTATCTTGGCTCTACCAGGAGGATTGGAAGGGGGTTATTGAGTATTGTGATACTTCGAGGAATTGGTTTGGGTTGGAGGCCTTGGGGTTGTTTGGCTACTTGCATTTCATGCTTCAAATAAGTGTAGGGCCCATAAGGTTGTAATATGATAGTTAAGGATAGACGATTCATTTGGTCGACTATGATAGGCTTGACGCTTCTCTAAGATTGATTTGGTCCAAGATTTGTCTCCAAGTGAGGATGAGGTTAGTTGAAATTCCTAGGTGTCCTATTGAATTAGGAGTGAGTATTTGAGAAGTGTACGAGTTGTTTGGTTGAATTATGCACTGGCTATGTTTATGGGTTTCATGAATAGGGTCTTAAAACCCTACCTTGGCATGTTTGTGGTGATCTCTAGTGGTGGGGCATTGAATTATGTTGAGCTTGTGAACCATTTAGGGTAGTGTTGCAAGTCTTGGAGAATGAGATGTTGTTTGCTAAATATGATAGGTATGATTTTAGGGTAATAGGAAGGTGGTTATAACTCTTTGAGGACTATGATATAAGTGTGCATCGCTTTTCCTCAATAAGGCTAAGGTTGTGATCGGTGCTCTAAGTAGGGTGCCTATGGGTAGCCTAGCATATGTTGATGGTGGTGATAAGGAGGTGGCTAGGGAGGTCCATTCGTTGGCTAGATTGGGAGTTAGCTTGGAAGGGGTTGGTAATGGTGGTATTATTGTTGATGATGGTTCTATGTCTTCAATGGTTGATGAGGTAAAAGCAAAGTAACATCTTGATTCCTCCTTGTTAGAATTGAAGACCGTGGTGAAAGAAGGCAGGGTGGATGTTTTGTCCCAAGAGGGAGATGGTGCCCTTAGGTACCAAGGTAGGTTGTGTGTGCCTTTTGTTGATGGCTTGAGAGAAAGGATCCTTGATGAGGCCTATAATTCTTGTTATTTTATTCACCTCGGTTCTACCAAACCTATAGAGATTTGAGGGATGTGTATTGGCGGGGAGGCATGAAGAGGGACATTGCCAAATTGTTTCCTATTGTCGTAGTTGTCAACAAGTCAAAGCCAAACATGAAAGGTCGAGTGTCCTAGCACAAGACATGGAGATTCCCACTTGGAAGTGGAAAGAGATTAATATGGATTTTGCAGTTAGGTTGCCCAAGACTAGGAGAGGTTTTGATCCCATTCGGGGAATGGTTGATAGGATGACAAAACTGATTCATTTTCTACCGGTTAAGACCACATATAGGGCTATAAATTATGCTAGGTCATACATTCATGACTTGGTGAGGTTGCATGGGGTTCCTTTATCCATCCTATCATATTATGGTGCATAATGCACTTCACACTTTTGGAGGTACTTCCAAAGAGGTCTTAGAACCAAGGTAAAGCTTAGTATGGTCGTTCACCCTCAAACAGATGGCCAAGTCGAAAGAACTGGCCAAACACTTGAAGACATGGTTAGGATTTGTGTATTAAATCTTTATGGTAGTTGGGATGATCATCTTTCATTGATTGAGTTTGTGTATCACAATAGTTATCATTCTAGTATTGGTATGACTCTTTTTGAGGCTCTCTATAGTAAACATTGTAGATCACCGGTTGGGTGATTAAAGTAGGAGAGGTGGCTTTGATGAGTCCAGATTTGGTTACGAAAGTACTTGAGAAGGTAAGAAGGATTAGAGGAAGGTTGTTTTTGGAAATAGCCTAAGTCGTCAAAAACCAAAAATCCTATACCGATGTGAGGAGGAGAGACCTTGAATTTAAGGTTGGTGATTTAATCTATTGAAGGTCTCACCCATGAAGGAAGTGGTTCATTTTGGTAATAAGGGTAAGCTAAGACCAAGATATGGGCTTGCCTATGAATAGGGATATGGTTCATCCGACTCTTCATGCTTCTAGGTGGAGGGGATGTATTGGTGACTCTAGTGCTATAAAACTCTTTGAAGTTGTGGGTGTTATGGTGGATAAGTTGACTTAGGGGAGAAGATCCTGGTGGAGATATTGGATGGTTGGATGGGAATAGTTGATTAATAAGGATGTGGTGTTTGTCAAACCACTTTGGAGGAATTGTCTAGTCAATAGTTTGTCTCGGTGAAGTGAAGTGGGCATGGAGAAGCGATATCTAAACCTCTTTCACTCTATTCAAGCTTGTGATAATGCGTCAAGTCCTTTTATTTTATGATTCCAATTCTTTCGCTTCAGCCCCAATGTCATTTGCATGCATTCACGTCTAGGGTGACAAGTTCATGAAGATTTTGACACACACGGTGAGATTCTGAAAATGGTTTTTTAAGTATGTTGTTGCAATCATGTTGGGGCTGATTTTTTCATGGTTACTCTTCTCATATATGTTTCCTTGACATGCGTGAACAAATGTTCCCAAGGGGGAGATATTAAAACGACCCCAAAAAGTGCTGCAAAATGTGTCTTGAAAAAGCCCAAAATCGTAATTTCCTTGTATCTCAAAATTCGTATGTGATACCAAATATTCGACTTCATATTCTTGTTTAGGGGGTCAAATTGAATGAGAAATGGGTCTAACCATGATTTTGGAGCGAACGATTCACAATTTTGATTTTCCAAGTTTGACAAAAAACAATGTCCAAGCGCATCAGTGGCGCGACGAGCCTCATTGTATTTTGCTGCCCAGTTTTAGTCCATTCCAATGCCTCTAGGTCTTGGGCCTAAGACTTCCCACATGTAAAAATACCTATACTTAGCCTCATTTCACCCTCATATCATCCAAGACATTCCCAAATATTCTCTAAAACACTTGGACAATATTTCATCTTCAAATTTCAAGTCTCAAAACTTATTCAGATTCTAAGGTTCTTATTCAAGCTTCAAGTCTCCATCTCTAATCTTCTTCAAGGAAGAACCAAGAGCTAAGGTATGTGGATTTCTTTCATGGGTTTCTTTCACCATGATGCCCAAGCTTTCTTTTCTTAAAAATTGAATGATTTAAAGTTGATTTACTAATGGATCGTATTTATTATGAAATTAACTACATGCTATGTTTGGATTTATGAAATGGTTATTATTTTACTATATTTTTGGCTATGAATCTAAGATCTATTATTAGATTTTATGAAGGTTTCGATGTATATTGCTTGAGGGTGTTACCAAGTATCTATCGATGGTTTTACATTGGATTTTCTAGTATGATAACACTCTTGAATTTCATGGTTTTACACTAGCATACACACACAAATCAAGTGTTTGATAAAATGTCAAGTTATGATTACTTGAGGAATTGAAGGCCTAATGCATATCTTATGAGTTAAATGAATATATGATGATGAAATAAATGTATGTATATGGTGTTCTCTATATAGTGTTGTGAGTTGACTATAGCTCGGGAGGTTGTAGGCTTGGGTAACCGCATCGAGGGGTTGGTACCTTGGAGGCCTAGTACATGGGGTAGTAGACCCGTATAACCATATTGAGGAGTTGTTACCTCATTAACCACATGGAGTGGTTTATTCCTTGGTCCTTAGCTAGGGGGGTGGTAGGCCCAGGTAACCACATTGAGGCGTTGGTACCTCATTAACAATTTTGAGGGGTTTGTACCTCATTGTCTCTCCAAGAAAGTAGTAGGCCTTGGATATTCAATATTGATGGTCACTTGTTACATATGTGTTATGTTCTATATAAACATGACTTTTCCTTCAAGCATCATTCATACATGCCATCTTGCTCTTATGCTATCTGCTGTGTATTATTATGTACTTTGCCTATAATATCTACCTATTGTTGCATTGCATCCCACATACTTATTTCATTCAAAAATGTACTAAGGTATACTCAATGCCTACATGATATCACCATGTAGTAACCAAAGCTCCTATTGATTCTCCTCGTGGCTAGACGGATTGTTCAAGTTAGCTTATGGTCAGTCCTCAAGTCTAGGGATAATATCTATCTTCTCTCAAGCTTATGTTTAGATTATGTCATGTATGTTTGGATTACCTATTGCCATTAATATGAGGATGACCCTGGTTTCTTGTCTTGGCCCCTGCTAAGTATCTAAGATTTAGAGGTTTTGCGAGACACGATATGTATTATGCTATGATCTTTGACTCTCTCTTGACTTTTGTTGTTATGATATGAATGATGTCCCTTATCCCCGATTATCTCCATTACTACTTCTATGTTGCTATTTTATTGCTCCCGCGACCAAGGATATTTAATGATGCTCTATGAGGCTTGCTTGGGGTCCCTTTAGGTTTCCTTTTTTCGTGTCATGTCCAGGCCCTAGGCTTGGGTCATGACAACTATGGATCGTACGCCTGCTCTTAGAGGTTGCTCCACTGCATTTTTCTTCAAACCTTCAGCTCTTGATTTATACCTGCAAACCAAACCTCAAAATACACTAATTTCCAAAATAACTCAACTGATTCAATGTTTTAACACTAAAAATAAACATAGTCCAGTACCTAACAATTTAAACAACTAAAATGAACTTAAAACAAGCCAAAAGCATAAAAGATACTTGGGTTGCCTCCCAAGATGGACCTTGTTTAATGTTGTTGCTCGATTTTGTCATCATCCATCAAGAAAAATCTTCAATGGCCTTAAGTTCACTCTTACACGCATCAAGATGTTTCATTGATTAGTGGATCTCAAACACCATCTCTGCATCACTGACTCTAAATGGAAGTTGACTAGAACCCATATCGACCAAGGCTCTCCCGGTGGCAACAAATGGTCTACCCAATATGATAGGTATTTCAAAATCAACCTCGCAATCCAGGATCATGAAATCATCAGAAAAGATGAATTTATCAACCTTCACAAGCACATCAAAAAGTATTCCTCATAGTTTTATCCTCCATGAACAACCTCATTCTTGTTGGAGTAGGAGTGCCAAGACTAAGCTTTTTGAACACGAAAAGAGACATGAGATTGATATCTGATCCTAAGTCACACAATGCTCTTCCAAATACCACATCACCAATGTTATAAGGAATAGTGAATGCATCAGGATCGCCTTGATTTTGGACAAGGCATTTGGCCGTCATGGCACTACATTGTTGGAGCTCTAGCGAAAGCTCTTCTCTCAATGTGTGCATCTTTTGCACCAAATCCTTCATTTACTTGGCATACACGGGCATCTTTTTTGAATCTTGTAGAAGGGTAATGTTGATGGCCAATTGGTTTAACATCGAGAGGAATTGGTTGAATTTTCCATCCTCCTCCTTCTTCTTAAGTCTTTGAGGGAAGGGTGGAGGAGGTTTTGGGATCATCCTATCCTTTTCCTGCTCTCTCGCTTCTTCTCTTTGCATTGTGTCACTCTTCAAACCTATTTCGTCATCCACGACTTAGTTATCAATACCTTTCTCACAAGCTTCATCCTCAACCACCAGCATAGGTGGATCGATGGTACTTTTACCATTTCTAGTTATGACCACCATGCAATGCCCGTCATTCTTGCGATTTTGAACCATATTGCTTGGTAAAGTGCCCTTTTAGTGTTAGTTCAATTGCAAAGAAAGAAAAACTCATGATTTGTACCAAGTGCAGTGCATCAAAGGATGAGGAGGGTGAGGTGTTGGTGGATCACACTTCCATTAAATTAAGGTGGCAAGCTTACATCCATAAACTCCTAAATGAAAAAGGAGATAGAGATATTGAGTTGGGTGAGTTGGCACACTCTGAAAACTACCATGATTTTGGGTATTGTAGGCAGTTCAGAGTTAAGGAGGTAAGACGGACTATTAGTAGGATCAAGAGGGGGAGGGCGATCGGGCCCGATAAGATTCCGGTAGACTTTTAGAAGATCATGGACAAGGATGGCATTGAGTGGTTGACTAGACTTTTCAATGCTATTACGAAGACTGCTAAGATGCCTGATGAATGGAGGAGGAGTGCAATGGCTCCATTGTACAAGAATAAGGGAGATATTCAAAATTGTAACAATTACAGGGGTATCAAGTTGTTAAGCCACACTATGAAGGTCTGGGATAGAGTAGTGGAGATGAGGGTGCGAAGAGTAGTATCTATCTCAGAGAATTAGTTTAGATTCATGCCATGGCGGTCGATTACTGAAGCAATTCATCTTGTTCGGAGGTTAGTAGAGAAATAAAAGGAAAGAAAGAAGGATCTACATATGGTGTTCATTGATCTCAAGAAAGAATACGACAAAGTCCCAAGGGATGTCTTATGGAGGTGTCTAGAGGTAAAAGGTGTCCCAGTGGCATATATTAGGGCAATTAAGGACATGTACGATAGAGCCAAAACTCGAGTAAGAACGGTGGGCAGAGACTTAGAGTATTTTCCTGTTGAGATGGGACTCCACCAAGGATCTGTGTTTAACCCTTCTTGTTTGCCTTGGTGATGGATAAGCTAACGCGATCTATCTAGGAAGAGGTACCATGGTGTATGCGATTTGCAGATAACATAGTACTAATTGATGAGACTCAAACTAAAGTTAGTGATAGATTGGAGGCCTGGAGACACGCCTTAGAGTGTAAAGGATTCAAATTGAGTAGGACCAAAACTAAATACTTGGAATGCAAATTCAGTGTTGAGAGGGATAAGGTAAAGCCTAATGTGAGGTTTGCCACTCAACCTATCCCCAAGAGGAAAAACTTTAAGTATTTAGGGTCCATCATTCAGAGTAGGAGAGATATTAATGATGATGTCACACATCATATTGGGGAAGCATGGACTAAATGGAGGCTTGCCTCTTGAGTATTATGTGACAAAAAGATAGCACTAAACTCAAAGGTAAGTTTTACCGAATGGTGGTTAGACCATCGTTGTTGTATGGGGTGGAGTGTTAGCCAATTAAAAAGGCACATGTTCAGAAGATGCATGTTGCAAACATAAGGATGCTGAGATGGATGTGTGGTCATACTAGAAGTGACAAGGTTAGGAATGAGACCATTTAGGAGAAGCTAGAGGTGGCCCCAGTGGCCAAAAAGATGAGGGAATCGAGACTGCGATAGTTTGGACATGTGCAGAGAAGGAGTACTGATGCTCCTGTTAGGAGGTGCGAGAGGTTGATTTTGGGAGATACTCAGAGGAGTAGAGTTAGACTGAAGATGTAATGGGGGAGATGATTAGACATGATATGACATAGCTTGACCTCGCTGAGGACATGACCTTAGATAGAAAAAAGTGGAGGTCACAAATTAGATTAGCGGATTAATGGTGGGGTAAGGTACTTTTATCATGTGTTCTTATTGCCTATGTGTTAGTTTTATCTTATCTACATAATGTCATTATTAGTCGCCCTTTAAATTCCCTTCCCTTCCTTTTTTCATATCTAGTTTTTTCTTGCGTATGGGTTTTGAGATGAGGGTTCCTAGGAAACAACCTCTCTACTTCTATGATAGTGGTAAGGTTTGCGTACATTTTACCCTTCTTATACCCCATTTGTGGGTTTTTTACTGGGTATGTTGTTGTCAATTACGAAGAAACTTGCCCAAATTGTTGTTCCAATTGTTTCATAGCCACCGTAAGACTATTTTTTTACTTATGCTTGAAATATCCAATTTCATTCCTTTCAAGGTCTTTCTTTATGATCGGCTCTCTTCAATAACCTTCGAAACATCTCTTTAATCCTAGAAGTACTTGATCTAGCATCACGGTTGTGGGACAGCACATAAGGACCATTTCTATAACTATATCTTCTACCCCATTCGGCATCCGACACTCTCTCATTTTTGTAATAACCACCTTGATTGTCTTTATATGTACCATCACGGTTGTAGTTTGAACCTTAATTCTCGAACCCCTGCCTCCAATAGTTCGAATTGGACCCTTGGGGTTGTTCTGGAAACCCGCAAATTAGATACTCACGAAGCAAGTATATTCACCAAACAATGGTTCATCATGCACGGGTGCCTTAGGAGGTTGGTGTGTCATCACTTGAATACTCAATTTTTCTTTAAGACCAAATCCATGCTTGTGCAAAGTCAGGCAAGTTGTTGCATGATCTCCTTATTGACTTCAACTTGCTCATTGTTGGTCTTTACTGCACAAGAAGTCTTTACAACATCTTTCTCTCTTTGAGTCCATGCTCTATTAGTTTTAACCACTTGGTCCATACTTTTTTCGGAGATCAATGGAAAAGGTTGGTCAAGAAACATGTCTCCCATGATTGTGTCAGCATAAGCTTGACTACTCTCATCAAGCGCCCAATAGAAAATCTCAACCAAGGCATCATCAACAATATTATGATTAGGGACCATTCACAAACACTTGGTGAAAATTTCCTATGTGGTACTAATAGAGTCACCGGGCAATTGTTCAAAATTATTTATTTGATCTTTGAGCTTAAGATTCTTTGACCTAGGAAAGTACCTTTCTAGAAAAACCCTCTGAAGCTTTGCTCAACTTGTTATTGCACCATAAGGATGCTTTGACAACCAAATAGCTGCATTACTAATTAGTGAAAATAGGAACACTTGCAAACCAACTGCATCCAAAGAAAGATTTTGTGTTCCCATGACACTATTGCAAATGAAGACAACACTAGGGAGATGATGATGGGGATCCTCTGAAGGTAACCCTGTGAACAAACTATGGTTTTGGAGCATTTGGAGTAATCTACTTGACAGCATGAACTTAGTGTCTGCTAGTAATGGTCGCAACACTATAACAATAGTAACGTCTATGGCCATAGGGTTTGAGTAATATTGATTCCAACCATAAGCATTTTCATTAAAATCTCTAAGTTGAGTCCTATTATACCTTGGTGGTGGATTCTCCTCTCTTCTTATATCATCATCATTCACATTCAATTCTGACTCAACCGCAATATCCTTATTCACATGATCTATTCTTCTAGTGATTCGGTAGATCACAAAATTGATCTGAGTTAAGGAATTACCCTGGCTTATCGTATTGGTCATACGGCCTAGTACATCTTGCAAATAAGATAAAACAAAAACCAAAAATAAAGTAATGTAATGTACCAAGTGTTCTTAAGCCTATACTTGCATGAAAGGATAATGTTCAAGCGAATTCCTATTGTGTTAAGTAAAATTTGAAATGAAGGTTATAACAGCGATTAGCTTGGTTTAATTATATGATTGTTGAGATGGTCTTATAAGGGTAGTTCGTTTATCCTTGTTATAATATTTTGGGGGTAATGTAATGTGAAGTTAAGACTAAAAAAATAAAGTTTGGTTTACGTTTAGAATTATTCAAAATGAAGGTATATGTGAAGGTTGCGTAATTGACTTGTTTGGGAGTAATTCTTTGCCATTGTTGCATGACTTGAATGAGCAACCTTTGGCATGCCCTTAGCACAACTTGAGGTCATACATACCACGCCATAGCACCATGGGAAAGGATAATGCTGCTATACCTAGGTTCCATACCCACTCCCTTATGTTTGGCATCTTTCTTTTTAAAAGTAAGTCAAAAAGCCCCTTTGCACCACGTGATACTATACCCTTTACTCCACACATTTTGACCACTTTTTAGTGATTAAATGACCCTTATAACACCCCCAAAAGTAGTATAAATAACCCCCTCTACTTAGTTTCTACATCACTCTTCTAATAAATAAAATCCCCTAATCTACATTGCTCTCCTAAAACTCTCTCAACACTTAGGCTAAGTATTCTTCAAGATCTCCACCAAGTCTCTTCATCTTCTCAAGGCTAATCAAG
>JAOTQJ010000111.1:12862262-12907608 GCA_025642045.1 Solanum sejunctum | reverse complement strand
TTGTGTCTGATGAGGGAATAAGGGTTGATTCACAAAAGATAGAAGTTGTGAAAGATTGGCCAAGACCCACAACACCACGAAAGTTTGGAGCTTCTTAAGCTTGGTAGGTTATTATAGGAGGTTTGTTGAAGGTTTTTTTTGTACTTCTGCACCTCTAACAAAGCTGACACATAGAGAAACTAAGTTCCAAAGGAATGATGCGTGCTAAAGAAGCTTCCAGGAGCTAAAAAATAAGCTAACTTCTGCAACTATGCTAGTACTTTCGGAAGGTCTTGAGGGGTATGCAGTGTATTGCGATGCTTCAGGAGTTGGCTTAGGATGTGTATTGACACAGAATGGTCAGGTAATTGCTTATTCATCCAGACAACTACAACTATATGAGAAAAACTACACAAAACATGATCTCGATCTAGCAGCAGTTGTATTTGCTTTGAAAATATGGCACCACTATTTGTATGGAGTTCATGTTAACGTATATACTAATCATAAAAGCCTGTAGTATATCTTTAAGCAGAAAGATCTAAACTTGAGATAGCGGAGATGGATAGAGATAATAAAGGATTACGACATTGATATATTATACCATCCAGGGAAGGCAAATGTGGTAGCTGATGCTCTGAGTTGTAAGGCAATCATAAATACTAGTGATCTAGCTGTGGTAAATCAAGGAATAGCCAAGGATCTATGTCAGCTAGCCAATTTGGAGGTTCGCCTTCTTGAAACTCCAAAGGAAGGGGTTAGTGTACATAATGCTACAGAATCTTCATTGGTAATAGAAGTAAAAGAAAAATAGTTTGAGGATCCAGTTCTATGACAACTGAAGGAAAAGGTGAGTCAGGGTGTGATAAAAGGCTTTGACCTTGTACAAAATGGAGTATTATACTATCAGAATAGATTATATGTGCCTCATTTTAATAGCTTAATAAGGAGGATAATGGAAGAAGCCCATCATACTCAATACTCCATCCACCCAGGGTCAACTAAGATGTACCATGACTTGAAGGGAATGTTTTGGTGGGGAGGCATGAAAAAGGACCTTGAAGAATTTGCAGCTCAATGTCCAAATTGCCAACGAGTAAAAGTAGAACACCAAAAGCCAGGATGTTACATGCAACGTATAGAACTTCCAACATAGAAGTAGGATATCATTAATATGGATTTTATTACAGGTTTGCCTCACTCATCTCAGAATTTTGACTCCATATGTGTAATAGTTGACAGACTCACAAAGTCAGCATACTTCTTACCAGTTAGGAGTGATTATATAGTTGAAGAATATGCCAAGCTATACCTAAAAGAGATAGTTAGGCTACATGGAGTCCCAATATCCATTATATCTGATCGAGGAGCCCAATTCACTACAAAGTTCTTGAAGTCCTTCCAAAAGAGTTTAGGAATATAAGGGAATTTGAGTACAACTTTCTACCCTCAAATAGATGGTCAAGCAAAACACATTATTCAGACACTTGAAGATATGTTACGAGCTTGAGCATTGGACTTTAAAGGTAGTTGGGTGGACCATTTGCCACTTATTAAGTTTGCCTATAATAATAGCTACCATGTGAGTATCAAAATGGCATCTTATGAAGCTTTGTATAGAAATATAGATCACTATTTGGATGGTTTGAGGTTGGGGAAACCACCTTACTTGGGCTAGACCTAGTACAACAGGCCATAGAAAAAGTTAAAAGTGATACAGCAGCGACTAGAAATAGCCCAAAGTTATCACAAATCATATTCGGATGCAAGGAGAAGAGGACTAGAATTTTCAGTAGGTGATTTGGTATTTTTAAAGCTGTCTCCAATGAAAGGGGTTATGAGATTTGGTAATAAGGGAAAATTGAGTCCACATTACATAGGGCCATTTCAGATTATTAAGAAGGTTAGGCAAGTTGAATATGAACTAGACCTACCCCAGGAGCTTTCAATGGTTCATCTAGTTTTTGATGTCTCAATGCTTCGGAAATGTATAAGTGACCCATCCCATATAACTCCTATTGGGAATGAACAAGTTCTAGAAGATCTTACCTGTGAAGAAGTGCCTATTGCTATTCTAGATCGTCAAGTTAAGAAGCTAAGGAACAAAGAAATAGCTTTCGTTAAAGTACTTTGGAGGAACAAGCAAGAAGAAGAAATAACATGGAAAGCTAAGGATGCGATGAAATAGAAATATCCTCACTTATTTGAAGCTGAAGCAAAATTCATCAACACATAGAATTTGGATACTAATAGATACGTGGTATTGAAAGTTGAATGTGTTGTCAAACAGTTTGTGTAAGTAAAGATTTAAACTTGGTTGTTCTATACAATTATGCTAATATTTGAGGACGAATATTCCTAAGGGGGGATGATGTAACACCCGACACCTTACAATACTAGCACAAGTCAAATGAAATATAACATGGTTTGGTCAAATTAGCACTAAATTTCAAAAATGATTGAATCTCGTGTTAATGGGCTATATGTGCGTCTAACGCTTAAGAGGGTCACGCGTATATATGTTTTTTGTAAAATTGATAAGATTACAGCCTTAAATAAAGTAACAGAGTTGAGGTGCTTGTAGGACTTAGAAGCTAGCAGGTGAGTCACCTACTTGCTTAGCTTAAAATCGCTAGTTAAACGGAGACGAGGCTCGACGTCGAATTTGTCTAAGTTTGATTATGAATAAAGTCCGTGTTAAGGGTGTAACCTTGGACCATGTTTTAGTATCATAAATGGTCTATATTTTTAGTCCAAGAAGTATAATAAAAAATTCCTAATTACATCACAATACACTTAGCAAATTGGGCCCAAAACTAAGTAAGTGAAAGCTGAAAATAGGTAGCCCAAGTCCATAAAGTTAGTGCTCCAAAAAGGCCTAAATTTGAGGGCCAATCTGGTGGGTAAGCAACTTGATTATGTGTGGTATAGGATGGTCAAGACGTCAAGAGAGAGTCGACATAATATCCATATATAAAGGGCTCCAAAGCTGCTCCACAATTTATTGTTCACTTGAACACAAAAAAATTAGATTTGGTCCCTAAGTTTCCTCTCAACTTTTCTGAACCTTGTGAAGCAGTCCAATGACTTCTTCAGGGTTCTTAAGAAGACTCTACACCTTGAATACAAAGATAAGTATTTGGAGAAAGGGAGGGTTATCTCAAGATAGTAACGAGGTCATACAATGAGGTATGTAAGGTTATTTGATTTTGTATCACTTGGTATGAAACATAGCTCTCTCCTTGGTACATAATGGCATTCACCAACTCTGACATAACTGTTGACAATGTCTCTACTCTTTTACAGGTTCACATGATTCCATATATAATCACCTTCAAAACTGCATACATGTTTGTATACCAAGTTACATGATTTCTTGTTATGGAATAAAGTTCTCAAGTTGTTCCAATTCATATGCATTTTATTATTTATGTAACATACTCTTTTCATTGTCATGTTGTCTTATGTGATTATCCACATGTCACATGTTACATATACAGCCTTATAACTCTAATATTATGGCCACCAAAAGAATCCTCTCAAAGGTAAATAAAAGATACAATATACAATTGATAGGTGGAGCCCAAGGGGGTTCAAAAAGAACCTAACATAGGGGCGATTCTAATACAGTTGATGGGTGGACTCGAGGGGGTTCAAAAAGAACCTAGCATAGGGAAGATCCTAATACAGTTAATAGGTGGAGCCCAAGGGGGTTTAGAAAGAACCTAACATAGGGACGATCCCGATACAGTTTACCACTGATCAGTTGGTCATTTGATTACAGGTGTGTACAGATTTTACATTACACATTTTATAGTAAAGGTAAAGTGATATAAAGGACATAAAGTATATGATTCCAAAGCGTAACTAAGGGTGCTCCCTGATCTTCCACAGATGTATGGTTTTATTTGAGTTGTTACTTTATATACAGTATATCCTACCTTAAATACTCAGTACGTTATCCCGTACTGACATCTCACATGGAGGACCTGCATTTCATGCTGCAGGTACTGGTGCTAGTAGATCTCCCTAGTAGGAGTACAAGAATATTTAGTTGATGTCATCAAGCTCCTAGTTGCTTCGGGGCTTTGCACATGTCTAGAGCTTATATGTTTTTATTGCACAGTTTGTTGACGCAGGTCTTGTCCTTACCCTTGTTAGATGTTTTTCTTTACTTAGAGGATTTGTAGACTATTTAAAGCACAGTGAAGTCATGTCTTGCACTTTAGACAGTATGGCCCCAACGGCCAAGTCATATGCATTTCTTTTTGTCTTATTATCACTGTTTATCTACTTAAAGGCATTTCAAACGTAGAGACCCCTTATAATTGTACAGAATGCGTATAGTTACAGGTTGGTTCTCCCGAGCCTTATCGGCAATGGGTGCCGGTCCGCCCTATGAGACTTTGGGGTGTGATAACTAGACCTTTGAATCCATCAGATATTAGCAGCTTCTTGAGCTTAGCGGGATATTTCTGGAGTTTGTGAATAGGTTGTCTTCTTTTGCTTTTCCTAGGACTTAGTTGACCCTAAGTAAGGCCAATGTTATGATCGACGTTTTGAGTAGGGTGATTGATAGGTCCGGGAGTTGCTATTTTTTGTGTTATTTTTGTGCTAATAGGATCCATTTGTGTATCCCAGAGGGTTCCATGAGTCTATTGTGGCGAAGAGGGGTCTATAAGCGCTACCCCATGATCTTCTTACATAGAGTCTTGTCTAATGATGTTGGTTCAACTTAGCATGATGGTTTTGAGGTCTTGGGGTGGTTTGGGCTACTTCCATAGCATGCTTACAATAAGTATAGGATCCATAAGGTTGTCATATGATGGTTAAGGATGGATGATCTATTTGGTTTACTACGATGGGTTAGTCACTTCTCTAAAATCGATCTTTGGTTCGAGTTTTCTCCCAAAGTGAGAATGAGGGTTCGTAATATCCCTAAGTGTATTTTTGGACAAGGAGTGAGCATTTTGAATATTGGTAGGGTTGTTTGGTTGGCTTATGAATTAGTTGTGTTTATGGGTTTCATGAATAGGGTCTTAAAACCTTAGCTTAGCATGTTTGGTGGCCTCTAGCAAGGGATTATTGATTTATTTAGAGCTTGTGAATCATTTGGGGTAGTATTGAAAGTCTTGGGCGATGAGAGGTTATTTGCTAAATATGATAGGTGTAAGTTGAGGATAACGAGACGGTGGTTAGAACTCCTTAAGGATTATGATAAGAGTGTGCATTATTTCCCTATTATGGCTAATGTTATGGTTGATGCTCTAAGTAGGGTGTTTATGGGTATCCTAGCTTGTGGATAATGATGGTAAAGAGGTGACTATAGAGTCCATCGGTTGGCTAGATTGGAAGTTAGGTTGAAGGAACTGGATAATGGTAGTATAATGTTTTTGCTAGTTCCAATTTCCTTTAGTTGGAGAGGTGCAGTTTAGCAAGACCTTGATTCCACCTTATTAGGGTTGGAAGTTTTAGGAGAAAGATGATAAAGTGGAAGTTGTCTCCCAAGGGAGAGATGGTGGTTCATGGCACTAAGTAGATTAGGTGTATTAAGGTTGACAAATGAGTTCTGGTCATGAGTCCTTATAGAGTGTTGAAGATGATTGGTAAGGTTGCATATGAACGGGAGTTGCCTATGGATATGGTGATGGTTTTTGTGGTTCTTCATGCTTCTAGGTTGAGGGAATGTGTTGGTGACTCTAATGATATCGAACTCTTTGAGGTTGTAGGTGTTGTGGAGGATAAGTTGACTTAGGAAGAGGTCCTGGTAGAGGTATCTGATAGAAGGGTTGAAGAAGTCGATTGATAAGGGTGTAGTGTTCATCAAGGCCCTTTGGAATAATTGTTAAGTCGAAGGTGTATCTTGGCAAGCTGGAGCAGGCATGGAGGAGCAATATTCGTATCTCTTTCACTCTATTTAAGCTTATGATAGTAGGTCAAGTCCTTTGATGATTCCAAGTCTTATGTTTCAGCCCCTATGTCATTGCATGCATTCATGTTTATGTTGACAAGTTCATGATGATTTTAATACTTGTGTAGAGATTTGAAAATGGTGTTTAAGTGTATTATTGCATTCTTGTTGGGGATGATTTGTTCAACATTACTCTTCTTATGTACATTTCTTTGACATTTGGGGATGAATGTTCCCAAGGGGGAGATATTAAAATTCCTGACACTTGCCAAGGAATGCCCCCATAATCATAATTCCCTTATATCTCAAATCGGGGATATTTATCCTTCCATGTAGCTCGAAAAGACCCAATGATGCATTTGTCTTCAGTATCTCAAAATTCTTGCAGAATTTTATATAAATCGGACTTTATTTTCTTGTTTAGATGGCAAAATTGTGTGGAGAAATGAGTACCTACAAGGTATACTTTGTCCGTGTCAAGAAAAATAAATTTTGGTGAAACTTCGCAAAACAATAGTTGTCCGCAGCAATTCCACGATGCAGACCTGACACAAACTCGTCCAAAAATTTTTGCAAAATTCGTTTTTTACTCTAGGGCAATTGTATAATAACTGTATACCTATGTACATGAAAATCCTTCATTGTCAAGCATTTTTTAGCCCCAAAAACCAACTAAAAATCTCTCAATTCCTCTGTAATCTTTATCAAATTCTCCATCCATTCTCCAAGTTTTCAAGAAGTTTTGTTGGAATTCAAGGAAACTAAGTCAATCCCCAAATCCACCTCAAGATTTAAGAGTCCCAAAACTCATCTGGACCTAAGGATTTCATTCAAGCATCAAGCCTCTGTTTCAAATCTTCTTTAAGAAACTCTCCAAAGTCAAGGTATGTCGGTTTCATTCATAGGTTCCTTTCATCCATGATACCCAAGCTTTATTTTACCTAAAATTACATGATTTAAAGTTCATTTACTCAAGGGTCTTACTTATTATAAATTTTATGGCACACTATGCTGGGATTTTATGAAAGGTGATTGTTTTTGCATGTTTTGAGCTATGAATCTAAAATCTATTGTGAGATTTGATGAAAGGTTTTGATGTATATTGCTTGAAGGTGTTACAAAGTACCTATAGATGGTTTTACAATGAACTTTCTAGAATGATTTCACCCTTGAATTGTATGGTTTTAAACTAGTATTACATACCCACCAAATGTTTGATAAAGTATCTTTTTAAGGATTCTTTATGTTTTGATGATCTATTGGTTGATTTATGATCCATGTCACTCTATGATGATTATGAGCTTTCTAAAGATATATTTAACTCATGGAAATGTTGATGATATTGTAAAGCAGGCTTTAAACCGTTTAATGTTGATGTTGATGGAAGGGTAATGTTTAATGCTGAACTGTTCTTATGTTTGAAGTTAGGCCCACCATTAGAGGTCAACGATGTTTTAGAGCTAGTCGTGTCATAATTCTATGCTTCTCATAAGTTGCTAAAGTATGATTATTATAAGTATTCTATGGTATTAGACTTAGCACCGATGGATGGAGGGTTTTCTCTCTTTCCTTTAACTATGTGCCACTATAGGACTACATTATACCCTTTCAATACTAGTGAATCCACTTAGTACACTTTCTCTTGAGTTTCTTCCCGAAATTATGTTATGTTCCCGTAAGGTGAAGTTCTTAATGAAATCTTTTCCAAAATTGGCTCACGTTCCTATAAGGAAGGTTAATTCATATGATATTGGGTCATGTTCCCATAAGTTTAAAGTATGTTTTACCTTTGCAAGTAGATCACCTCTTCACCGGTGAGGGGTAATCATCGGCATTCCAAGTTGTAGCTCGCTTGGTCTTATTCTATGTCAGTTGAAGTCTCTTCCCATACTTATGTACTTTGTTCTATGCAATTGGAATGATTTACAAGCATGCTTTATTTCAAGCATTAATCATGCATGCCATATTGTTATCAGACGAATCTATTGCTTATAATTATGCATTTTGATTATGATGCCTATTTATAGTTACATTACATCTTATATACATAGTACATTCCAACATACTAATGCATACTCTATGCCTTCATTATGTCACCATGTAGGAACGGTGCCACTATTGATTCTTCTCCTCATGGCTAGACGGATTGTTCAAGTTTGCATTAGGTGAGTCCTCATGTTCGGGGACAATATCTATCGTCTCTCATAATTATATTTCTATTATATCTTGTATATTTGGATTACCTATTGTCATTGCAATGAGGGTGAGCCGGATTGCTTGTCTTGGCCCCAGCTAGATATCTATGTTTAGAGGTATTATTGGATAAGTTGTGTATTATGCTTGACCATAACTCATCTATGATATTTATGTATTACTTCATCTTTCTCTCTCGCTCCCTTACTCCTAATTCCCCTTGTTTATGTTGTCTCTTATTGTCATTTTTAATTGCTTCTGCGACCAAGGATGTGTAATGATATACTATAAGGCTTGTTTGAGGTTCTATTAGGTTCCCCATTTGCCGGTCATGTCTAGGCCCTAGGCTTGTATCGTGACATAGGCATAGAGTATGTGTTAGTACATTTGAATGTACTAAGTATGTCGTATGCAATGCAATAATAGAGAGACATCATAATCAAAATGCATAGAGATAAGCAATAAATAACATAGTAGTAATATGACATGCATGATTAATTCTTATGTAAAACATGCTTATATAGAATAGAACATATGTGTAAGAAGAGACCACTAACTATTGGTGTATCGTCTTACCCTACCACCCTTGGTTATTGAGGTACAAACCTACTCAATAGGTTGGTGGATTGTTGTACCCTACCACCCTTGGTGCCAGAGTACAAACTCCCTATAGATTTATAGGTACAAACCACCAACAAAGGTGGTGGACCATCACACCCTACCTCCTTGGTGCTGGATTACAAACTCCCCGATAGGTTGATGGGTACATACCCCTAACAAGTTTATTTGACGTACAATTCCTGGGTAGGGAATGGTCACATTCCAACACTACATAGAGTGCACTATACACATGAATTCATTTCAATATATTGTTATAATACCACCATCATATAGTCATTCATCTCATAAGACATGCATTGGTCCTTCAATTCCTCAAGAAACCATAACTAGATATTATATCAAATACTTAGAGGGTGTGTAGTGCTAGTGTAAAACCATGCAATTCCCAAGTGAAATCATGCTAGAAAATTCCAGAGTCATAAACCATTATTTGAGTCATACTTGGTCTCGTAGACTTTTCCATTGAACAATAATTATTGTGATCACTATTTTACGAGAACCCTTTATGGCTTATAGTATCCTCTACGGCCTGAAAAGGTGCTTTCATAGACCCTTCTAGAACTCAGTCTGAATTATTTTTGCATTTTGTTTTCTTTTATTTGTGGGGCTAACCAAGGTGTATAAATGTTCATGTTTTAGGGACTATGTCTTAAAAGTTAAATGTGATGAGATCAAGACCCCTAATGAGGAGGCTCAAAGATGAGTCTTCGGGGGATGGGCAAGCTCCTAACCTAAGTGGATAATTAAAGGAGCTTGGAATCCACCCGAACACAGAGGCTGCTATACCTCAGATAGAGCTATTGCTAAAGTTGGGAAGATTCAGACTCTTGTAGTCCGCACTCCCCAGTCTGATGATGGAGGCAATGATAGGAGAAATTCTATTCAGATGACTCCATCCAGAGAAGAGACCTCCTCTGATTCAGGCTCCGAGCACACTGAGCAGTTCAAGCTAGCTTGCTCCATTTATGAGAAGCCAAGGTCCTAGACAGACTCAACAGTGTTCCTGATCTCCAGGACATGATGATTAGATATGGGCTTCTACGGATGACTTGATCACTTGGGTCGGTAGGTAGACGTATTAGAGACCACCTTCGGCCGCATATTATTTGGACCAAAGTTCCCTGCCCCTAGATACACTTCTGAGTTTGACTACACTGTGGGGAAGATGAGCGATATGCTGGTGATGAGAGATCTAGAGCACAGAGCAAGCTTGATGAGATTGGTGGTTGGCTATATATTCGAGTAGGGTTTAGAACTTGCATGGGCCGCCATGCACTTGGAGCCTATTATCAATACTTCGCTTAGTTATCTCTTTAAGTTATGGTGGGTAGTTGTTAGATCACACATTCGACTGACTCTTGCTGATAACACCTTAATATTGGAGCATACAGTGTTAGTTCCCAGCATCTTGGCTTGCTATGAGATTGGTTGGCCCCATTTCATCGCCAAACAGATTCATGAGGTTACCCTGAAGAGGTCTATCTCTATCTCTTTCCCTTGCATTATAGAAATATTCTATCTATAGTCGAGGGTAGAGCTCTTACACTAATTGGACTTGCTGACAACGTACCTTGAATGCTAGCCTGATCAAGGTTGAGGATAACCCAGTGGCACTCCAGCGGTACAATACCAGCCTGCTCCTATACCAGAGATATTTGCCCCAGTGCCACAGGCTGAGGTTCCACAGACCACCACCACCACTACTACTACTAAGGGTAGGCCACTGCAGCCGAAGATAGATGAAGAGGGGGCCCAATACTTCAGTTCCTACACCATAGGCCACATCATCACAGGTTGCTCCCGAGGGTATTATTTACATGGCCTCATTATCTACACAGTCTATGGTATAAATGTTATCTCTTTTTGAGTTACAGTGGACTCAACTTATTGGTAAGATTAGGCCATGGGTCTGCTAGGCTATTATGGACTCGGAACAGTGAATGCAGGTATTCATAGTTACTACTATTTAGAACTATCTCTCTGACATGAATGCTCGCATTGATGCTTTCGAGGCAATGGTATAGCAAAGCCTAAATGCGACCTAGCTATCCAACTTGATGGACCTTTATACGAATATCCGGGAACTCTAAATTAATATGATAGCAGCACTAGTGACGCTACCAGAGACCGCGACCTTGATGCCATTTGGTGGATCTTTTTGCTACAGATAATCCTATTAAGCCTTCCCACCAGAGAAGGCCTAGAACAGAGGATGATGATCCAGATGTCGTACATGTATATGCAGAGCTTATAAAGTAGGAGGAGCTCGAGCTTGTCTTGAAGAAGTTGACACAAATAGAGGGGAGACGACAGGGTCGAGAGTGTGAGAGTTTGAAGAGTGTTGGCCTCTCTTGACAGAGTGCTACTATTGAGGAGACTACCATATCGGACGAGGGTGGTTAGACATAGGTACACATCAGCGCTTAGTCACCTAAGTATAATGTTTTACCCGTTATGTTTTATCTTGCTTTAATTGTATGTTTTGGGACAATGCGCCTCTTTTTTGATGTGATGTAGGAGTTATGGGTCTCAATGAAGTCTAAGTAGCTTGGGTCTATAAATACCATAATATTTTATTGTAGGGTTTTCTTTCTTATGTGATTCTCACCATGAATATTTATTTTTTTTGAATTGACACATTTAGGATGTTTAGGTAGAATTTGTAGCATATAATGATAATATCAGTGGTATATAACATATTTTTCTATTTTCCTTGAAAAAATGATACCCTCTAAAATCATGATTACTTCTCTAGATAGAAACCATTCATATTTAGGTGTGTTGACAATGTTTATTCTGATAAATGAGGATAAATTGAGATAAAAAACGTGATTTGAGAGCCTTTGTTGATAATGTAGTTAGTGCCATGTGAGTGTGAGCTTTAAATTGCTAAATGCATATGTTATGTGCTAATTCAGAACTTCCCCTATTACTCTAAGTTCGACTATAGATTAGTTGGATTAGAAAGGATGGATCGTTGTTTTTAAAAGCTCACTTAGCCTAAATGACCAACCAAAATTACAGTAAATTTGTTGTTCCTAATGTTTGAGTCTAACATGTACCTAATCTTTGCAAACACCTAATTAACCTAGCCTTGTTAATTGTAAAATCCTGAAATTGGCCCTTGTCCATCCTTGAACATTGTGCACCTTGACTGATGAAAAAAGCCTAAGTCGAGCGTGGCTACCAAAAGTGGCCCTAGTTTTAAGGATGGATATTGTGCACCTCAACTTAAGCCAAAAGTCTAAGTTGAGGGTGGCTAGTGTAATGGTGAAACATAAATATAAGGGGAACCTTAGTGATACAAAGAAAAGGGGAAAAAACATATACTGTAAGCAAGAAGAATAAGTGATGCCTTAGTTGTGAGTTAAAAAGAAAAATGAAGTATAAGAGCAAGGCCAAAATTGAAAAAGAATGATAAAAGGAAAGCACTCAGAAAAGCTTAAAATAGGAGAAATGGAGAATGAGATGAAAATAACAAAGTTTGTAGAGCAAAAGTATAGAAAAACTATGTGTCAAGGAGGGCCTTTAGTCACTTTGTTCCCTAAATACCATACCAAAGCCCCCTGATCCTACGTTACAAGCCTAAAAAGTCCTAAAGTAATCGTAGTCCAACTAGTTGAAAGTCTTTGTAATGAGTATAGTACAAGCCTATGGTATTAGGTATGATGCATAAATATCTTTTGTCAGATTGCGCTATTTGGTGTAGTCCTAAGGTTATACATGAAAACATCATTGAGTAACAGACATGGGATTTCTTTCTGTGAGTGGCACTTGTATTGATTGTTAGCATTAGACTTAGTTAGGGAATGTCGATTCTTGATAGTACCTCACTTATCATAGTTGTGTTGTTACATGCATTAGTCTGTACTTGTTTGCTAGATGGCTATCTGATTCTTTTGAAAAAGTGGTGTGGGTATTTGAGTTTGAGATTGATGTGATGCAGGCCATTAAGTTGAGATCTATGTGATACTGTTTACTTATATAGATTGAGTCCATTGCTTGAGGACAAGCAATAATGTTAAGTTGATGGTATTGATGTGCTACCAAAATATTTCACTTTTGATGCTTAAAACATGGAATTTTGTGTGTTGTCAATGCGATGCTAGTTGATTTTATATGTTTTTATTTTACATTTGTAGGATTTCAGAGTTGGCTTTGATTTTGTGAAGAAATATAGAAGTTGCTAATTTTTGATACATAATGAGACCCTTTACGGGCTGTAGGTCACTCTACGAGTCATTAATTGGGTTTTATGAACAATTTCAGTGAGGGGAGAATTTTCTAAAATAGATTGTATGAACATGCAGATGGGTCATGGATTGACTTACAAGTCGTAGAACATGGTTCGTGCCCTGAGGAGCAGAGATTGGGACTCTCTGAAGATTCATTAGAGGAAACCCCCTAATGGGTCATAAACCACTATACGGGTTGCAGATTGGGTGTCATAGACTTGGAGTCCAAATTTCCAGCAACACCGTACCAATTCCCAATTACGGGCTTGGAATGCAATATGGCCTGTAAACCTATTCATGAGGTGTGCTGACTCAATTATCTTGTTATGTTCAGGACTTGTATTTTAAATATTATAAATAGGGTTTTTAGGTTATTTTTTAGAATTTTATGCATAGTATATAGAGAAATTGATAAAAAGAGCGGAAAAAGATTGTGCTAACATTAGAGAGTTTTCAGAACACTTGTACTTCCATTTCATCTTTAATCTTGTGATTCTCCTTTGAAGTTGGATTTGCTTGCTCTTAATTCCATTGTGTAAGTGCTCTATTATGTTATTCCAATTCATGTATTATGTCTACCTAAATCATGAGTTGTTAAATCCACAACTAGGATTGTGGAAACCATGAAGGATTAATAAGGTAAAATTGGATAATTCATAATTTTTGGAAAATGTGCATGTATGTATTAATTAACCCTCTTCATTTTGCATGTTTTCTAGTGGTGGCCAACATTAGAACTCGCCATGTATTAATGATTGGACCAAGGTAGTAATGAATAGGAAAAGAGATTATTAATAGGATTCTATTGATGTGTTCCCATCTAATAAACCGAACTGGGCCAAGGGGTGGTTGTACTGGGAATAATAGGTAAGGTTTAGTAATGCACACTAAGGAGATGGGCTAAGTCACATAGTGAAATTTGGCTCTCACTTACACCAAAGGATTTGGTGAACTTAAGTTACTGTCCTACATGCTACACAATAGAAAAGAATTAGGTTATCCGGTGATGCTAAGTTGGGGACTTATGGGGAACACAATACTAGTTTCTCCATATATTGATTTCACTATTTTGTTAGTTAGGTTTATTTTCTATTAATTATTGCAAACCCCTCCCCCCTTGGGTAAGTAAGTCGGTTAATCACTCAAAGTACAGTAATTGAATTCTCTTGTGTCTAGGTATTACTTTGGGTTCAACCCTAAACTTAGTTAGGTTCTATTTCTTGACAATGATTACTTTTTCTTCAAAAAGGAGGTGTAACTTGGGCGATATCAGTACATTCTACCCTTCCCAGACCCTACTTGTGGGATTTCAATGGGTATGTTGTTTTTGTTGTTGATTAACATGATGTTTCTAGTATTTTATGGGACTGTGACATAGCACCGAGAGGACCTTGGTAGTTTTCCATTATCCCTAAACTATGTACTACTATTGGTTTATGCTATTGATTCCTTCTATTAGCTTATACCTATCAAAAAGGAAATGTCATAAGGTAAAGATGAATGATGACACCTATCAAAAAGGCCTTCCTATAAGGGATAGGGCATATGGTCACTTCTCAAAAAGGATAGGTTATAAGAGTCAAAGTATACCACTCTTGTTCAGTGTGGAGTGAACATCAAAATTCTAAGTAGTAGCTCACTTGGTCTTACATGCTAGTTATGGTCCCTTTCCACTATGTATATGGTGTCATTTGATTAGATGATTCTTCAAACATATTTAAGCAAGAATTTTCCATTTATGACATATTGATCCTATATTCATTGATAATGATTATTCATATTGTTTATTTATGTATTATGTTCTATGTCGCTTGCACCCCATATACTTAGTATATTCCAAGTTCTAAAGTATAGTTTTGCCTACATGATCAAACCATGTACTGACCGGAGCTCCTATTCCTCCTCCTCTTCTAGGTGGTTAAGAGGTTTGATTGAAGATTTATATTGGTGAGTCATCCACATTTGAAAAATATATCTGCTTATTATCATGCTTATTTAAGACTAGTCTAATCATGGATAATTATCCTTTGAGGGTGAGTTGGGGAAATCTCTTAGCTCCCGCTCCACTCTTTATTAGAGGTATTGTTTGATAAGGATTTGTATGTTACAAGCTCGATTCTTATTATGTTTATGTATTATCAAAGACTCACTTAGTCCATTATTCTGTAATGAACCCAAAAAAATATGCCCAAAAACGTGCCTTAGAATGCCCAGAATTTTAATTTTCATATATTTTAAATTCTGTTTGCTATTTTTAAAATCCGATATCATATTCTTATTCAATGGGTCTAAATTAGGGGAGAAAGGGTATAACCTCGATTTTAATGTGGTTAAAATGATTTATGAAAATGGACTTGGTGCAAATTCCAGAGGGCTTTTCGCAATCCCCTCGCGATGCGCCTCAGTGTATTTAGGGCACTATTTTTTTAAGTTCGTCCAAAAGGTTCTAAATGTTGGGCCCAAGTTTTCCCAAACTTATTTTTATCTATACATAGACAAATTTCACTCTTATATCATACTAAATATTTCCTAATACTAACTCAAACACTTAGTCCTATTTTCACTCCCCAAACTCAAGTCCCAAACCCTCATCCCAAGCTAAGGTTCTTCTTCAAGGTTATTCTTCAAGCTTCAAGTCTCCAGCTCCAATCTTCACCAAGTTAATCCGAAGCTAAGGTATGTGGTGCTGAACCATTGGGTCCTTCCACCTGTGGTGTCTAAACCTATTTTTTACTAATATTGCATGATTTAAAGTTTATTTTACATGTGGGTTTTGTATACTAAGAAATTTACTGTACAATGATTAAAGTTTATGAAAATATGGTTATCTTAGCATGTTTTGAGCTTTAAATCTTGGGTCTAATGTTGGATTTGATGAGGGGTTTTGATGTATATGTCTTGAGGATGTTGCAAGATGTTGATTGATGGTTTTACAAAGAATTTTCTTTTATGGTTTCATCTCTAAATTGCATGGTCTTTTAACACCATCAAACCACCCCCATGTGTTTGATAAAATGTTTGCTAGGGTTTCTTGTGGAAATGAAGGTCCAAAGCGTGAGATATGATATGATTCACTATCCGATGATGAAATGAGCTTATAGACATGATGAATTCTATATAAAGTGTTTTATTAGACCATACTCAACTGAGGTGGGGGTTTTTACTTCGCCACCTAGGATGATTGGGGTATGACCATCATCAATCGAGGTAGGAGTGTGTATTCATCAACCATGTGAAGGGTTTATACTTTGCCACCTAGGATGATGTGGTGGACCATCATCAACCATGTGAAGGGTTTGTACCACATGACCTATAATGATGGCGTATGACCATCATCAACAAACCAAGTTTTGAAATCTAGCTTGGTCTATTCTTTACTTATGATATCTTATATAAGCATAAGTTATTTAAGCATGTTTTACCTATGCATTGATCATACATGTCATACTGTTATATCATGTTGATTGTCTATTGTAACGCATCCCTTGTGGCATTGCATCCCACATACTTAGTACATTCAAACGTACTAACACATACTCTTGCCTATATGATATCACCATGTAAGAATCGGTGCTAAAGTTGATCCTCCCCTTCCATGTGGCTAGATCAATTCTACTCAAAGTTATTTGGTAAGTCCTCCACTTCTGGGACATTAGTCTATGTTGCTATTATCTATGTATTAAGATACTCCCTTATGTTCTCTTTTGACTATGAGGGTAACCACAGTAAATTTGTGTTCGTCCCCGCTCTATCTATGTATTTAGAGAAATTTGTTGGGCAAGTTATGTATCTAGCACATGAGCTATTACCCCTTGGCCTTTATCGATGTTTTTTTGCTAGCTATCCCTTAGCCCCTTTTCCCCCTTAATCTTATTTTATGTCTTTTACATGCTTTAGAGAGCAATGATGTGTAATGATAAGTTGAGATGCTTGATTGGGGTTCCTTCTATTTACCTGTTTATCATGACATGTCTACGCCCCAGGCATAGATAGTGACAAACTTGGTATCATAGCACTAGTTTGATAGATTCTCAAGGTCCAACACACCATATCGATTAGATTCCTATTCATGGTTATGAAGAGAGCTATGACTATGAATAGGAGGCTATGAGGCTTTTTAGGAAATGTTTCACTTCTTCATGTGGTAAGTCATGCTATATAGTTGTGGTGAGTTTGTCACCCTAAAAATTATTTGTTGCAATGCTAGATCGTGGCAAACACTAGAGGAAGATATGCCCAAACTCCCAAGAAGCAACCTAATAACAGTGAGCTCCGAGATGCTCATACTATACTTGCTTAAGTGGTGGCCAACCAAGTTCAACAAGGGCCCAAGCCCCTTATGCTAATACTCCTTGAGCTAGAGTAAGAGACTTTATAAGGATGAATCTTCCTATTTTCCATGGTTCAAGGTGGTTTAAGACCTACAAGAGTTCATTGATGATGTCTAGAAGATCTTGAATATCATGGTGTTAGACCAAATGAAAAAGCAGAGTTGGCGGCATACCAATTCAAAGGGGTAGCCAAAATTTGGTATGAGCAAGGGAAGTATTAGAAGGGGGTTGGTAATGTGGTGTTTTGGGAGGAGTTCAAATTGTCCTTCCTTAATCAGTTTTTCCCTCTTGAACTTTGGGAGGCAAAGTTAGCAGAGTTTATGAACTTGAAACAAGGTGCTATGAGTACAAAGGACTATGCCCTCAAATTTAATCAACTTTCAAAGTATGCTTCCCACTTGGTGGCTGATCCTAGGTCAAGGATAAATAAGTTTGTTATGGGGGTCTCTGACTTGGTAATTGAAGAATGCCGGTCCACCTTGCTTATTGGTAACATTGACTTGTATCGGTTTATAACATATGTTAAGCAAATGGAAGAAGAAAAGTTGAGGAAGAGGACCTCAAGGAGTTGGTAGTGTAGGTGTTCTAGATGTGGAAGGAAGCATGAAGGTCCATGTCTGAAGAGTTCTAATGCATATTTTGTATGTGGGGAGCTTGGTCACAAGAGGGTTGATTGTCCAAGAAACTGTGGCCAAGTTCAGGGTGCAAATGCAGTTCCATTGGGTAGAGGTTATCCTCAAGGTGGTGCCCCAAGGCATAACCTGTTTTATTCTCTAATGGGAGGCAAAATATTGGTGAGGTCCCCGATATTGTTACTGGTTTATTGAAAATCTTTGATCTTGATGTATATGCTTTGATTGATCTGGGTAGCACCCTTTCCTTTGTTACCCCCTTTGTTGCTCATATGTTCCATGTTGAGTTGGAGTCATTGCATAAGTCATATGAGGTGTATGCTCCTATTGGTGCATTTATTGTTGCTAGGAGGGTGCATAGAAATTGTTTGATATGCATTTTGCATAAAATTTGACCTTGTGATCTAGTTGAATTAGATATGGCTGACTTTGATGTTACTTTTACGATGAATTGGTTGCATGCATACTATGCTTCTATTGATTGTAGAACCCATAGGGTTAAGTTTAAATTTCCAAATGAACCCGTCCTTGAGTGAAAAAGTCATGATGTGGTAGTAAGGGGTAGGTTCATCTCATGCATTAAATCCTATAGGTTGATTTCCAAGGGTGTTTGTATCATCTTGTGAGAGTTAAAGACGTGGAGTCCAAAGTCCCTTTGAGTGAGTTTGTTCCGATTGTAAATGAGTTTCTTGATGTCTTCCCAATGGCCTTCCTAGTGTCCCTCCCAAAAGGGAGATAGATTTTAGCATAGATCTTTTTCCCTTTATTCAACCTATCTCCATTTTCCCTTAACATATGGCCCCGACAGAGTTGAATGAGTTAAAGGAATAATTGAAAGATTTGTTCGAGAGGAATTTATTAGACCTAGCCAACCTTAGGGTGCATCGGTGTTGTTTGTAAAGAAGAAAGATGGGTCACTTAGAATGTACAATGACTACCGGCAACTCAATAGGGTTAGTATAATGAATACGTATCCTCTTTTGAGAATTGATGACTTGTTTGACCAATTGTAAGGGGCTAGATATTTCTCTATGATTGATCTATAATCCATGTACCATCAATTGAGAGTGAGGTAGTGTGATATTCCCAAGACAGCCTTCTGGACTAGATATGGGCACTATGAATTTGTGGTGATGTCCTTTGGGTTTATTTATGCACCGGCCATCTTTGTGGACCTAATAAATAGGGTCTTCAAATCGTACCTTGATTCCGTTGTTGTGGTCTTCGTTGATGATATTTTGATCTATTCATATAGTAGGTAGGAGCGTATGGGTCATTTGAGAGTTGTTTTACAAAGATTGAGGAAAAGATTGTATGCTAAATATGACAAATGTGAGTATTGGTTGAAGGAGGTTGCATTCTTGGGTCATGTGGTTTTGAGGGGATGACATTAAAGTGGATCCTAAGAAGATCAATGTGATTAGGAATTAGCATAGACCATTGACCTCGTCGGATATTAGGAGTTTCTTAGGCCTGGCGAGCTACTATAGAATGTTTGTGAATGGGTTCTCCTCCATTGCTTCTCCTATGACAAAATTGACTCAAAAGAAAGTTAGGTTTGTGTCGACCAATGAATGGGAGAAAAACTTCAAAACATTTAAAGATAGACTTGTGTCCGCTTAGATATTGTCACTACTAAATAGGCTTGAGGGTTTTGTTTTGTATTATTATGTATTAAGAGTTGGTTTAGGTTATGTGCTATTGCAAAATGGTAAGGTCATAGCCTATACTTCTAGGCAACTCAAAGTGTATGAAAAGAACTATCCTACCCATGATCTTGAATTAGCCACCGTGGTATTTGCATTAAGGATTTGGCATCATTATTTGTATGGGATGCATGTTTATGTCTTCAATGATCATAAGAGCCTTCAATATGTCTTCACTCAAAAAGATCTCAACTTGAGAAAAAGAAGGTGGCTAGAACTCTTTAAGGACTATGACATAAGTGGGCAGCACCATCTCAGTATGGCAAATTTTGTGGGGAATGCTTTGAGTTGGGTGTCTATGGGTAGCCTATCTCATGTGGATAATGGTGATAGGGAGATGGCCAGAGAGGTGCATAGATTGGATAGAGTGGGGGTGAGGTTGGAAGATGTGGGTAATGGTGTTGTTGTTGATGATGGTTCCAAATCTTCTATGATTGATGAAGTGATAGCAAAACAATATCTAGACTCCTTCTTGCTTGAATTGAAGCCCTTAGTGAAAGAGGGCAAAATAGAGGTTTTATCCCAAGGTGGAGATGAGTCTCTTAGACACCAAGGTAGGTTGTGTGTGACATGTGTTGATGGTTTGAGGGATAAAATTCTTAATGAGGCCCATAATTCTTTTTGCTATATCCAATCCAATTCCACCAAAATGTATAGAGACTTGAGGAATGTGTATTGGTGGGCAGACATGAAGAGGGACATTGCCAAATTTGTTTCCAGTTGCCATTATTGTAAGCAAGTCAAAGCCAAAACATCAAAGGCCGGGTGGCCTAACCCAAGATATAGAGATTCCTACTTGGAAGTGGGAGGTACTTAATATGGATTTTGTGGTTCGGTTTCCAAAAACTAAAAAGGGTTTTGTTCCATATGGGTGGTTGTTGATAAGATGACAAAGTCAGCTCACTTTGTGTTGGTTAGGAGCATATATGGGGATGAAGAGTATGCAAGGTTGCACATGCATGAGTTAGTAAGGTTGCATGGGATTGCTTTGTCCATATCAAAATGTGGTCCACAATTCACACAATTTTAGAGGTTTTTTCAAAGGGGTCTTGGTACAAGTGTTCACCTTAGTATGGCCTTCCACCCTCAAATAGATGGCCAAGCAAAAGGACAATTCAAACAATTGAGGATACGCTTAAGGCTTTTGTCTTGGATCTTAAAGTTAGTTGGTATGACCATCTTCCATTAATTGAATTTGCCTACAACAATAATAATCACTCTAGCATTGGTATGGCTCATTTTGAGGCTCTTTATAGGAGACGTTGTAGATCACCGGTGGATTGGTTTAAGTTTGGAGAGGTGGCGTTATTGGGGCTAGATCTAAGTATGGAGGCTTTTGAGAAGGTTAGGATGATCAGGGAAAGTTTGAGAATGGCCTAAAGTCGTCAAAAATCCTATACGGATGTTAGGAGGAAAGACCTAGAATTCCAAGTGGGAAATTGGGTCTATTTGAAAGTTTCTCCAGTGAAAGCTATGGTTAATTTTGGTAAACAAGGGAAGTTGAGTTAAAGGTATATTGATCCTTGTGAGGTGATAGAGAGTGTTGGTAAGGTAGCTTATGCGTTGAAGTTACCTAGTCAAATAAATTTTGTTCATCTAGTATTCTATGTCTCTATGTTGAGAAAATGTGTTTATGATCCTAATGCCATTGTGCCTCTTGATGTTGTGGGTTTTGTGTGGGATAATTTGACCCATGATGAGTTTTTGGTTCAAATCTTGGATAGGCAAGTAATGAGATTGAGGAACAAAGAGGTGGCATCCATTAAGGTCCTTCAAAGGAATCAACATATTGAAAGTGCTACATGGTAGGCCGAAGCACATATGCAAAAGTGGTTTCCTCATATTTTCCACTCCAGTGAAGCTTAAGTACTAATCCTAAGTCACTCATGTGATCTGAAATCTTACATTTCAACCCCTATGTCATTCATATGCATTCATGTTTAAGTTGGTAAGCTTATAATGATTACACACTTATATTGAGAATTAGAAAATTGTGTTTTACATGTTAAGTTGCATTTGTGTTGGAGCTGATTTTCTTATGATCACTCTTGTCTTGTACGTCTCTTTTACATTCGAGGTTGAATATTCCCAAGGGGGAGATACTGTAATGACCCTAATAAAAAAATGCCCCAAAACACGCCTCAAAATGCCCAGAATTTTAATTTTTGTATATCTTAAGATCCATTTGCTATTTCAAAAATTAGACTTCATATTCATGTTTAGAGGACCCAAATTATAGGGAAAAGTGTCTAAGCTCTATTTTAAAGCAATTAAAATGATTTATGAAAATGCACACAGTGCAAATTCCAGGGGGCTTTTTGCAATCACCTCGCGACGTGCCTCAGTGTATTTAGGGAACTATTTTTTTAAGTTCGTCCAAAAGGTTCTAAGTGTTGGGCCCAAGTTTTCCCAAACGTATTTTTATCTATACTTAGCCAAATTTTACCCTCATATCATCGTAAATATTTTCCAATACTAAATTAAACACTTAGTCCTATTTTCACTCCCCAAACTCAAGTCCCAAACCCTCATCCCAAGCTAAGGTTCTTGTTCAAGGTTCTTCTTCAAGCTTCAAGTCTCCATCTCAAATCTTCATCAAGTTCATCCTAAGCTAAGGTATGTGGTGTTGAATCATTGGGTCCTTCTACCCGTGGTGCTTAAGCCTCTTTTTTTACTAATATTGCATGATTTAAAGTTTATTTTACATGTGGGTTTTGTATACTCAGAAATTTACTGCATAGTGATTAAAGTTCATGAAATTATAGTAGTTTTAGAATGTTTTGAGATTTAAATCTTGGGTCTAATGTTGGATTTGATGAGGGATTTTAATGTGTATGTTGTGAGGGTGTTGCAAGGTGTTGATTAATGGTTTTACAAAGGATTTTCTTATATGATTTCATCTCTAAATTGCATGGTCTTTTACCCCTATTACACCCCCAAGTATTTGATAAAATGTCCAGCTAGGGTTTCTTGTAGAAATGAAGGTCCAAAGCATGAGATATGATATGATCGTCTATATAATAATGAAATGAACTTGTGGACATGGTGAATTCTATATAAAGTGTTGTGTTAGACTATACATAACCGAGGTAGGGGTTTGTACTCATCAACCATGTGAGGGGGTTTGTACTTCACTAGCTAGGATAATTGGGGTGTGACCATCATCAATCGAGGTGGGGCTTTGTATTCATCAACCATGTGAGGGGTTTCTACTTCACCACCTAGGATGATGTGGTATGACCATCATCAACCATGTGAGGGTTTTGTACTGCACCACCTAAGATGATAGGTGTGACCATCATCAACCAACCAAGGTTGGAAATCTAGCTTGGTCTATTCTTCACTTATGATATCTTATATGAGCATGAGTTACTTAAGAATGTTTTACCTATACATTGATTATACATGTCATATTATTATATCATGCCTATTGTCTATTATTATGCATGTTGATTATGAAGCTTATCTCTTGTTGCATTGCATCCACATACTTAGTGCATTTAAATGTGCTGACGTATACTCTTGCCTACATGAAATCACCTTGTGGGAACTGGTGCTTAAGTTGATTATCCTTCTCCATTGGCTAGATAGGTTCTACTCAAAGTGAATTGGTGAGACCTCCACTTCGGGGACGTTAGTCTATGTTGCTATTATCTATGTATTGATACACTCTCTTATGTTCTATTTTGACTATGAGGGTGAGCCTAGTTGCTTTGTCTTGGGACCTACTCTATCTATGTATTTAGAGATGCTTATTGGACTAGTTATATATCTATGGCATAAGCTATGACTCCTTATCCCTTATTCATGTTGTTTTGAAAGCTATTCCTTAGCCCCCTTCGCCCTTTAATCTTATTTTATGTCTTTTACATGCTTCTGCAACCAATGATGTGTAATGATAAATTGAGAGGCCTGATTGGGGTTCCTTTGGGTTCCTCATTCGTCGTGTTACGTCTAGGCGCTAGGATTGGTGCGTGACATATTCCCATCTTATGCTTATTGTATATTGTTGATGAGATGGAAGTCCTAACTCCCTAATACCCCTAGAGCGTGAGTCATACTTACCCACCTCTTTGATATTATTTGATATGTGTTAATGCTAATCCTCTTCCCTATGACATCCATATAGCTTGAGTCCAAAGTCTTCTTTTTTAGTAGAATTATGTGTTTATTATGCTTTCATAAATCCAAAGATGTGCAATGTATACCTAAGAGGCTTATTTAGGGTCCCTTTGGGTTCCCCATTTGCCATATTATGCTTAGGCCCTAGCCTTGTGTCGTGACAAGAAGCTAATTAATCAATACCCATTATAACATCAAAATCTACCATTGATAACTCAGCTAGGTCAATCAATGTGTCACGATCACAGATAGTTACTACGCAATAATGATAGACCTTTCTAGCTATAATAGACTCATTTATTGGTGTTAACACTTCAAACGGTTTAATCAATAACTCTAGTACCTTTCTGAACTTTCTAACAATTAATGGAGTAAAACATGATAGAGTAGACCCTGGATTCATTAATGTATATACCATATGTGAAAAGATGGACAATGCACTATAACCACATCTGCAAAAGCCTCCAAATTTTGTTGATCTCTTAAAGCATACATGTGAGTTTGAGCTCTACTAGAACTAGTTGCTCTGCTAATGCCCCTACCACGGCCTGTAGATACTTTTATACCCCTACCTATAGAAGGCACTATCAATGATGATGCAGCCACTGACCCAATAGGTTATGCCATACCACCCATATCCCTTTGTGGGCAACTTCTCAACATATAACCTAGTGTACCGCACCAAAAATAAGCATTTGTCCCAAACTGATATGTAAATAAATATCTCCTTGTACATTTCTTACAAGGTTGTTGAGGAGGTGTTGATTGGCTCATACTCCCTTTCTCATGGTGCTCTAGTGTTTGTGAACCTTGAATTTCACCTTATCACCTAAAGTAATTTCTTCTAGACACTTGATATCGGGATGAAGTAATAGCTGTAGAGTTGGAAAATGATGGCCTAGCTAGTCTATTAGAAAATTGAGCCTAATCTCACCTTAGGATGGTAAAAACTACCCTATAGATCTAGCCATCATGGATTGCACTCTTTTTGACTCTTGGGTCCTCCTACTCTGCCTTTGATCCTCTAAGTTTTGTGCAAAAACTTGCATCCTTGCTATATCTATGTCTTTATTCAAGGATGCAGTGGTGCAATTTATAACAGTTAGGAATCTAATCTATCCACATATGGATGAACTTGATCCTCCATAGTAGCAACTACATTAGAAACATACCCAGCCAAGGAATTAAATTGGAGACTGTTCTCTCTCATGCTCATACCTACTTGATGGAGATTTAAGAATCAATCTACATGGGCCTCTCGAATCTCTAATGGTAGATAATGGTCAAGAAGTTCCTTTTCGAACTCTTTCCAAACAACTGGAGGTGCATCTGTACACCAAGATTGCTTCAAGCTTCATATCACAACACAACCACACCCTTTAATTTATATGTTGCTAGATCAATAGCTTTTACACCGCTTACATGCATAACATCCAAGGTCCATTGGATTTTATCAACAAAGTCTTGTGGATCTTCGTTATGATCAGACCCAGTGAGTGAAGGAGGATCCAAATTAAGAAAGACATGCATCTGTATGCTAGCTGCCCTATCTGCACCACCAATACCCACAATTGAACCTTCTTGCCTTTGACCTTAACCAACAACTAAGAAACACAATAATTGGACTAAATTTCTTTTATCTTGTTTAGTAGCAATAATAGGAGGATCTTGAGATGTTGCTACCCTCCTTAACTCTTTTGGAGATGGAGGAGTCGGGGAACTATGTGATAAGACTCATTTGGTATGTCACTTTTATTAGGTCTAGCTCGTGATTGGTTGGTCCCTTCTCCAAAATCTATTTGCTTACCTGTACTTCTTCTCTTGGTGAGAGACATCTTTTTTTATATATAAAATAAACAATTTAGGGGTTAGATATAATCTACCTATTGTACTAGCTCTATGGCATAATCTAGGAAATCAAATGAAAGAGGCAACACCTAAATGTCTTATAGCCTCATCTTTATAGATACAATGTAATACACACATAAGCAAGACTCTCCATAAATATGGCTTTGTAGACTCCGTAGGATGGCCTGCTCTGATACTACTTTTATCACGTCTTTGTATCTATAAAGACAGACAGGTACTCGATGACCTCAAGGCTTGAGAGAACCAATATATAACCTATGCTTACTATGCATATGAATATGACAACTGCACAATGGTAAAAGTTAACACAAGCTAATGATATAAGATATCAAATAAGTAGCACCGAAACTTACATACCAAATTTGGCTGTTGAGACCACAACTATTTAGAGAAAAGATGCAACTAAACTATATGCAATAGGTCTACAAAGTATCTATAAGATAACATAGTTTGGGATAGGCCCTGCTTTACTTTGAATTATTATACAATACCAAAATGCATATACTACAGACCTAGTAAAGCTCTTGATCTACTTGGAGCTCACCGGAAGTAGTTGGTTGTCAGTTGCGCCTGCACTTGAGGTCTACTAGATGGAACATATGTACCTACAACATGAATTGGACCATCCCCTAGAGGGATGTCAGTATGAAATAAAGTACTAAATATTTAAGGCTAGCATATGTAAAATGAGAACACAAGTAATATCAAGTAGTAGTACATAAATGCACAAACCATAACAAAAGACCACCTGGGTTATATTTGGGGAACCATCTATATTACATTCTTTCCTTTACTCTTCAATGGTTTATAAGCTTCTTTAGGCATGCATTATATGTGACCAGCTAATCAGTGTTAAAATAGGATGACCCATGCTAGGCATTTTAACCCCTGGGATGTTGTCCTAATAACTATACAAATTGGGATCGACCCATGCTAGGATTTTTCCCCTGGGTTACCACTCATATAAGCCAAGTGAAGTAGACCCATGCTACGATCTTGCCCTTATGATACCACCCACACACTTTGAACATTGCTTGAAGTTATTATTTAATACTTTGAGATTATTACTTTGGTGGTCATTATATTTTTGAGCTTTGGAACTATGTACTAATAATATAAGACATAATAGTAGTCTCTTAAGGAAGTATAATAATACAAGAAAGAATTTTTAGAATGACATACTACTTCTAATTTTAAATGACAGAATTAGCTTCATGGATGAAAGTAGACTCCTCATCCTAGTCCTTGGAAAAATAAAACCACTGAGTTACTAATAGGAAAACCTACCATGGAATAGCACTTCGGAAGCTCACTTGTTGATAGTGAAACTAGTATTAGATTTCATACCAAAGAATATGGAATAGGATAGCCTTATATACCTTCTTTCTAGACTAACACAACTATATGCTTCAGCCTCCCTTTATGGCATTATTTCTACAATATAAGTGATGATTAAACTAACATTAGTAAGCTACTGCGCAACCTTATAAATCAGTAGATAAATATTTGATAGGTAGTAGCTCCCCATAAATATTACACCAATGGTGAATCACCACACCTTTCTTTTATACAACAATATAAATTCCTATACCCTTTTCCAAGCTCAGCCTAAGACATTACACATAAAATAACTATTGACCAGCCCCAACAAATCTTTTAGCAAATCAAGAAGTAGTTAATTCAAGGGCTCATCACCATTCATGAATTTTTGAAAAACAAAATACCCAAATACGTTTCTCAAACATGACCCTAAGGAGTGGGAAAAAGAAGGGCAGTAACCCTACCTAGATCGCTGGAAATTTCTCGCCTCAACTTTGTGCATCATGAAGGTAAGATCATATTCAAACTACTACTAAAATATAAGAGGATTTCTCTTAGAAAATTTAGAATAAAAGCTAGACAGCTTAGAGAAATTTACACCCCAAACTTGTATAAAATAGCTCCATAAGATTCTCTATAAAGAATAGGCTAACTGTCATATCCTGGACCTAGGGCCTAGGAAAGACATGGCGAAGGGAATCTAAATAAGGCTCAAAGTATCCATATTTATATCACTGATTTGGAAGAGTATTAAAGATAGTAAACACATAGTTCTAAGGGATAGTAAAGTCGGACTCACACTATGGGGATGTCATAGGGATATGCGATGTGTTGTAAAACTATAGTACTTTTGATGATTAAAACTTGAAATTTTTTGTGTTCTTAATGCGATGATGATTGGTTTTATGTGTTTTTGTGTTATATTTGTAGGATTCCAGGCTTGGCCTTGATTTTGGAAAGAAATACAAAAGTTTCTAAATTGTTATGAAGTACGAGGCCCTTTACAAGTCGTAGTTCATTCTATGAGTTGTGAAGTGGTTTCGGGGACAAATACAGTGAGGGGCTAATTTTCTAAAAATTTGATTCTATGAATATGCAGATGGGTCATGGAGTGATTTGCTAGTTGTAAAACATGGTTTAAGCTCTAGGGATAAAGAAGAGGACTTTCTAAAGATTCATCAGATAAAACCCCCCCAACGGGTCATAAACTACTTTATGGGTCATAGAGGGGGTGTCATAAACTTGAAGTCCATTTTTTCAGCAGCATTGTAAAAGACCTCGATTATAAGTTATGGAATACAATACGGTCTGTAAACTTATTCGTGAAGCGTGCCAACCATGTTATGCTATTATGTTTAGGACATGTATTTTAAATATTACAAATAGGTTTTTAAGGTTATTTTACACAAGTTTTTGCATATAAACAAAAATATTAGTAATTGGAGAGAGAAAATAGTGAGATTACATTAGAGAGTCTTGAGAACACTTGTACTTTGATTTCATCTTTAATCTTGTGATTCTCTTTGAAATTAGATTTGCTTGTTCTTAAGTCATTTTGTAAGTGATCTATTATGTTATTCCAATTCATAATTTTTGCTTCTACACAAAGTATGAGTAGTCAATTCCACAACTAGTATTGTTGGAACCATAAATAACTAATAAGGTAAAGCCAGATAATTCATAATTCTTGGACAATAAACATGCATGTATTAATAATTCTCTTTGTTTTGCATATTTTCTAATAGTGGCAAACATTAGAACCCTCCTAGTGATACTAACTAGACCAATAAATAGGAAAAAAGATTAATTAACAGGATTCAATTGATAGGTTCTCATCTAATCTACTAAATGGGACAAGAGGAGGTTGTACTGGGACTAACAGGTAAGGGTTATTAATGCACACTATGGAGATGGGCCAAGTAGTGTAGTGAAATTCACCTCTCGCCAGGCCCAAAGGGTTTGGTGAACTTAACTTACAGTCCTGCATGCTTACCACTAGAAAAGAATTAGGGTATCCAGTGATACTATGTTATGGAATCATGGGGTACACAATACCCTAGTCTATGCCTATATTGATTTTACTCTTGTATTAGTTAGGTTTATTTTCCATTGATTATTGCAAAACCCTACCCCTTTTTGGGAAAGTAAGTCAGTTAATCACTCAAATCACAGTAATTGAATTCTCTTGAGTTCTTAAATCATAGTAATTGAATTCTCTTGAATTTAGGTATTCCCTTGTATTTGACCCTAAGCTTTGTTAGATTTTATTTGTTGACAATGACCGCTTTATCCTCAAAAAAGGGGTGTAACTTGAGTGATATCAATGGGAATTGACATGGATTCATATAGGACATTAGAACTAAGGAGCGGGTAAGTATGACTCTTTTCATAGGGCAATACGGACTTAGGATCTTCCACATTTTCACATGAAATATATACACATATCATAATTCTCATAGTCAATCTATAATATCTATATTCAATAGATAACCATAATCATAAGCGTCAAATACAACACATAATATATAGATCCGACAAGAGTATACAAGATGTCCAAAAATGCCTCTAGTCATAGAATAGGATAGGGTCCAAGACATGAACCCGGATCACTATCAAAGTAAATATCAAAACAATACTTCATAGGTAGAGAATGGTGGCTTGTCATTGAAAGAAAGGACTCACCACAACAAATGTCTCAAATCCGATGTAGCCCTCAAATGATAGATGAAGGTGGTCTCCGATCCCTACATAGTTAGATCATCTACATAAAGTATACTAAGTATATGGGCATGCAATGCATATAACTTATCAAACTTGCATTTAATGTTAAATGACAAGGGCATATAATAAGTATATATCCAAAGTAGAGTATATAACAGTATGCCATGAAATTCATGATGCATGAAATGCTATAATGCTCATATATAGTGGAGATGTTACATCAACTAATATATAAGACCAAGCGAGCCATTACTTAGAATATTGATGTTATCCCCACACTGAAAAATAGGTGGTCCACTTGCCAAAGGTAAAGCATACTTCTCCTTATGGCCCTCATATTTCAGAGAACTATCCTTATGAGCCTTCCATTTTTGATAGGATTTTCATATCATCTAGCAAGTCATGACTCAACTAACAAGATGAGCCTCAAATCTTTCTAGCAGGTATGCCTCAACTAACGGAATGAGCCTGATATCTCAATTTTAATGTGTAACATTCCTTACGACCTAGTTATTTTGGTAATGGCTACCATATACCTATGCTGACATATAATTTAAGAGAAAGGAAAAGGACCCTTGGGGATAGCACTGGCGCGTCCACTCTTATCAGTTCTAAGTCAAACATCCCATGAGAATACTTCAACATATACATGCTTTTAGAAGAGACAATAATAATTTCAAATTATTTCAATGCATTTTTAGGCATAAAAGCCAAACATTTCTCATAGTCATTCATACTTGGGCTAAAAATCCAAATCACATTTCAATCCATATTTTTCATGCATAGGAATAGCTCATTCACTCAACAATATAGTGCAAGCACCCAGTATGGTCAAAGTCAATAACAATAGATATTTATGTGATCACATTCTTGTCAGAACCACAATCTTATCAAAATCATATACATAAACAGAATTGAAATTAACCCACTTAATATTTTTCATATAATACAATGTTCATGAATGCATATGCCATGAATGATATGAGAATTACATAGATTATATAGATTCAATCTTCAATCAATAATTCAAAATGATATTCAAGAAAATCCACAAGTAAAATCAACATTCAAATCATAATTTAGATTACTCATACTTAAATCCAGCTTTAAAGGGACAATGCATGTTTAAATCTTCATAATACTCAAGTAATTCAACATATTAGGACTTCAATCAACAAATAAGCATAGCCTCTACTTAAATTAAATTTAGTAAATCATAATTCTTAAAACCCATATTCAAAGTAAGTAAAATTTCATGAAATTTAAGTGAAAAGAGTTTGGGGTTGAAAGGGACCAAGAATTAATCCTACATACCTTAGCTAACCAAGAAGAAATAGGAAGAAATTTTATGACGAAGGGACCCTTTTCCTTGGCTTCAAGACAATACCTCAATGATCACCTTAGGAGAGTTCTTAAGAGAGAGTTAAGAGAATTTGAAATGTGAGGAATGAATTTGAATGAGAGGAAAAGAGTTAAGGTCATTTGGAGGTCTTAGGATAGCATATGAAGTCATAAAAGACCCTTACGAGAAGCCACAATTACAAAAAATAAAATTGTTAATGAAGCAAAATAACATTTCTTGCCAGGAGTCCCATGAGGAGGTATCATGGCCCATACAAGGTTTCACGGACCATGAAACTCTCCTGTAATGTTGTACTTATCCAAATCTCAGAAAATACTACACAGACATGCTTTACAAAAATGGGCATAACTTCTTCATTCGAACTTGAAATGATGTGAAATCATATGCATTGGTAATCTAATGCAAAGATGTTAAATTTGATAGTTTGTAGGCCATCCTTTTCTTGTTCTACTAAGAGATATGATCATTCAAATTTTACCCTTCTATTGGTTCTTATCAAAAGCTTATCCAATTGAATCCCTTTGAACTTGACTTGATGAAAAAGGCCCTTGATGACCCTAAACCACATAAATAAGCTTGAATTATGGGATTGAAAGTGAAATTAACTTGACCTTCAGATCACATTAAAAATTCGATGAGGCACCCAAATGGTTGGTCTTACGGTCTGTACCAAGCTATATGGACCATGTACTTCTTCGTACCAACTCACTTAGAAAACTCTTCACAACAAAGTTCTGAGATGGTAATCTAATACATGAAAAAGTATCTAATACATAAAAAAGTTTTACTCTGGAACCCATACGGGGGGCCATATGAACTGTACCACCTTGTTCGGGCCTTATACCTTGTCGTAACACTTTACTTAGGCTCAAAACTCTGGAGTCTCAAGCCCAAGGCTACCATATAATCCACCACACAGTATGTATGGTCTCACACGACTCGTACAGGGTCCAAGTATGCTATGCCTTGGTCTTAAACTCCACACCAGTGCCCTCCACACCACTTGAAGGAGGTTCTACATGATTTGTATAGCCTCACATGAATAGTGAGGGCTTCCATGGAACATCACCTTGATCCAAAACTTTTTGGGACCAAATTTCCTATGTCCAGTGAGGTCGTAAAACTTGGGTCCTTGCATTGAACCCATAAGTATTTTAACTTACCTTTCACTTGATACTACTGGGAACCCTAGAGGTGTTGAAGGTTGTTGAACAAGGTGAAAGAGGGCAAAGAAAGAGACTTAGGAAATTAGAATTTTCTCAAGTTTAAAATGGCTAGAAAGAGTTGGTTGCATTCCCTTTTAAACGTACTAAATTATTAAATTTTTTGTCTTACTTTACCAAGTGGGTGATGCACCCACTTGACCTTTTAACTTGGGGTTTTATGGACCTCTACTTATTGGGTCTTCGCTGCCCATTCTTCTCCTTTTTCCTTCCCTTGGGTTAGACCAAAATTTTCAATTAAATAATTAGTGACCTTGGGCCCTATTTTATGGCCAAACAAGTCTTAGTAGGTGGCACACCTACTTGGCCCTTTAGATTGTGCACATACTAATTTTGTTAAATCACGCAAGTAGCTCATTTATCTTACCTCATTCTAGAAATATCAATCCCATATATTGTATCTTAATACTTCACTTTAGACTTTCAACTCAAATAGCACCTTATCACCTCAAATATAAATGCTTTCATTGAGTCTAAGTTGAACTCCTACTCACTGAAACATGTGAGGCTATGACAACACCTCTCGATCAAATTTAAATTATCACTACTCTTATGAAATAACTTAGTTCCTCGCCTATACATAAGGCCTTGTCAAGTGTCATATCATTAGGATAAGGCCTTGTCAAGTGTCATATCATTAGGACTAACATATAGAAAATAGGGGGTGTTAATGCAAGTTATTCTGAGCTAAAATCTTCATTATCCACTAACTAATTCTTATTTTTGCTATCAAATTGGGAATTTTTGAATAGAAAACTAGGGGACTTTTTTCATGAACTTGAATTTACAAAAGAAAAAATGGTGATTAAGCAGTGATTTCAACTCTCTTTTGTAAATGATTTTGTCCTACAACTTCCTAATGCTCTAAGGAACATTTTAAGTAATAATATTTAGATTTCAACATTTTAAGGAATATTTAGACTTTATCGAGAGAAGTGTCGACCACATATGATTTCGGATCATGACACCTATATATTAGATATTGATCAAACTTGTGATATAAACTAAGAAACACTTTCACCTGCATATAGAAAATTCTATTCTGACACCATATCGTCAACTTCTATAGCACGATGCAAATATTAAACACATAAGATAAAACATATCAAGCATCATATGATAGGCCCAACAATCAAAGATCAACCTCATGCAATGTAATGAGATGGAATGATGCAATGCATAAGCAGTATGGTGCAATCAAGACTATCTCACAACCTGTTGTATACACCTGCGAGTTCAAGGTACAAGATAGGACCCATAGGGATCTCGCATACCATATACCAATTCACAATCTCAATAACTCTTCCACTTACTACCTAGCTTGATTTAAAGGTGACTTATTTTCTTTATCAAAAAGAATTTTCACATTTTTCAACTTTTCATGATCGATGATATGATGAATGAGGATGATATTATCACAATACATAAGCATGGAGGTAATAATCAGCTTAATACGTACACAATGGTTCAAATTCTCAAAACTAACCAAATCATGATAAACACCCTCATAGCTAAATAATGAAAAAGAGTCCTATTGAAATAAGCAAGCACCATTTGGAAAGTCTTTTATTTCTCAAAATGTGCCACAATTCATAACCCAACCCTAAATCATGATACTATACTATCTCAAATCTAGGTCATAAGAATAATCAATTACCCAATCATAGTCTCAAAGAAAGATAGCCAAACCTATCTCAAAGGTGAAAAATCACATCCAAAACACTCTATTGAATCTTGAACCTCAAATATTAATTCTGAAATGATCTCGAACTATCAAGAACAAAAAGATTCAGCAAAAGGAATCCAACAATATCTATATTGGAGGTTTAAAAAATGAGATCAAAATCAATCAAAAATTACCTAAAAATTGACAAGGGTAGACTAGAATGTTATTTGAAAAGCAAGTTCTACAAATCAAGAGATATTTGTTGTTGAAAAAATTAGTAAGAATGATCACAATAAAAATCATGAAATTACTAACTTCAAGTGTGGAATAAAAATTCAAAAAACCAAATTAAGATTCTTATTTTGAAATGTTATAGAAAGATAAAATTAATGGAAAATGATTCAAAATTGATAAAGAAAATACTCACAAATGAACTCTGCCTAAAAATTACTTCAAAAGTCACCTTTCCAGAGTTGCAAATATTTGAAAATAGTGGAGTATAAAAAAATGAGCTAGTTTCTGAAGTTAAGACTAACCAAACAAAATTTGCTCTTTGTGATCGTAGACACCAACCTCTACGATCATCGAGCTCACACGAATTAACCTTCATGAATGCGAGCCATATCATGCAATCATAAAGCATAAAGGGAGTAGTAATCATTAATGAGAGATGAGTTGCACAATTACGATGTACTAGGGAAAGCTTCGTTGCAAATGTGAAACAAAGGTCGTGAACAAAAGAAAAAAAGGACCTGCATTAGAAAGCAGATATAACCCAAATTCAAAGCATCCAATCTGTCATGACCAGAGCCAAGGGCCTAGGTGCGATATGGCAAATAGGAACCCGAGAGTCTCCAAACAAGCCTCATAGCATACATAAGCACATCCTTGGTTGCAAAAACATAATTCAAGCATTATTAAATTAAACTAGGGGGATTCGGGACTAAGGACATAAGCTAAGGGAATAAGGCATAAGAAATTCCACCATACAATCTCATCAACACATAAACTAAGGGGAAAAGATCATGGGAAGCACTTTGTGAGAGTAGGAACTTAGGAAAGTCATCACAAGTCATCAACGCCAAACAACAACATACAAGGGAAAGGGAGAAAAGGAGAATCTTCTTAGTCACATAAGCATCATAAGAGTCAAGCACATCACATTATCCAACTATACCTATAAACATGAGTGGAAAGGGGGCTAACACATGTCCCGAGCTCACCCTCAAATGTATATAGATAAAGTAACTATGTCTTAACATAAGCATGATAGAAGATGGTCGTTGTTCCCTGAATAAAGACTTATCAGTAGCACATCTCCAATCAAGTGTACTAGCCATAAGGAGGTAGATGAATCAGAGCCCTAGTCTCTATATGGTTAGGTCATGTAGACAAAAAATATGCATTAGTACTAAGAATATACTAATTATGTAGAATACAGTGCAACAAGAGAACATAATCCATAAATAAACAAGATACATAATCATATATAATAGATATAAGCTCAATATGACATGATTGATCAATGTTTTAGCCAAAACATCCATGGAAAAGAGTCAAATTCTCATAACATATCATACATATTAGGGAGGATACCATAACCTACACATAAGACCATGCAAGCTACTACATGGAATTTTGATATTGCCTTGACATAAGAAGAGTAGAGGTTTTCTTGCCAAGATAAACTACACCGCACATTGTGGGTGACCTAGATGGATGAACTAGTACAAGCCCATTTAGGGACTCAGTAATACAAACCTAAGTTGGCACTTATTTATGAGAGGTAAAGCTTTATATAAGGACCCTTGGGGATAGTCCCCCACTCTATATCCCATTCGGTGCTAGGCCTAGTCCCATGGAATACATAACATAAGAATAATTATAATAACAAATAAGTAACTTATAAAACCATATTAATATAGTAGGAGTGGCTCATTCACATTTTTGACTGTGACAATCCACCAATAGTTAATAGTCTATTCTTACACATATGTTCTATTCTATGTAAGCATATTTTACATAAGCATGAATCATATATGCCATATTGCTACTATGTTGTCTATTACTTATCTCTATGCATTTTGATTATGATGCCTATCTATTATTGCATGCATCCTACATAGTACATTTAAAAATACTAAAACATACTCTATACTTACATAATGTCACTATGTAGAAACCGGTGCAAATGCTCATCATCATCATCATCCATGTGGCTAGTCTAGTACTACTGAATCAAGTTGGTGAGTCTCTACTTCAGGGACCTTAGTCTAAGTTTATCTTATTATGTATTGAGACATCTTCTTTACTATTTACTTTCGCTATGAGGGTAAGCCTGGTTAATTTGTTTTGGCCCTCACTCTATCTATGTAGTAAAGGTGTTGTCGGACATGCTAAGTACCTATGATATGATCTTTGACTCTTGTGTCTCTTGATTATGATGTTATGCAAGCTTTCCCCTTAGTCCCATTTCCCTATTTATACTTTCATATATCACTTAAATTCTTCCATGACAAATTCTATGTAATGATAAGACAAGAGACTTGTTTGGGGTTCCTTTGAGTTTCTCATTCGCCGTGTCATATCTAGGCCCTAGGTTTGGGTCATGACAAACTTAGTATGAGATAACTACATTGTGAGATCGTTGGAGTCTAACATGCCACATTTATTAGAGTCTTGTTCATGATTGTTTTGTGCACCACAACTATGAGTAGGAGGCTATTAGACGTTTTAGGAATTGTTTCCATTCTTCATGTCCTAAGTCATGCTATAGAGTTGAAGTAAGCTTCCCTTCCTTAACAATTTTTCTTTGCTTATGCTTGATCATGCAAAACACAAGTAGAAGAAGAACCCGCATGCCCGAGGATCAACTGGCCAATGGAGATCTTAGGGAAGCTCTCACCTTGCTTCCACAAGTGGTAGCTAATCAAGCCAACCAAGGGGACCGAACATCTTATGCTCCTACATTGGCCTCTTGGGTAATAGACTTTATGATAATGAATCCCCCGAAATTCCATACGTCGAATGTGAGTGAGGACCCCCAAGAGTTCATTGATGAGGTTTACAAAATTTTGTCTATCATGGGTGTGACGCCGGAAGATAAGACGGAGTTGGCAGCCAACCAACTCAAAGGTGTAGCTTGAATACTGTACAACCAACGGAAGGAAGAGAAGGGAGTTTGCTATGTGGTACTTTGGGAGGAGTTCAAGGTGGCCTTCCTTAATCAGTTCTTTCCCCTTGAACTTAGCAAAACTGAGTTGGTGGATTTGAATTTGAGACAAAGGTCCATCAGTGTGAGGGAGTATGCCCTTAAGTTTACCCAACTTTCAAAATATGCTCCATATTTGGTGGTCTACTCAAGATCTAGGATGAACAAATTTGTGATGGGTGTGTCTGACTTGATTAGTGAAGAGTGCCGGTCCATTAGTTAGATTAGTGACATAGACCTATCACGTTTGGTTAACTTTATTGAGCAAATAGAGGGGGAGAAATTGAGGAAGAAGAGGGACCATGAGGCTAAGAGGGCTTATTTTGAGGGCAAGTTATAAAGGGGTGTCCAGATCCACCAAGGCCAAGAGTTCTCTCATGCTTCTAATAGAGGGTTTGCTAATGACTTCCCAAGGCCTCAGAGCATTAGTGTTATGGTTTGTAATGAGGTGTGCCCTAGGTGTGGTAAGAGGCATAGGGGCCCATGCTTGACAGATACTAATGCATTCTTTGTTTGTAAGGATGTGAGTCACAAAAGGTGGATTGCCCTTGAGATCACAACAAGGGAAAGGAGATTCGTCCACAAGGTGTTAATGCGGTTCCTTTGGGGAGAGGTGGTTGACAAGATGGTGCCCCAAGGCACACTCAATTTTATGCATTGCATTAGGAGGTAAGGAGTTGATGAAGTCCTCGATGTCATCACTAGCATGTAAAAATCTTCGACTTTGATGTGTATGCATTGATTGATCTGGGTGCCATTCTTTCTTTTATTAACCCCTTTGTTTCCCAAAAGTTCCATTTTGACCTTTAGTTGTTGAATGAGTCATATGAAGTGTCTTCTCCTATTAGTCTATCTATTATTTGTAGAAAAGCTTATAGAAGTTGTCCTATTTGCATCTTACCTAAAGTGTTGCTTTGTGATGTTGTTGAGTTAGACATGGTTGATTTTGACATCATTCTTAGAATGGATTGATTACATACCTAAAGTGCTTCTATTGGTTGTAGAACCCATAGGTTCAAATTCCAATTTCTAAATGAACCCGTCCTTGAGTGGAAAAGTCATGATGTGGTGGTCAAGGGTAGATTCATCTCTTGCATTAAAACCTGTACGTTGATCTCTAAGGGGTGTCTTTACCATCTTGTTAGGGTTAGGGATGTGGACTCGAAAGTTCTTCCCATATAGTTGGTTCTGATTGTAAAAGAGTTTCTTGATCTCTTCCCAAATGATCTTCCTAGTGTACCTCCAGAAAGGAAATAGACTTTGGCATAGAATTCCTCCTAGAGACTTAACCCATCTCTATTTGCCCTTACTATATGTCCCTAGTGGAGTTGAAGGAGTGGAAGGAACAATTGAGGTACTTGTTGGAGAAGGGATTTATTAGACCTAGCCAATCACCTTGGAGTGCTCTTGTGTTGTTTGTAAAAAGGAAGGATTGTTACCTTAGGATATGTATTGACTGCCAGCAACTCAATAAGGTCACCATCAAGAATAGGTATCCTTTTCTAAGGATTGATGGTTTGTTTGACAAATTGCATGGGGTTATCCATTTCTCTAAGATTTATCTTGGGTACCTGTATCATCATGTGAAGGTGAGGGAGTGTTACATTCCTAAGACAGCCTTTCGGACTAGATATGGGCATTATGAGTTTGTTGTGATGTCTTTTAGTTTAACCAATATATCGGCCATCTTTTTGGACCTAATGAATAGGGTCTTTAACCCCTACCTTGATTCCTTTGATGGGGTCTTTATTAATGACATTTTGATCTATTCTCGTGGTTAGGAGGAGCATAGGGTTCATTTAAGGGTTAAGTTGCAAAGATTAAGGGACTAGCAATTGTATGCTAAATATGAAAAGTCTGAATTTTGGTTGAGGAAGGTTGACTTCCTAGGATATGTGGTGTTGGCGATGGTATTAAGGTGGATCCTAAAAAGACCCATATGATTAGGAATTGGCCTAGACCATTGATCTTGTCATATATTTGGAGTTTCATGGGTTTAGATGTCTATTATTGGAGGTTTGCGAATGGGTTCTCTTCTATTGCTTATCACAAGACAAAATAGACTCAAAAAAAGGTTAAGTTTGTGCGGACCGATGAATGTGAGAGGAGCTTACAAACATTGAAAGATAAGCTTGTGTCCGCTCCTATATTATCACTACCGATGGGCTTGAGGGATTTGTTAGGTATTGTGATGCTTCCCGAGTTGGTTGCAAAATGGTAAGGTCATTTCCTATGCTTCTGGACTACTCAAACTACATGAAAAGAACTACCCTACCAATGATCTTAAGTTAGCCACCATGGTGTTTGCATTAAAGATTTGGCATTACAACTTTTATGGGGTGTATGTAGATGTGTTCAACGATCATAAGAGCCTTTAATATGTCTTCACTCAAAAGGATCTAAACTTGAGACAAATGAGATGGTTAGAATTTCTTAAGGACTATGCATTATCATTTCGGTAAGGCAAATGTTATGGCGGATGCCTTGAGTACGATGTTCATTGGTAGTCCAGTTCATGTTGATGGTAGTGAGAAGAAGATAGCTATGGAAGTGCATCTATTGGCTAGATTAGGAGTAAGTTTAGAAGAGGATAGTAATAGTGGTATGGTTGTTATTGATGGTTATAAGTCTTCTTTGATTGATGAAGTGATGGCTAAACAAGATCTTGATCCCTCTTTCTTAATATTGAAGGACTTGGTGAAAGAGGACAAGGTGGAGGTTTTCTCTCAAGGAGGAGATGGTGCTCTTTGGTACCAAGGTAGGTTATATGTACCTTGTGTTGTTGGTTTAATATAAAGGATCCTTGATGAGGCCCACAACTCTTCTTATTCTATCCACCCTAGCTCTATGAAAATGTATAGAGATTTGAGGGATGTGTATTGGTGGAGAGGCATGAAAAGCGACATTGCCACATTCATTTCTGATTGTCATCTATGTCAACAAGTCAAAGCTGAACATCAAAGGCCGAGTGTACTAGCCCAAGACATTGAGGTTCCTACTTGGAAGTGGAAAGACATAAATATGGATTTTGTGGTTAGATTTCCTAAGACTAGAAAGGGCTTTGATTCCATTTGTGTTATGGTTGATAGGATGACGAAATTGGCTCACTTTATACCTGTTAAGACCACATTTGGGGCTGAAGATTATGCAAGATTTTAAATTCATGACTTATTTAGGTTGCATCGAGTTCTTTTGTCCATAATATCAGATCGTCGGGCATAATTTACTTCATATTTTTGGAGATCATTCCAAAGGGGTCTTTGTACTAGAGTTAAGCTTTCTATGACCTTCCACCCTCAAATGGATGGTTGAGTCAAGAGGACTATCCAAATCCTTGAGGATATGCTTATAGCATATATTATGGAGTTTAAACGTAGTTAGGATGATTATCCTCCATTGATTGAGTTTGCCTACAACAATAGCTATCATTATAGCACCAGTATGGCTCCTTTTCAGGCTCTTTATGGGAGATATTGTAGATAATCGGCCTGATGGTTTGAGGTTGGTGAGATAGCTTTGTTGGGACTAGATTTGGTTTTGGAGGATCTTGAGGTTAGTATGATTAGGTAAAGGTTGAAGACGACCCAAAGTTGCCAAAAAGTCCTATGTCGATGTAAGATGAAAAGACCTTGAACTTAAAGATGGTGATTGGGTCTACCTAAAAGTTTCACCTATGAAGGATGTGGTCTATTTTGGTAAGAAGGGAAAGTTCAGGCCAAGATATATTGTTCCTTATGAGGTCATAAGGATGGTTGGAATGGTAGCTTACGAGTTGAGGTTGCCTAGTGAGATAGAATTGGTTCATCCGATGTTTTATGTGTCCATATTGAGAAAATGTGTGGGTGATCTGAATACCATTGTGCCTCTTAATGTTGTAGGTGTAGTTGAGGATAATTTGACATATGAAGAGGTTCCAGTTAAGATTTTGGATAGGCAAGTGAAGAGGTTGAGAAACAAAGAGGTGGCTTCCATTAAAGTCCATTGGAGGAATCAACAAATTGAGAGTGCTACTTGGGAGGCCAAAACGGACATACGTAGGTGATATTCTTACCTTTTCCACTCCACTCAAACCTAAGATATTGACCTAAGTCCTGTATATGATCTCAAGTCCTAAGTCCATCCCCATGTCATTACATATGTTCATGTTTAAATTGACAAGTTCATGATGATTTTATGATTACGATAAAGTTTTTGAAATAATTTTAAGTGCATTGTTGCATCTCTTTGCAGGCTAAAATTGTCATGTTTGTGAATCTCATATACATCTCACCAACATTCGGAGATGAATATTCACAAATAGGAGATATTGAAACAACCAGATAAAGTGCTCAAAAATGTTTCTTGGAAGTTTTCAGAAATGTAATTTCCATATATCTCAAAATTCATGTGCGATATCAAAAGTTCAACTTCATATTCTTGTTTACGGGGTAAATATTAGGGACAGGGGTCTAACCCCAATTTTAAAGCTAATAGTTAGCAATTTTGATTTTCCAAGTGATGATTTCCAGAGAGCTTTTCGTGCCCCTGGTGCGACCCGCCAAGGGCACACAAATGAAGGAATTTATTTTGGCATCCTGTCTGTGATGCAGACATGCATACTTTTCTGTCCAGTTTTTTTTATTGCATCACAAGATTTTAGAGTCTTGGGCCTAAGTGTCCCCAAATGTAAAAATACTCATACTTAACCATTTTTTGCCCTCATATCATTCTAAACATTCCCCAATACTCATTCAAACACTTAGCCAATATTTTATCTCCTAAACTCAAGTCTCAAAACCCTCTCCCGATCTATGGATTTCCTCTCAAGCTTTAAGTCCCCATCTCCAATCTTCATCAAGTTTATCTCCAAAGCTAAGGCACATGGACTTCTTTCATGGGTTCCTATCACCCATGATACCCAATCTTCCTTTTACTCTAATTTGCATGATTTAAAGTTTACTTACAATTGGGTCTATCTCATTATGAAAATCAGTGCACACTATGTTGAAGCTCATGAAATTATGACAGTTTTGCTATGTTGTGAGTTATGAACCCAAGGTCTATTGTAAGATTTGGTGAAGGGTTTCAATGTAAACTTCTTGAGGGTGTTACCAAGTATCTATTGAAGACTCAAAAAATGGTTTATGAGTCATGGACTGAATCGTAGAGAATTCCAGTGTTTGAAATTATTCCAGGCAGGGATCTACAACACCTCTGTATGAGTCGTGAAGTGTTATGAGGCTCATATAATGTCTCTTCTGATGGGTACTCAAAAACTTTATGTTTCTGGGATCTTGTACTAGGGGTAATTATGACTCGTGGAAAGTTCCAAGAGTCGTGAAAGCCACTCGTAGACAAGAAACTCAGTTACCTGAGTTTCCAAGTCCATAACAACAAAACCCTATATGAATTTTTCAACATTTATTGTAATAGCATTGAAGCAAAATGCACACACGCCATATGATTTCCTCACAACAATAAGTACCCCAACATTTTATTCAACGTGTAAACCCCATAAAAAATAATTAGACATATTTCCCCAACCCTTCCAACCACATATGAGTGATTTCACAACAAAAATTATGCACTTATGTCATTACCCACCAAATTACACACACAGTCAATTCATCACACATAGTGGGTGATTCAAGAAGTGCCAAATATATTATTCACATCATAATATCAAGGCAATGACACCGAATTCTAGTCATAGACATATATTCAAACATATCCAACCATAAATCAGTTATCAACATGTCAATTTCACACATGGGTTTATGTCCAAACTACCATTCCAACATGATATCAAATTTAATCATACAAACATAGGCAAGTTTAAAGGTATTTGATTAACCAAAAAATAACCAAGTTGTGTGACTAGATTGTAGAAGATAAAGGAGGTAAAGAGGCACTAAAACCCTAGATCATCCAAAAATCTTGCCAAAAAATAGAGGTATGGTAGCCGTCGATGGTTAGAGATTCTCGGTGGTATGGTTGGCTGGGTGATTTTGTAATTTAGGTTTGGGGTCAAAATAATGTGACCCCATTATTTATACCTTGACTGGGTCTACTGAGATTTGATGGGCCTAGACTCTATGAAACCCGATTATGGGCCATAGAGTGTTTTACTGCTCGTGAATAGTTTCGTAAATCATCCATACCCTAGTTTTTAGGACTGAGTTTCATGGACTTGTCTACGAGTTGTAGAGTGAATTATGACTCATAAAGTTAGTTGTAGAGATCCCAACACTTAGAAAAATTTTAGAAAACTTACTTGGGGTCCACGAGCCACATTCACACTCTATAGTTTTATCAACAAATCATAAAGTTGGCTCGTGGACTGGAGTGCACAAATTTTTTCTTACTGAAAAACTCTATGAGATGGTGTACAAGTCATAGAATGGTTTATGACCCATATAACTAGTCGTAGAGGCACTTCCTGATGCAATTCTCAGCCAATAGTGGTTGACTTAGCCATGTACCTGCATATTCTTCATAGAATACACTGTTAGCTTATATGCAACAAGCCCAATGTCCAAAATTACAACAAAAATACAAGAAAATAAACTACCTACGAGTCTAAAAACTGAAAATAAAGCTACAACTACACTATTACATTAAAGATCTTGGATTACCTCCCAATTAGCACCTGATTTATTATCGTGGCATGACTTGGTAAAATTGGTTACTTACACTTCACCAATTGCCTAAACTTTATTCTTCAAATCATCTAGCCGATTCATAGACTGATATGTATTGAAGACAACGTTTTCATGGTTCAATCTAAACCTGAGTTGACTAACTTCCATATCTATTAATGCTCACCCAGTGGCTAGGAATAGTCTTCCCAAGATGATTGGGACATTAAAGTTAACTTCACAATCTAGGATCACAAAGTCTATGGGCAATATGAACTTCTTAACATTGACCAACACATCATATAATATTTCTGCAAGCTTGTTCACGATACGATCAACTTCAACAACCACATGCTCATGGGTGTAGGCTCTCCTAATCCTAGCTTCTTAAAGACCACAAGGGGCGTCAAATTAATGCTAGCACTTGAATCATAGAGTGTCCTTGCGAACTACTGATCTCCAATGGTGCAGGGTATGGTGAAAGCATTGCGATCTTTTCACTTCTGAACCAAGTACCTTGCAGCAATAGCACTGCAATGCTGAAGCTCTTGGGAAAGCTCCTGACTCATAGTGCGCTTCTTAGTAACTAGGTCCTTTGTGTACTTTACATACCGTGGCATCTTCTCCAATGCCTCAATGCGAGGATGTCAAAGGAGGGTTATTTTGGCATGGAGAGAAAGTAATTGAACTTGCCTTCCTCTTACCTCTTTTTGATTCTTTGAGGGAAAAGAGAAGGAGGCCTAGAAATAGGCTTCAACATCTGTGACGTATCAGCAGCTTCACTTACCCCATCCTCCTGATAATCATCTCTTATGTCGACATCCTTTACTACAACTATATCCTCTTGAACTTCATCCTCATCAACAAGCATGGGGGGATTAATGGTGCTCTTCCCACCATGAGTAGGAATTGCCATGCACTACCCTTCATTCTTAGAATTTTTAATTGTGTTGCTTGGTAGTGTACCCCTCTGACGCTGATTAAGTTGAGTTGATAATCGACCAAATTATTACTCAATCTATTTGATAGCCATAGAATGAGACTCATTTTTATGATTAATATTATAGATTTTAGATTTCATCCCCCTCAAAGTCTCATCCTATGTATAAGCTTTCTTTGACAGCTGATCAAACATCTCCTCAATTCTTGAGCTACTTGCACCTGCATTGCAGTTATATAGTGTCACATAAGGACCATTTTTGAAGCAATCTATGCAACCCTAATCTGCATCTCTCTCTAGGTCCCTAATCCGATTGTAATATCTTAGGTGGTTGTCCCTTAAATCTCCATCTTTTTTGATGTTTCAATTATCTTTTCCTTGACCTTAGCGGTAATAGTCCTGATTGGACCTTTGGGCATTGGCCTAAAAATACCCTGTCTGGTCAATAATAAAGCAGGTCTCCTCATAATAAGGCTCATCCATGTATGTGGAGGTTCATGAACTACTACATTGACTCCCTCCTAGTTCTACCTCATCATCACCTCCATACCCGTACAAATTTAGGCAAGCTCTTGCATAGTTTCTTATTTATCTTCACTTTCTCTGAATTTACACAAACATTGCATGAACTTTTGGTAGATGCTTTGTCTCTCAGCCCCTATGCACAAATACTCTTCACCACTCTC
>JAOTQJ010000111.1:12847491-12861476 GCA_025642045.1 Solanum sejunctum | reverse complement strand
TATTTGTTATTGATATCGAGGTGATACTTACTTCTAGATGTGAATGTTGTTAAGGTTGTGATGGTATTGAGATTGAGAATATTGCAATATTTATGTTATTGAGCTACCCATTCTTGATTTTTAGGCTATATGAATTTGTATGGGCATCTTGCATATTTTATTTTCATAAATATGATTATTGTACATTTACTATGTGATTGTTGGATGTTCCAAGAAAAAAAATGTAAAGCCGATGGGAAATAATTCTGGCTAGTGAAAAAAATTTGAGAATTAAAGAGGATATTATGATTCGCTAGGTCGGGTCACACGCCGTGACAATTACTATGATTCGCTGGGTCAGGTCACACGCTGTGATAGTTACTATGATTCGCTAGATCGGGTCACACGCTGTGACAATTTCTATAATTCGCTGGGTTGGGTCACACACTGTAACAATTACTATGATTCGCTGGGTCGAGTTGTATGCCATGACAGTTACTATGATTCGCTGGGACGGATCGCACGCTGCGACAGATGCATGGACAAAGAGTCCTCCATGGGTCCCGAACTATGTTACAATGGGTGTGTATCACTAGGACAGACATGCATCATTCTACGTGATGTTGTATTGCATTACATTACATCTCACGACATTCAGCTTGATCCTATAGTGCTCTGGCTTGTTATGATTATATAGAGTGCTATTGAGATTGGTTATTCATTATATCATTGACTTGTTTATGTCTTTACAAGATTAGTTTCGATATTGATTTGATGACACTTAATGAATTAGCGAGAACTTGATAAATTGTAGAATTTTTCCTTATGACTTGAAAGTGGCATAAATGAGGATTATACTATCATAGGCTTTGATCATAGAATTTTCGGATGGAGTAATTGTGAAGGTTATGAATTACGTCGTAGTTGTGGAGTTTGGTTGGAAGGTTGAAGATACCGGTATTCTATATTACTTAACCTTGTGTTTATTAGTTCACTTGCGGAGTACTGTGTGTTTGGTACTCACCTTCCATTGCTATAATAATTTTGTAGGTTGTGAGCCCGGATTGTCGTGATACTCTCCACTCTTCCTTGTCCGAGACTTCCTGTGGAGATTGTGAGAGGTAGTTGTTTGCCATCCCAGCTGACTTCTTGCTCCTATTGATGATTTTGTTCTATTCTAGAGACAATATCATTTGATACTTGCGTTTTCTTTTGATTCTATTGTAATACATTAGAAACTTATGCACGTGAAAACCAGATTTTGGGGATTTTTATATCAAGTTGACTCGTTATCCATAATTGAACTTTCATTTTTATTATAATTCCGCATTTTTAATGTTATATTTTGGTTATTGGCTGACTTGTCTTGGTGGGTTAAGACGAGTGTCATCTCGCTCGAATTTCGAGTCGTGACAAAAAGCCTACTCTAAGTACATTCAATCTATGACAAACACGAAGATGTGGCCAAAGAGTTTAAAACCAGCCATTGAGCCACCTGAAATCACTATGCTGCTAGGAAGACCAAGAAAAAATAGGAGAAAAGATAAGGATGAGCCTACTAAAAAGAAGTTTGGAAAGGCTACAAGAAATGGGAGAAAAATGAAATATTCCTTATGCAAGAATTTTGGGCATAACAAGAAAGGATGTCCAATTAATGTAAGTTTTTCTTTCACTTCTTCAATATTGTGTATGCAAAAAATTTTTATGCCAAAGATATTGTGTAAGTTTCAATATTGTGTTATGCAGAAAAATGGCTCCACAATTAGAACTTCAACTGCTGGAAATGCTGGTATAGCAGCTGCTGGTGCAGGAACTTTAAATATTGCTGGTGCAAGAGCTGCTGGTGCAAAGAAACACTCCACTACTTTTGCTGATGCAACAGTTGTTGGTGTAGGAAATGCTGGTGCAGAAACTTCAAATGTTGAAAATATGTCTTAACCAAATAGTCAATAATCTAGTACTTCTGTTTGTGGCTTAAAAAGGAAGAGTCATACGGTCAAAAGAGGTGGGGCAAACATTGGATATAAAAGGCCAAGGACAACTAATTTTGGTGTGCTATTTGGAGAAAATGGCAGTGTGATAGAGAGGGTAAGTATTATCATTTAAGTATTTTTATTTGATCGTATTACTTCATAGTATTATTGTCTTTAACTGATAATATAATCTTTTGTCAATTTGGAACTGTTGATCGAGTGTTACATGGTCCTCCATTATAAAGTTGAGTTCCTACAAATATTGACCTTGGCTACAAACCCAATGGACTAAGGTGGAAGGGTGGAGCTGCAGTTACACAAAGACAACTACGAGAAAGAAGTTACAAAAGAGCCAACTCTTCTACAATTACTAATGTTACTACAAGCACGCAGTCCGGAACAACTTATACGACACCAACAACTTAGTTCACACCAAGCACTCAAGATACATAGTTTATGTATATTGATTGTAGTTTGATTTTTGTGTAGCTTAAATTTGTGTAGCAGCTTGAATTTCTTTAATATTGATGGGCTGATACAATTAACTTATGTTTGTGTAGTTTGGTGTAAGCTTAATTTTCAACTGTTTTATTAACTTGCCATGCCAAACAACTAACTTTTGTTGTATGAAATTGTGGGTTCATCATAGTAATTGTAAGTCTACTAAATATTTTCATTTCATCATTATAATACTCAAAATAAACAATCTGTCACAACGCCATCTTCAGTACAAAACTTAGAAACCAAATGATAGCAATCACAATAACACTAATACGAATAGGCGGAATATGTCCATCTCTTCCTTGCCTTCCCTGCCTTCCATATCTTCCATGCCTTTCATGGTCAACATTTGTTGATGGGTTATTCATGTAGTATTGTTCTTGATATATAGGACAAACTTGGTATGTACGATCACCTTGGTTAGCGCATTGAAAAAATCTACATCCATTACCATTTGCATATCTTTAATAACCCCAAAACATTCTTTCAGGATTGGTTGATGTCTTTGACATCTTAAGTTCAGCGTGAAGTCCACAACAACAAAAATAAACTGTCATTGTGAAGAAGAAGAAACTTAATGGATATAAAAGAATTTCAGAAAATAAAACAAAATCAGGAAATAAGAAAAAATCAAGTACAAAATTAATGGGGATTGAATAAATATGACCAACAAGAAAAAATTTCAAGAGAAGAAATTTGGAGACACAAAAACGAGAAGAAAATTGAAGAATTTTGAGAAGAAGAAATGGAGAAATGGGGAGTAATAATATTTGGGAAATTAGGGAAGAAGATGACCATTATAAGGCATTTTAGAAACCTTTCACGCTCCTAAATGGAGTGAATCCCATGTACCTGACTTGGTTTGCCACTTCGGATGCTAGGTAAAAAAAGCGTTTAAAATATAGCTGTTGAGCAAGTACAAGGGTTTGCTTGGAAAATCTTGAAGTACAAGGTCCTAGGTAACAAACAAGACCAAGTATAAGGGCAAATTAGGCCATTCGACCTAAATATTATCTATATAAGGAGTAAATTTATATTCATGTCAAACAACATGCTTATACACCGAAGAATTTAGAGGTAATAATATTTTTTCTCTCTTTCATAATATTATATCATCTTAGAATTTGTAATTTATATGTATGTTGGTTGATAATTTATATGCATTTTAGTTGGCTTCAGTTTTGTTTGTTTATATGCATGTATGGAGGTAATATATATGTTTATTTAAATATTGGAGTAGCTTTCAGAATACAACTCTACAACTACTACTCAAAGGAACTATAAATTAATATTCAAAGTATATATTATATTGTAATAGAAAATATAGACGTATTAAATATAATTCATATTAAGGTAGATAAGACGTGGGCATGAATTTAAAACTTTATGATAAACTAACATATTATTTCCTTTAAGCATTGGAAGAACATAGAATTATCAACATTGGTTGTGATGCACTGGTAAAATATTACCAATTAGATTCCTTATTGGCAATCACTATGCATACCTTACACATAAAAAGTTCAATTAATCAACGTATAATACTTTAAAAGAGAGAAATGAGAAATTTAATTAGAGTTTTGTTAATATAACTTGTGAAATCATCTAGGCAATAGAATTGTGTGTGTTTCATAATGTACAAATTCAAATTTATTTGTGTTAAAAAATGGGATTGAGATCTCCTTCAGTATTAGCTGATTCAGTATTGTTTAATGAACATACTAATCAGCGCCGCTTGTACAATAAAAAATTAAAGGTTGGATATCATCCTTTTCACTAGAATTTTGTTGGGGTCAATGATTGCACAAAGGTAATTATATATATAATAAAAAATATGAACTTATTAATTATAATTCATATCGAGGTAGATAGGAGACAGACATGAATTTAAAACTCAATGATAAATTAAGATATTCATTCCCTTGAACACTAAAAAAACATAGAATTATCATTATGAGTTGTGGTGTAGTGGTGAGATTGCTCCATTCTTAATCAGCGGTTGAGATTCGAGTCTTGAGTATGGAGAAAATTCTGTCAAAAATTGTACCCTTAAATGGGTTCTATAGTGTACCCTTAAATGTGTTCTATAGTGTGTTATTCAAATTTAGGTAGAACTCTGATATTGATGTGGACATTGGCTGAAGAAAAAGGACATATATAGAATCAAAAGTATATCCACTTATTTTGTCTACAGAAAAATAACGTATTTATAAAGTTGATGATATTTGATAGTAATATTTTATGCAATTATTTATAATTGCATGCTTAATGAGTAAACTATATACATAATAATTTATTTATTTTTATATATATTTATTATCAATTGACGCAATATACACGTGCAAAACACAAATACTAAACTATTGCTACAAATAAAGTTGTATTGTTTTGTGCAAAAGTTAAAGATGATGCCATTTGTTGGCAAAAATATAGCAAATCGTTCATTGGAGTTTCCGGCCCAAGGTCCAGAAGTTTTCATCTCGGCCCACTAGGCCCGAAAGTCTTCAATGAAGAGCAATTCTTTAGCGAATCAGATCTCATACTCGGCCTACTTCAGATGCCAGCTTAGCAGGAAGACGCGTTGACATATTTTTATCTTCTTATATGCTTGTCGAAGCCGGCGACGGAGATCGGTGGAGAAATTTCACCGGAAGAATTCGAAATTCAACACCCGGTATAACCAAATTGCCTTGCTCTCTCTACCATCCACTCCCAGAGATGCAATTCATTGACTTGTAAAACCGAAAATTTTTCTCAGTTTTGGTGTCGGTGGCCGTGTGGTAGCGGCTAAGGGACGTGAATTGAGCTGATATATGGCTTACAGAAGGAAACACCAGGTGCCTAAGGTTTCTACCGTTACGAGTGATTTTAGAAGTACGCCATCACTTCCCGATGAGAGTTTTTCTTCATCTGCTTCTTCTCTCGCTGCTAAGGCCATAAGAGCATCATCAGCATACAAAGACTCTTCTCTTTCGTCCGCATATGGTCAGTCAGCTCTTTCATCTCCTCGCGACTCGAATCCGTCACGATCTTCTGCTCCGGTTTCAAAGGCATCATTACCATACAAAGACTCTTCTCTCTCCCCCGCGTATGGTCAATCAGCTCTTTCGTCTCCTGTCCACTCAAATCCGTTACCATCTTCTGCTCCTGTTTCAACTGCTAAGGTTATCTCTTGCTTGCCTTTGTGGTGCTACGCGTAATACATTAGAGTTTTTGTTTGGCATTTTACTTGCTCGTTTTCTCATGCTTTCCACAATTGCTGCTGTTAGTTGGCTTCCTTTCAGACTTTCAGTATCTTGAAGAATTTTAGGCGGCTATTTGTTGATTTTGCTTCGAGTAGAACTACATGTTAGGGTGAACTTTAACGTGTTGTTGTGGGTTGATTGCATCTCTTGTTCTTCTATTTTGTCTCTTTTTTGGGGCCAAAGAACTTACTTATTCTGTTATTGAGTTGTACTTTTTACATTTATGTTCCAAGTAATAGGTATATAATTGTCACAATTACATAATATTATGTTTTGAAGTTCTGGCAGTGGTTTTATAGGAAAATAGACAAAGGAGGACTTTAACACTTAAATTGTAAAATGTTAAATTTGATGATCCGGTTTCTTTTGGTTGTTATGACTCTATAACTAGATGTCATATTGTCTTTTCAGATTTGTAAATTGAAGTTGACATTCAATTTTTCTTTAATTACATATAAAAGTACAGTAACTAAATGTCTGGTACAGACTGCAGTGTCTTCTTTCGTATCCTTGGATGATACGGAAAAGGACAAGGAATGGCTTCCAAGCTTTGGGGAGGAAAGATGTGGAGGGATGGCTGGAGGGGATTGGGGAATCATAAGATCAGTGATGCATATTTGCATCTGCAATTTCAAGTTGTATCTCTTTTTCTACTAACCACGGTGTCCATACCAACTTGTCATGGGATACCTGATATCTCTCATCAGTAGGGACTGGGTAACACTATCTACTAAGGCTTGAAAAAATAGGAAGAAATTATTTATGGTATTTTTTTTGTCTCCGCTGGGATTTGAATTTGAGATCTCATGGTTTCAATGTGCTTCATTGATCACTAGGCCACACTATTAGTTGCTTCAAGTTGTATACTTAGATTATAGGGAAAAAAGAAAATTATCGGCTACCAAGTTTAGGAAAAGAAAGAAGGGTAGATGGATGGGGAATGCGAATCTTTCCACCATCTAGGGGTAAGGGATTGGTGAAAGGACGATCTATAGAAGTTACTAACCTTGTTATCAGTTGTTTGACTTCGGCATTGTCTCTTTTACAGCTAATTAATGGAGTTCTCCTTGCTGTAAGAATACTCTTTTTAATGCAGGATTCATCTAGCTATGAGTATACACCAAAGAAAAACTTGAGTGAATCCAAACAAGGCATTTGGGGAGTATTGGCTAGGAAAGCTAAGTCTATTATTGATGATAATACAGGGCAACCATATGTAAGTGAAGTAAGAACAAGGATGCGACATGTGCCTGATAGTGCAACCATTGGTCAGGTAAGAAATGTGTGTTGAAATTGAAAATCTTATGGTTCCATAATTGCTAAAACTTGTCTTGGTCTATGTGGTGATGGTCTATGAGTTAAGCTTTGGGGTTTCAGATTCTGATACTTACACCTATATTTTATGGCTTGCAGCAATATGACAGAAAACAGTTGCCTGAAAGCCGTAGAAAAGTTGAGGGCCATAAACTACAGAAAGGATTAGATGCTCTTGCATCTTCCCTTAATTATATTGGTGGGACCATCGGGAATGCTTTTGAGGTATGCTTTTTTATATAAGTTTCTTCCAAAAGTTTCAAAGTTACTAGTTTCAACAAAATAAAAAAAAATCCATCAAGAAATACCACATTTTTAACTTTTTGAATGTACTACTTGATCAATACGATATGCTTCAATCCAAATTAATTCGGTGGCTTGTGTGAATTTTTCCAATACTAGTCTATTAATGCTTATAAGGCTAGAGATTGAATTTTGCACTTACCCGTGTATGCACATATAAGTCTTTAGCCACCATATAGTGACTCTTGGCAAACGTTGGACCTAAGATAAGTGTAACAAAGGCAACTTAATTCCAATTTATTTAGGTTGTCGTTGTTACACTTACCTTTTTTTTTTCCAATTTAAAAAAAAAGATACACGTGACAACGACAACTTAATCTTAATTTATCTAGTTGGTATCACCTATATGGATCCCTTTCTTCCACTGTTTTTGGTTTTTAGTCTTTATAAATAAGGAAAAGGGTTAAAAATACCCCTCAACTTTTGTTTTATTGTTTGACCTTATCCTCGTTGTTAAAAGAAAGTTGAAATGCTCCTGCTGTTAATAAACTTTTCACCTATACCCCTTAATTGGATGTAAATCCCCAAATCCACTAAAATTAACCTAATTTCATTAGAATTATCGGTTTAAAACGAATTTTCGATTAGACCCAACCCGCAACCCATTAAATTTGGTCTTTAAATATCAAATGCATAAAGAAAAAATAAGAAAATAAAATCTCCGGTTGCTGTTGTTGTTTGCTTCGTTCATTGCCGAAACTTCGAGGCTTCCCTAGTTGCAGGTCGCCGGGAAATAGTAAGGAAGAGGAGGACGAACGTGAGTTTGAGTTTCGCCGGATTCCGATAAGGTTGGTGGGGCGGTTTTGGGTTTTGAAAACTGTCCACAAATTGCTCTAGAAAAATGGAAAGAGGCAGTGATGTTATTGCTGTGATGATTCTAGGCTGAATTTCGGGGCATGGAGAAAACCCAATTCGTATCTTGGCGGGGCAAAATCTGGATCAGTCAAACCGGTTCATTTTTGCAGCCATGGTGTCGTTGTCTTCCTCTCCTCTTTGCCCCCGTTTTACACAGATTTGAGCCTCTATTTTAATTCAAGATTTGATGTAAATCCAGTTCATTTTAGTAATTGGGAGCTAAACCTTAGATGAAATTTGAAATAGAAATAGGTAATTTTAGGAATTGGGTTGGTTAAGTTCGGTGTTTTTTTAAGGATGGGTCGAATTTGGGTTGTTGAGGGATTGAGTAATAGATAAAACGGGTAAAAATTATGTTATTTGGGTTTTCCATCCAGTAGAGGGTATGGGTCAAACGTTTATCAACGGCAGGGGAATTTTCAACTTTCTTTTAACGGCGAGGATAAGGTCAAACAATAAAATGAAGATGAGGGATATTTTTGACCCTTTTCCTTTATAAATAGTTTTTGATACTTGAATCCCTTGCTTCCATTGTTTTTTGGTTTTTAGTCTTTATGAATAATTTATGATACTTGAGATAATGGTCTATCGGAAACCACCTCTCTATCTTCGGGTGTGTAGACACCACCCTCCCCGGACCCCAGTTGCAGGATTACACTGGGTATAGTTGTCGTCGTCGTTGTAGTATCTATAAATCATATCAAAAATTTGTATGGGCTTTTAGCAATGTTCACATTGATCTAATAGGTTTTAGGTATCATAGAATGACTTCTACTTTCAAAAAAACTAAGAAGTTAAGTAGCTCTATTTTGTTCAAGAGAAAGTCATATAGTTGAACACATTATGTTGCAATACAAGGTATTAGTTCTTTTATTTGTAAAATTTCACAAGCCAACTTAAAAAGCCTGGAACTTTTTATTATGTGAACGTGGAAAACTTTGTAGTTTACTGCCTTAGATTCATGTGTACTAAGACATATATCTACTTTTGATAAAGGGTGAGTTGATGGTTTGAGGGTTCTGAGTTGTGAATTTAAAATTATTGCATTTGATGGGGGCATGAAATGGTATACTGCAACTTAGGGTGATCGTAAAGCCAACACCCAATAGGTTTTGATAGGAGATGGTAATTTCTAGTGATCACGCTAAAGGTCTTGAGGAAAAGAAGTCGAATACAAGCTTCGATGTTGACTGAATTACAGATGAATGAATTGTAAGCTGCAAATGGCACAATGATAATTCTTTTCTCCAACTTCTCTTGACATAAGCAACTATTCTGACAGTTAAAACAGACTAAAACATGTACTCAAATTCATATAAAGTGACAAATACATTAGTTGTATTGAACTTAAATTTCTGTGCTTAGGAGTTATTTGGATTATTATTGGATTTCTTGGATTGTTGCATAGTACAAAATGTTTGCTGGAGGCATATTCACTGCTTTGAGTCTCTTCATTTGTCGTTGAAAGGCAAGAAGCTACTAACCATATGGTTTTTTCCATCAATATTCTTTAATGCTAATATTGAATTGTAATAAGGAGCCGAGGGCCCCTAAACAAGCCTCAAAGTATCCATTTTCACATCATCGGTTTAAACACGTAGTTTCTACGGGATGGGAAAGTAGGACACACGCTATGGGGATGTCGTAGGAAAAGGGATTAACGTGGATTCACATAACAAGTAGCACATAATGACTAAGGGGCGGGTATGTATGAGTCGCTCTATGGGGGCAATTTGGGACTTACGATCTTTCACTTCATAATATAAAAGCATATCATAATACTCATAATCAATCCATGTAATAATATCCAATTGATAGCCATAACCATAATCATAATTTCCGGATACAACATTTAGTATATAAGCGTAAAAGAGTCTACCAGTTGTCCAACAATGTCTCTAATCATAGAATAGGATAGGGGCCAAGACATGTCACGGGCTCACCCTCAAAGTAAATAGCAAAATGGGAACAACATAAGGTAGATAGATAGTGGCTTGTCTTTTCAAGATAAGACTCACCACAACACTTTCTCAAATTCGATGTAGCCATCAAACAGTGGATGAAGGTAATCTCTGGTCCCTACATGGTTAAATCACGTAGGCAAAAGTGTGCGTTAGTACGTTTGATTGTACTAAGTATGTGGGCATGCATGCATATGTCTTATCAAACCTGCATTCAATGTTAGATGTCAAGGGCACATAATATTGAAAGAAGTATATATCCAATGAAGAGTAGTATAACAATATGCCATGAAGTTCATGATACATGAAATGCCATAATGCTCATATATAGTAGGGATGGACTATAACTGACAAATCAAATTCATGCGAGCTACTACTATAATTGGTCCAATAAAGACCTCCTATCGGTAGGAGAAGATTACTTGCCAAGGGTAATCTATACCACACCTTACGAACCTCATCATTTTGGTGTATGGTCACCTTCCTTATGATCACATCATTTCAGAAGGATTTCCAAAATCATATCATATCATATCAATGTGCAACCATTCCTTACGACCTGGTTATTTCGGTAATGGCTACCATATACCTGTGCTGGCACATAGTTCAAGGATAGGGAGAGGACCCTCGGAGATAACCCTAATCCCTCCAATCCTTCGGTGCTAAGTCAAAACATCCCATGAGAATACTTATACATATACATGCTTTTCAAAAGAGGAAATAGTCGTTTCAAATCGTTTCAATGTATAATTGGGCTCCAAAGCGAAACACATTTCATAATCATTTGTACTCTAGTTCAAAAGACAAATCATAGTAATAATCATGCTTATCATGCATAGGATTAGCTTATGCACATATACGGAATGGTGCAAGCACCCAAAGTGCTCAAAGAGCCATGTCATAGACATTTATATGATCATATTCTTGTCACAACTGTAATCTTATAAAAATCATATACATAAGCATAATTGGACTTAACCCACTTCAAAATTTTCATAAAATCCAATGCTTATGAATGCATATGCCATGAATGATGTGAGAATAACATGAGTAATATAGATTAAATCTTAAATTAACAATATAATACAAAATTCATGAAAATCCATAAGTAAAATCCACATTTAAATCACAATTGAGATTACCCATGCTTGAATCAAACTTAAAATCAACATGTAATTCAAATCTTCATAATAACCATATAATTCAACATGTTAGGGCTTAAATCCACTTAAAATCAATAATAAAGCATAGGCCATACTTCAATTGAATTTAATAAATAATAATCCTCAAAACCCATATTTAAAGTAAGCGAAAATTTCATAAATCAAGTGTGAAAAGAGTTGGGTCTTCTTGGTTGAAAGGGCCCAAGAATCAATTCCACATACCTTGTTTGATTAGCCTTGAGAAGATGAAGAAATTTGGTGGAGATGTTGAAGAATTGCTTGAATACTTAGCCTAAGTGTTAAGAGAGTATTGGGAGAGCAATGTAGGTTTAGGGGATTTGGTTTCTTTGAAGAGTGATGCAAAGACTAAGTGGAGGGGGTATTTATGCTGATATTTGGGGGTTATAAGAGTCATTTAATCACTAAAAAGAGGTCAAAAATGTGTGGGGAAAAGAGGCAAGACTTTTCTTCTTTGGTATTAAAGGTCTTGGTAGGTAAGTGGTAGTTACACCTATCTTGACATTTTTAGTACATAGTGATGTCATGGATGCCATCAAGGGGGAGAATTCACAAAAGTCTTGGTAGGTAAGTGGTGGTTACACCTACCTTTGACATTTTTGGTACATAGTGATGTCATGGATGACATCAAGAGGAAGAATTACAAAAGTCTTGGTAGGTAAGTGGTGGTTACGCCAGTGTTATCAAAAGCACGCTTTAAGAACGCCTCGAAGCGAAGCGAGGCCCATGCGCTTTTTAGAGCTGAAGCATGAGGCGTTTGAAAAAGCGCGCGCTTCACCCTTCGAAGCGCTGAAGCGACACTTTTTTAGTTTAGGGTTTTTTTATAATTTTTTTTAATGTTTAATAGTTTTGAAATTAATTTGACCTACTATCACAACTAAGAGCTTCTGCTTCTGCTTCGCGACATCTCATCTCTTCTTCTGCTTTTGCTTCTGCTGCTTCTGCTTCTGCTTTTCCTCCTCCTCCTCCTCCCCCTCCTCCTCCATGACATCACTATGTACCAAAAATGTCAAGGCAGGTGTAACTACCACTTACCTACCAAAACTTTTGTGAATTCTTCCTCTTGATGTCATCCATGTCATCACTATGTACCAAAAATGTCAAGGTACGTGTAACTACCACTTACCTACCAAGACTTTTGTGAATTTTTCCTCTTGATGTCATCCATGATATCACTATGTACCAAAAATGTCAAGATAGGTGTAACTACCACTTACCTACCAAGATTTTTAATGCCAAAGAAGAAAAGTCTTGCCCCTTTTCCCTACACATTTTGACCTCTTTTTTAGTGATTAAATGACCCTTATAACCCAAAAAATAAGCGTAAATACCCCCACTCTACTTAGTCTCTACATTACTCTTCAAAGAAGCCAAATCTCCTAACCTACATTGCTCTCTCAACACTTAAGGCTAAGTATTTCAAGCAATTCTTCAAGATTTCCACCAAATTTCTTCATCTTCTCAAGGCTAATCAAGCAAGGTATGTGGGATTGATTCTTGGTCTCTTTCAACCAAGAAGACCCAAATTCTTTTTACAGTTGATTTATGCTTTATTGTTGATTTAAGCCTTAATATATTGAATTGCATTATTATTATGAATATTTAATGATGCATTGTCCCTTTAAAGTTTGATTTAAGCATGGGTAATCAAAATTGAGATTTGGATGTGGATTTTACTTATGGATTTACTTCAGTTTCATATTGTATTGTGATTTAAGATTGAATTCTATATTGCCCATGTTATTCTTACATCATTTATGACATATGCATTCATGAGCATTGGATTTTATGAAAATTATGAAGTGGGTTAAGCCCAATTATGCTTATGTAAATGATTTTGCTAAAATTATGGTTATGACAAGAATGTGATCATATAAATGTCTATGATATGGCTCTTTGAGCATTTTGGGTGCTTGCACCATTCCGTATATGTGCATGAGCTAATCCTATGCATGATAAGCATGATTATGACTATGATTTAGCTTTTGAACTAGAGTACGAATGATTATGAAATGCGTTAGGCTTTTGAGCCCAAATATGCATTGAAACGACTATTGCCTCTTTTGAAAAGCATGTATAAGTATTCTCGTGTGATGATTTTGACTTAGCACCGAATGAGTTAGGAGTGGGACTCGACTTGAGGGGTCTTATATAAAGCTTTTAATCTCATAACTATGTGCCACCATAGGATATTTTGATTATGCCTTTTTAGGCTTTTTGACTAGAGGATCCATCTCGTATTTCCGTTTCTGGAGTTATACCTTGGCAAGATAACTCAGTCTTTGGCCAGTGTGGAGTATGACATCGATGTTCCATATTATAGCTCATCTGGTTTTGTCGGTTATAGTCCATCCCGACTATATATGAGCATTATGACATTTCATGCATCATGGATTTCATGACATATTGTTATACTACTCTTCACTGGATATATACTTCTCTCTATATTATGTGCCCTTACATCTAACATTGAATGCAGGTTTGATAAGTCATATGCTGTCACGACCCAACCCAAGGCCGTGACTAAAGCCGATAAGGCACTCAGACAAACACTAACCTGAAAAAAACCCGACTACCACAGACAAGAAATCTACCGAAATTTCGGCAGAGTTTCCTCTGTTTTACTGACTAACCACACCTGCAAACAGAAGCTCAGAACAGTCAACATACATA
>JAOTQJ010000111.1:12828135-12847391 GCA_025642045.1 Solanum sejunctum | reverse complement strand
ATTTAACATAAAAATGCACATACACAAAGCCCTCATAAGCATTAGACGCCCATATCACCCATTAACACGAGAATCAAACGCTTTTAAGAATTGACGCTACTTTGATCAAATCATATCAAAATTTATTCCCATACTATTAGTACATGTAAAATGTGGGGTGTTACATCTTTCTAACTAAAAGGGATACCCTTTCTGTCCAGCGTGCTAGAATCTCAAGCATTCTCCTTAGCATAGGCCACTTGATACTCAAGTTAATGAGTATTTTTCATAACCGAGTTGCCTAGTTGCAAGGTAAAAACTAAAGACAATTGATTGTCCTTGCGTCCTGTCCACATCCACATAATTAACATCCAGATCAAAGTTGGTAAGATCTCTCTATAAAATTATTATGGGCCAAAACTTCTTCTTTTGCCAATAACCAAGTAAAGCAAGCAACTTTATATGAAATACTAACTCCATATCAGCTTCCATGGCTAGCACCCAACTAGATTGATTGACATGTTGAATTCCTTGTAAGTTAATTTAACTAAAAACTTACCTTTTTGTCCCCTTTCCAAATTATACAATCCTTTCTAGTTGAGGTGCCTTTGATCTGTTCCTAGACAATATAGAACTGTATTAGTCTGTCAATTTTCAAGTCATGGTCTTCTGAATCTTAGATTCCATCCCCAATTTGCCCAAATCTCTCCAACTATTGTTTTTGCTAGTGATTTAAAAAGTGAATATCTAAAGAGTTGTTTCAAAGATTTTTGACCAAGCCACTTATCTTTCTAAAAGGATATCTTTGTACCATTTCCAACACTGAATGTGGATTTATTCATGAATTGAGGTCATAAATTCGTGATAGACTTTCAGAGACTGACTCCATAAGGACTATTCACAGCATTAGTTGTCCATTTCCTTTCCATCTCATACTTATCTCTAAGCACATCTCTCTATAGTGACTGTTCTTCAATTGAAAATTCTATAACCATTTCAACATTAAGCTTTGATCCTGAACTCAGCTTCTTGACTCCATGACCTCCTTTCTTCTTGCTGACTGCAAGAGAGTCTTATCTAACCAAATTAATCATTTTCTTCTCACTGTTTCCTTGACAAATGAAGTTTCTCTTCATTAGATTATCAGCAGGGGGCTTTCAATTTGTTTTCCATTCACACATTTTTAAATCCACATTCCATATCCCTTAAGATTTACTCTTGGCCCCCAATGGCATTCTCAAATACACTGTTGATAATTTCCCTATTCTTCCTCCAAAAATCACAACCATTTTGTGGTCTTATCCACCTAATTAATTGGATCCAGTTAATATGCAATCCAAATGTGGCTTCAAATCGAATCAAGATCACCATGAACATCTGTAGTTAATTTGTTTTTAGCTTCATAACACATCGATATATCATTTATGTGCTGAAGATGAGAAATCATCATATTAATGTCTACCTTGGAACCAACATTAAATACCTTGATCCAGTTATTTGTTTGAAGAATCTTCAACATGTCATTTAAGACTTTCCATAGTAATGGCAAAAAGAAAGGGACGAAAAATCCCCTACCTCAAGCCTCTTTGGGAAGAAAAACACCTGCTGGAGAGTCATGAACAAAGATTCAGAGTTTGACTGTGCTAATACAGTATGAGAAATATTGGAGAAGAATATTATTAAATTATTTGCTTACATTATTATATAGAGACTCTATTTATATACTACAATATAATGTGGGTTAGCATTTCAAATGGATCATAGAGACATTAAGATGATCAAATGATATATAGTAAGGTTGAGATTTGAAAAATGTGACATCAATGGATATAAGATATCCATGAAGATTAGGTGAATAACAATGATACTATTTTTAAACTCGGGAGTAACAAGAAAGACATATTTGAAAGCATGAGGGGCTAATTTATGTTTTTTCTAAAGCTAAGTTATGAACAAAGCATGTGCTCCTAAAGACACGAGGAAGTATAGAGTGGAGATGTTACAAAGGAAACAATATGAAATATGGAACCTGATTCTGAATAAGAGGGCATTCTATTTATTAAATAACATGATGCAAGGACTATATCACCCCAAAAATGCAGCAGAAATATTGGACTCAATGAGTGCAAGTAGTTTCAATGAGATGTTATTCTTTCATTTTGTCGAGGGGCATACAGACAAGATGTATGGTGAATAATTTTATGCTGAGCCATAAACTCTTGAAATTGGGAGGACAAGTATTCTAATACATTATCACTACGAAGAGTATGAATAGAAACACCAAATTGGTTTTGTAATTCAGCAAAGAAACTTTTACATATAGAAAATAACTTAGAACAATCTTCCATTAAGAAAACTCAAGTATATCTTGAATAATTATTAATGGAATTAACGAAATAATAAAATCCTAATGTTGACCTAACTCTACTAGGACCCCAAATATCAAAATGAGCTAAAGAAAAAATAGATCTAGAATGAGACTATGTGAAAATGTAGCACGAGTGTGTTTCCCAAGTTGACATGACTCACAATCTAATGAGGACAAACTAGACAAACTAGGCACCATCTTTCACAATTTAGATAGACTCAGATGTACCACATTTGTGAATTAGGTTTAGAGGATCTGTAACAGAGCATGCTGTGAAGAAATTTGAAGAGGTAAGATAGTAAAATCCTTGTGATTCATGTCCTATGCCAATAATTTATCCCGTACTATTATCCTGCATAAGGAAACAATCATCAAAAAAATAAAGGTCACAGTGTAAGGCTTGCATCAACGACTCACACATGCCAAATTAAAAGGAGAACTAGGGTCATAAAGAATAGACTCTAGGATTATAAAAGTTAAGGGGTTGGCTTTTCCAACACCTTTTCGTTTTGTTTGGATCCCATTGGTTAAAGTAATAGCAGGAAGAGATTGTGAATAAATAATATCAAACAAAAGTGATTTGTTACTAGAAATATAATATGAAGTGCCTTAGTCCATGACCCATGATCCAAGAGTACTAGACTATTAAACACAAGCAAAAGAATTACTCGCAACAGAAATATTAGCCTGCGAAACCGAGGTACTTATGAAGACATTTGGTTACTTGCTTGATACTAAAAGAATTCATCATATTCTGCTTGAGAAGTATAAGCATTATTGGATGATCGTTCAAGCAGTGCAACAGGAACATCTGGCTGAGCAGCAGATGCTACTTGTAGAGATGTTTTCTTACTTGCGCGATTTTGAAGGGACTCGTTATATTCCTTTTTAGCAATAGGATCATAAATGGCGGTGGACCATGCAAAGTATGACATATAGGTGTGTCCAAGCTTATGACAATAACTACACTTGGTTCGAGATCATTCAGAACAACCTCTTTTTTATTGATTCTCCATAGTATATGTTCGTTTGTCAATTTGAGATGCAAGAATAGAAGAGCTAATGGTGGGGGATGAAACTACTTTGTGACTGGGAGGCACACAAGACGAAGTAGACTAGAGAATAATTCATCAGTTATAGGGATGGTAGGGCTAGCTAAGATTTGATCATGTACTGAAACATAACTAGCAAGAAGTCCAGCAAGTGTAAGGACTAAAAACAACGTCTACCTGAGATCTTGTTGTTTTTTCACATTCTCAATGACTGCCATCATCATTTCAAATATCTCCATGACTGCATATACCCATCCTTAGTATGTAAACATCGAATTCTTATTTCTTTAAGTTGATCATTCGAGATACCACATCATAAAATCGAGATATGTCGTTAGTGTATAAAGCACGAGCTTTTTTTCAAACTGAATAACATGTCTTGAATGCGCGAAACAAGGGCATCAATTTTGCATCAATGGATCGCCATAGGAGACCACATAATTGAGCATCAACCTTCTCCCATTATGCTTTGGCTTTTGAAGGCTCCTTACTAGCCTTTGCCTTTTCATGTACCATACAAGCATTGGTTGTTAAGTGGTCGTGGACACCTTGACTTTTGCACCATTATTCAACCGACGAAAATAGTTTGAGCTACCTATTAAGGGTTCTTTAGTCATCATAAGATTTGAACATTCTTTTCTTATACTTTTGGAGTCAAAAATATTAATCCCTAAATACATCTTCTAAAATCAAGATTTTATAATCTAAAAACTAGAAAACAAATTGTAGGAATCCCAAAAAATATTATCACTGAGAAATCAGATTTGTCCATCAGAGACTGGTCAGAACAAAAAATAAATATATGATCTACCTCGGAATGCAGAGGTGACCTCACTGGGAAAAAATATTAAAAAAAGAAATTGGCTCGAAACTGCCACATGTGCTAGAATCGGCCTGAAAATCATCGTAACCCTAATTTCAAAGGTCGGATCTTGACAAAATATTTCTGGGGTTTGATCAAAAATTCTGGATGACCCAAACAAAGGAAATTTAGCTCAAAAAATTTACTAGAGCAGCCCTCACCTGCCAACGCATGACCCAGAGCTCACCGAAAAACTTCTACCTTCGAACGGCGTGAAGGGTTATTTTTCGGTGGCTCTGGCTGGGTTTTGGTCACCTGAGCTCGCCGAGCATAGTGATGGTGTTGGTTTTCGCACAACACCCGCAGAACAAAATGGACACAAATCAACCTTGATGGGTTACCACCACATTGATACCATGTGAAAAATATTGAAGAAGAATATTATTGAATTGTGCGTCTATATTATTATTAGAGACTCTATTTATAGATACTATAGTATAATCCTTTACCAAGTAGGATACTATATACTACTCCTATTCCAATCCTAAGTGAGATTGTATATTCCCATTTCTATTCTAGCATACAGAATATGATGCAATTAATCCATTTGTCTCCAAAGCCCATCCAAGAAAAAGTTCTTAGCAAGAAGTTCTAGTTTAAATGGTTATATGCCTTCTCAATATCTACCTTGCATAATTTCCTAGGTTCTTTGCTTGTTGTTCTTGTATCTACACATTCGTTTAGAATTATAATAGAATTCATTATTTGTTTCTGTTGAGCATCCACCATTTTGTACACCACTTTCTTTCAAGAGCTTCTAGTCCAACTATGTACTCCCTGATATAGTAGGAAATATCCAAGGTTTCTTCTGGAATGCTGCTGACACACTATTGCATAGAAATTCATTTTGTGTTTGACTGATTTCTCCAGAGATACATATATTACCTCTTTTTTCCTGTACAACAGCTGCATTAATTCTTTGGATATCCATTTCTCCTTGTGATGTATGAGTAAGGAATCTATTCTTTGGACTAATCTATTACTGGCTTCTGGACTTTGTAATTAGTGTATCTTTCAGTCTTCACAACAATATCCATCCTGTCTATACTAAATTCCATTTCAGGAATATCAATAATTTATCTCCTCGTACCATGAATGCTGATGATGTTCATTTTTTTAATGAAGTAAGGTATTTCATATAAAGGTATCAAGTAGAGACAAAAATTATAGAAAGCAAAAAGGATCTCAGAGAGCATAAGCAAAAAAAGTTAGCTCCGTACAATCTCCAAACTAGCACTAGGGAGCTAACAAAGTCAAAAAATTATTCAGTACTAAATACAGGGGTTAAATTAACCCAACTGAATAGCAAAAGTAAATATCTAGCTTTAAGAGAGTGGCTCGGAGTTAAGATCCTAACAAAATATCTACGGTTCCTTTCAGTCCATAAACACCAAAATATAACTACGGGGATCATCACCCAGACTTTCTTGATGGACTTATCAACTCTTCATGTATTCCAGCTCATGTAGGCTTCTTTCACACTTTGTGTCATGACCCAATGTAAGCCAAAAATGCAGCAAAACATATTCCAAAGGGCTTTGGCCATAACCCGGTGAAGGAGCAGATGATTGACTGTTTCTATGCTATCTTGACACATATAGCACTTATCATCTAGTTCATTGTCTCTTTTGTTGAGATTATCTAGTGTTGAACATTCTTCCTGGAGAGCAATCCAACAAAAATAGATGACCTTGGTAGGCATTTTGGTCTTCCAAATGATTTTCCAGGGCCATAGTTCAGTGATCTGATTTTGACAACATAATTGATGATAACAATCTTTCATAATAAATATATTGTTTATTCCTCATACCAATTGGTCAGTAATACTCTCATTTGTACTATATTTTTCCACATTATCAAGTAGTTCAAGAAAGCCTCCCATCTCCCAATCTTGCACATTTCTTTTGAGAATTACATTCCAGCTGTTGCCACATCTATTCTGTGCAGTTGTGGAGTTTTTATCTTGAGCAATCTAGAAAAAATTTGGGTAAGCTTCCATGAGTGAAGTGTTTCTTAGCCATTTGTCACTCTAGAATTTAATATGTAAGTCATCCCCTGCTTTGAACCATACCTCTTTAGCAAATTCGCTCCACAACTTGCTAATGTATTTCTAGGGCCCAATCCCATGCGGTGAATTGGAGATTTTTTTGCTCCATTTATTCCTTCTTTCATGCTTAGCAGTTGTAACTTTTTTCCAGAGACTGTGGACATTTGTACTGAACCTCTACAACCATTTCATGAGCAAGCATTTGCTGTGAGAAGCTAAGTCCCTAATGCCCAAACCTCCCTTGTTCTTCGGTTGTTTGACTTTGTTCCAATTGATAAGATGAAGTCCATGAGAATTCCTATTCTCGTTCCATAGGAAGTAACTCTGAATCTTGTGTAGTTGATTAAGGATCTTTCCAACCATGGAGAATAGTGACATGTAGTATGTGGGTATGCTATCAAGCACACTATTGATAAGGACTAGTCTTCCACCTATTGATAGATATTGCATTTGCCAAGAGGCCAATCTTTTTTTAAATTTCTCTATGATCCCATTCTAGATTTCAACAATCTTGAACTTGCTTCCACGATAGGTGGTTGGAAATATCCCATTGGAACAACTGATGATGCTTGTCAACTCCTCAATATTAGCGACATGATTGACCGGATACATTATGCTTTCCGGCACATTAATATGCAATCCTGACAAAGCTTCAAAAAGGAGGAGAGTGAGATTCAGGTATAACATTTGTGTTAAGTCAGCCTCACAGAAAATGAGTGTTTCATCAGCATATAGTAGGTGTGAGACTATGATTGACGTCCCGTGATTAGTACCTACACTGAAACGTTGAATCCACTCCTTATGCCTGGCCTTTTCTAACATTTTGTTAAGACCCTCCATTGCTATAATAAACAAAAAGGGAGAGAGGGGATCCCCTTGTTTGATTCCTTTCTGAGGAGAGAAAAAGCCTATTGGACCTCTATTCATAATGACAGAGTATTTCACTGTTGAAATACTAAATTTGATCCATCTAATCCACCTATCACCAAAACCCATTTTCTTAAGGATTGAGATAAGGTAAGACCAGTTCAGCTGATCAAATGCCTTCTCAATGTCAAGTTTGCACATCACACCAGGTTCACCACTTTTAATCCTCCAATCTAGCACCTCATTTGCTATCAAATTTGCATCTATAATCTATCTGTGCTTTATGAAGGCATTCTGGTAAGTTGAAATAAGCTTGCTGACAACCCTCTTAAGCCTTTCTGCTAAAAGCTTAGACACAATCTTATATGCACTACCGATGAGGCTAATTGGCCTATAGTCTTTTAATTCCACAATCCTTTTCTTTTATGTATCAATGCAATGAAGGAGGCATTGAAAAATTTGACCATATGACAATTCTGATAGAAATGTGTGAGAGCTCCCATCACTTCGGGCTTGATAAATTCCTATATTCTTTGAAAGAAAGCCATTGTAAAACCATCAGGTCCTGGTGCTTTATCAGGAGCACAAGACCGAATGATATTGAGGACTTTCTCCTTTTCAAAAGCTTTTTCAAGCATATCTCTGTCCTCTCCTGATAAACTTAGTATATCATCAAAATTGGCAGTTGGCCGCCAAGCTTTAGTTTCTGTGTAAAGATTCTGATAGTACCTCAGTATTTCCTCTTTAATCTGTACTTTGTCGTCAATTATTTCACCTGCCACCTTGAGTTTATCTATGTTGTTATATATCCTATGGGACTCGGCCATTTCTTGGAAATATTTCGTGTTTTTGTCTCCTTCCTTAAGCCATAAATATTTGGACTTTTTCCTCCAAGAAACTAATTCATCTTTGGCTAAATTCTTAACTTCCATGTTTAGATTAATCAGACTTTGCTTTTTCAATTGAGTAAGAACTCTGTTCTCGACTGCTTGTTCTAAGGTTGATATTTCAGCTAGAGCTCTACTTCGTTTTTCTTCAACTCTACGATATACTTCTTTGTTCCATATGGTAACATCTTTTTTCAAATTCCTCAATTTCTAAGCGAGGATAAAATATAGGGAACCACATACTGAATAGCTTTGCCACCAACCCTTTAACATGTCAATGAATCCCTCTTGTTGCAGCCACATGTTTTCTAATTTGAAATAAGAGCTTGTTGTTTCCCAGTCTCCATTTTCAAGCAATAGTGATTTATGGTCAGAGATGACCCTAAGAAGCACCAACTTTTTAATGGATTGAAAACAATTATTCCATTCTGTAGAGAAGAGAAATCTATCAATTCTGGACGTTTGAGGGACATCTTCTCCCTTTGACCAAGTGCATTGAGCTCCTTCAAGCGGTGACTCAATTAGCTGGAGGTTTGATATCGTTTCTGAAAAGTTCAACATGGCCTTAGTTCTTCACATGCAATTGAGTCTTTCATTTTCGAACCTGCACACATTGAGTCACTCTTATCACCCATTGACTGTCCCAAAGCCCCCTTATTGCTCCAAGTTCCTGCCAAAAATCTTTCCTTTTTACATTAGTATGGGGTCCATACACCCCTGTAAAACACCAACTAAAATTTTCATGAAGACTTTCAAGGTAGCAAGTGACTGAAAAGTTGCCTAGATAAGAATTAGAACAATTTCAGGATCTCTTATCCCAAATTATGATGATGCCACCCCTGCTACCACTTCCCTTCACATCAACCCAAGCAGCCAACCTGTGTCTCCATAATTGGTGTACCATACCATTTGATGAGTCTTCAATTTTAGTTTCTTAAAGGCATAGAATATCTGGTCCTCATTTGCAAATCAAGGAGTTCATTGTAATCCTTTTATTGTTGTCATTGGCTCCCCTTATGTTCCAACTAATAATTTTTATCTTCATGGTAAAGTTTCCTTCCTTGCCTACCCCTTTCCTTCTTCCTGCTCCCCTCATAGTTAATACCACAAGCCAAATTGAGTACTTCAAATTCCCCTTTCCTTTTACCCTTTGACTTGGTAGAGATTGATGATTTCCCTTTTAAAAAGTTGCGCTTGTCGTTTATGTTCCATTCTCAGAACCAAATCCAACAACTCATGCTCAAAACCCGCAATATTAACACCAAATGCCTTGCAAGCTTTCCCCATAGCTATCTTTGTCCATTTTGATATCTCAATAACGGAAGGTTGATTCACTGATGATGGATCAGGATGGTCGTCTTCATATCAGGGGAGTAATAGAGAATAATCAACAAAAAGAGTAGAAAAATTAGAATCTGTGCACGTAATGGAGTGGGAGTTAACATTCGACTAGATGAGATGCTCAAAGAGACCACTAAGGTTTTTACTGAAAATTTCAACTTCATCATCTGCTTTCTCTCCCACCTTCGATTGAAAATTCTTGTATTAATCGGATTTGTCATAATAACTGGTGATAGGTTGTAGCTGGAGGGTAGATATGTTACCTACTTCTGAAACTAGAGGCCTGCACTTTGCTTTCCACTCCTAAAGGGGCTTTTTCTTAAAGGGTCTTTTAGTCTTGGTTTTGGAACCCTACTTGGATCCTTTAAATAATAAGACTTAAAAGAGCCCTGGCCCAACACAGATTGGCCTAACTCTTGTTTATTAGATCCCATAGAAAGAGATTGGGAGGATCCTACCAGATTTGAATTAAAGTGCTTGTGCTCTTTTTGACCACCTAAAATAACTTGGCCCAACTTTTGATTATTTGATCTCATAGAAAGAGATTGAGAGGGCCCTACCAGATTTGAATTAAAGCGAATGCACTCTTTCTGAACACCCAAAACAGCTTGGCCCAACTCTTGATTATTTGATCTCATAGAAAGAGACTGAGAGGGTCCCACTAGATTTGAATTAAAGTAGATGTACTCTTTCTAACTATCCAAAACCGCTTGGCCTAACTCTTGATTATTTGATCTCATAGAAGAGACTGAGAGAGAGCCACCAAATTTGAACAACGTGAGGATTCGTTGAATGCAACTGTTGGAAAGTTACCCCAATCAACTTTTCCGGTGAGTTTTGGGTTAGCAAATATTTCATCCACCAACACAATTTTGAACCTCCATTCTCCAAATTTGAGATGAATCTTACTTAGAGTTTTGGTTTCGATGTTCCTTATGCAAATCCAAGCCCAAGGGAGGTGAGAAATATGTTTGATATCCTCATCAACTCCAACGTAGCCGCCACAGATATCACCAATTTTTTTGAAAGTATCTGATGACCAAGCATGTAATGGGATGCCGAAGGCTTTGATCCATCTGTGCTCCGATCTTTTACTAAACAATTCTGTACCCCGCAATCGGAGACCACCATTCCAGAGATAGGCGTCTCCTTTTCCAGAACTATTCACCCGCACTAATCCTTTCTGCTTCCTCTCTAGAAGGGAACTGAAAAATCTATTGTGCGAGAAGGTAGTAATTTTAAGACCAAAACACACTTTCCAACTGTTTGTAAACCACTTATGTCACACCTCTGAGTTTAGGTTGCAATTGAATGAATCATTTAGGGTCCCAATCATACATCTCTCTGGGAATTTGCTCCCTTCGTTTATGTCAGATACCTTATCTGGACTTTGATGAATTTTAGCAGCTTCTACATAAGAATTGACTTAGATATCAGCAAAATGGTTGAGTCTGTTGTAAGAAGATTTTTCCAAAAATCACAAGATCTAATCTGCAATTTCTCCCCAATCCCTGTTCTATTCATCTTCTGGTACAATGACTGCCCTTATCCTGTCTCCCAACCGAGCTTCGATTCTGACAAATCTACCATAGTTGTTGAAATTCTGGTAAACTCGATAAGTGTATACTTGAACCTTTCTTCCCTATCATCTACATAGCTTCCCTGAACCCCTGGAGGCAAAAGCAAGAGATTCACATACCTTACGCAGGTTGTCTTCATCAATTCTGATTCTGCTAGTAAATCTCCTGCTCCTTTCTATCAGCGTGAACCATCTATCACGGACTTCATAGTCCTCTGCCAGTTCAAAGGATTTGGATCCAAAAATAAAGAAAATTCTTTCTCCCATAACTTGAGATCACCGTAGCACAGTTAGTAAGAAACATTTTGCAATAAGAGAGAGAAAGAAGAAAAAGAAGGGAGAGAAGGAGGGAGGAGAGAGGAGAGAGAAGAGAGCATTTTTTTGAATTATTTGAAGTCCCTGATGATGTTCATAGAACGTCAATGTTTGTTGTTGTTTCTCGAGCAGAAGAATTTTCTTCTGAGAAGTGATCGCGAACCTACCATCTTTTGACATAGTTTTGTTTAACCTTCCTGGCCTCGTTGAGAGTATGACATGGACCATACCTTCGTCTTCCAGCTAAAAGTATTTCTTCTGATCAGATTTCTTCCACATTCCATCCATTCATACCAAGCTCCAACTCTGGTTTCACTTCTAATAATATCATGACTTAAAACTCGCTGCAAAATAGATTATGTCATCAATCATCATAACTGAGCTAAACAGAATTAACTTGAATACTGTAATAATTGACCAAAAATGAAAGAAAGGCTTAAAGGGAATTAGGCTTGAAAAAGTGTGCTTGAGAGCATTTCACCAAAGCTTCAATGATTAGTTACCTTAAGTTTTAAATTTTTGCACCAGAGGAGCTTTGCCCAGGGTATTATGGCAGCAACTAAGCAGGCTAGTTCATCTGCATTTCTTCTTTTGCAGTTTTATTCTATTAGAATGTAAGAGGAATTAGATTTTTTTTTCTCTTCTTTTCGGAGGAATTAGATTAAGGATCCTTTTTCTTATCTTAATGGTTCTACTTTCATGTGCTTAGATTGTAGGAAGTCTTTGAGTTGAATTAATGGAGGAAGTTGAAGTTGATGGTGAAGATGCAGTTCAATCACACTAGCCAAGTGGAAAATGAAGTTTCTAGGACATTTCGCTACTATTTGGATAGGTCTGCTCCTTATACATTTTTGTAGGTGGCTCGGAACTCTGGCAGCTGCTTCAATATATATTGCGTGTTTACTACGGTCGTAGATTTTAGGTCATCTCATATGGTGTAGGAACCTATATTTTGAACTTGTTGATTGGATTTGTCACCAAAGGAGGATCCTGAACTGGAAGCTCTGGATGGTGTTTCTTTACAGCCTAAAGACAATGATGAATTTAGGCCTTTTGTTCGCTGGCTGCCTGAGTTTTTGTTCTGGTAAGAAAATTATAGCACAGAATATTCCTACTCGTAGCAATATACGTAGTTGATTATGCTTTGCATCTCTCGTTAAATTAGTGTTCTTTGACTCATTTCATGGTACAGTTACACAATATAATATGGTGATCATCTTTACTCGGCTTAGATAGGAAAGATATAGAGATTTAAATTCGTAATTTGAAGTTTTGGTTAGCAACTTATCATGATTTCATCTGTGTTGTAGTGAATATGCATTCTTGTGCAGTACAAGGAGTTGTCTTTTGTGCTTTGTGTCATGGATTAGCTTGTGCTAAGCAGGCTATTATTTTTTTCCTTCCAAAACATGAAAAATCATTGGTCTTGCTAGTTCGTATGATATAAGGACTAGGTTAGTGTATGGACTCATACTTTGAAGACTCCCTAGTGTGCCATGTAGCTACTTTTGTCCATTTAAGTTGAAGCATAAGAATCTAGGATTTGTGTCCAGCGTGTGCTCAGAGCTGGTAACACATTTCATTTTTTTGTTCACTACATCTAATCAGGAAGTAGTGTAACACAGGACTAATTAAACTGGGGAAGGATGTCGGATTACCTGGGTTAACTGACCTAAATGTTCAGTGGTGGCAAAATTGGCCCATGCAAAAAAGACCCATCAAATACACTCAAGTTTGACCTACCAATTATTAACTCACCCCATTTTGACCTACCCCATTCGTCCATCTAAAAGTTGTGTTGATATGTAGTCGAAATTGATTCACGAGAAACTTTGCCAAACTATTTTTAAATTTTTTTTCTATATTATATAAAATAATAATTAGGTGTTTAAACAAATTATAGAAAAACAAATAATTAATTAAAACTTAACAAAAGTTTGGCGGGTTGGGCTTCGACCCATTGTTTAGCCCCATTTATCCCAGCCCATGTAACCGTTGGGTGGGTCAATGACCCATCGTTTATTAACACCATCCAATCTGACTCATTCAAATTTAACCCGACACTCTTATTGGACACCCCTATAAATGTTAAATTAGTTGCATAAATTCCTTTCTTTTTCACTGGTTGTTGAGTGAGGAGAGAGATTTCATAAAGCTGATCCAACTTCTTTGGGACTGGGGAATAATTGTTGTTATTTTAATTCTTCACGATCCCTTCCGTAAATGAAGTTTCCTTTCATGTTTACATATGGTTTCAGGTATGCAACAACAAAAGCTTCATTGTAGCCTTCTTGATGACCTTCTGTTCTATATTTGATGTCCCAGTATTCTGGCCAATATTGTTATGCTACTGGATTTTTCTCTTCGTCCTCACTATGAAGCGTCAGATCACGCACATGATTAGATACAAATATGATCCATTCAGGAAGACGGTAAATAGCTTTTCACTTGGATGAAATTTATGTGAGAGTATTTTGTGCTGTCTCTCTTTGTTATCTCGTTTCTATCTTTAGCTTATGACATGGATAAGTTAAAGATATATCAAGCTTTTTCATTTGAATGGAATTTATCTCAAGTTTTCTGTATATTAATAAAATCTTCATGGAATTTGCAGAAGTATGGCAGTAAATCTGATTGAAGCAGAAATGGCTTAACAGGGACTAATGTCAGGACCAACCCTGGTGTCTTTTCAACGGTAGTGAATGCCCCCTCCTTTGTTCTGAACTTGTGTAAATAATTTTCCTTTTTGAACACTTACCTCATGCGTATGTAAATGTTACGAGATAGATTTGCTTCCTGCAACTGTGGAGAGTTGTCATAAACACTTTTATTGTTTCCTTTTGATTTCTTATGAGAATTCAGGTATCTAGGAGGATAAAAAAACTCTGTTATTGTCACCAGTGCATCAAAAATTAGGTGCTGTTTTGTCCCTCAACAGTTGCTCCAGTTTAGGGCTTATGATGCTCCGTTCTTCCATGGATTGGTCTCCAAGTGCAGGGACACGAAATAACAATTTTGTTGTTTGAATTAACTATCCAATTGTATTGCATCTGTTGCTGTCATTATTATCTATGTTAGGCAAGATGAACTTCTGCAGTATGTGGTGTGCCATTGTAAAGTTTTTTATGGGATTACCCATGATATATCCATGCTTGTGAAGCAAGTTTTTTGTAATGAAGTCTGCTTAGATTCTTACTGGTTGAAAAATGTGTCACAAGACTACTTACCAAGGAATAATTTAGTAGCACTATAGCTGCTCACTGTAATTAAAGATATAACACAGTAGTTGCATGTATTATGAAAACACACAATTACCCAAGCAATTATGCTCCTGCCCCCTTGCTGAACTGTTGATGCACCATCTGCACCAACTGGAAAAAATGATACTACTAAAAACGTCTAAATGTAGCTGTTCAAGAGCAATCAAAACCTATGGCGCATAGTATGGAAAGGAAGTGAGGGCACTCATTCGAATTTAATCGGTGAAACTAGAAACTACAGTTTTTAAAGAGAAGTAGCTAGCAATTAACCAAAATACTGCTAGTTCATTTTTCCCGCTGCTTCTATTTTTGTGCCTGCTGAAGTTCAATACAGAGTTATTATCTCTTGTTTCTTGTGTTTGTCAAATGCATGATTCTTTGGTCTCTTTGGCGAGAAGTTCTTTGATTGGGTGCATTTTGTTTGTGATTTGGAAGTGTTGTGTTGTTGGCCTAGGAGATATTGTAAGTTGTTTTGCAGCTGAGTTCTCTCAGAGTTGAGTTTTAAGGGAGTATGGAGGAAGTGTATTAGATAATTGTAAGACTACTAGAGGCAGAGAGGTTAAGTGTGGGCTATTAGAGACTTTTTATGTAGAGGATAGAGTGCATGTATAGACAACAACAACATACACAATAAAATAGTGTAATCCCACAAGTGTGGTATGGAAAGCATATGGTGTAGGCATATCTTACTCATACTTTTGTGGGAATAGACATCGAAGGATAAATACGTGTATGAGAGAGAGTGATGTTAACTAATTATTGTAAAAGGCTTTATTGGGGGTTGTTGAGGGGGCGTGGGATTGGGTGGGTAGGCGTAGGTAGACCAATTTCCTTAAATTCCTTTAAACTGATTAAGCTACTAATCAGCCTGTACTGGGGCTAATCTTGACTTGGTAGGAGGATATGACAGGTGTATTATTAATCATATAGAGTAATCAATTGGTGTAACATCTTAACGACCAAAAGGGATGAAAATCACCATGTCATTATCAAAAGTATCTGACTTATGCTTACACATGGGAAAGTGTTTATGCATATAATATATGTCCAATTGAGTACTAGTTGTACTTTAGGAAACAACCTCTCTACTTTTCTGAAGTAGCAGTAAGGTCTGCGTACAATCTCCCCTCCTCAGACTCCACCTGTGGGATATTACTGGATATGTTGTTGTTGTTGTTGTTGAGTACTAGTTGTACTCAATACTTTAATATCATCATACTGACTTGTTCCTTAAACATGGCCAGCTAACTAGTTTAAAGGTCTTGTTGGAGCTAGCAACCCCAACGACATACATATATCCTTGTGGAGGAAATATCCATTCAGTGTCTCTCCAATTACTTCAACAAATGAGTGGGAGAACCTTGCTCTTGATATTGTTCCTTTGGGCTGTCCTCACCATCGTCACCCCTATCCTTGTCAGGCTTTCTGCTTCTGCCAGAGCACATGGCGAATTTTTCGTCATCACACACACCAGTAAGGATGTTTTTTGTTTCGTTATCATTCCTCAGCAAATAAGTCCATTCCAATGTTTTTCTATGAGAAGAGAGTTTGGATTGAGATCAATTTGCTTATCACATCGTAGTTGGACAGTTGATATGAATTAACGATTCTTTTCTTTGTATCAGATGAGCTAATAAAGGAGAGAACGAAGGCCGGTAAAGTGATGGGGTTGTTGGCAAGAAGGGCACTTGTTGCAGCAGCACCACGAAAGAAACACGATTTTGAAATCACGATTTTGAATTAAAATGCTTTTGTGGTTGATTCCGTTTCCGGTGGCACAAGTTGTTGAATTGTTTTAGACATCAACATAGGTTTTCATCTGTACAGAAAATATTATATGTGCATGAAATTGCTACTTTCTTGTATATTTGCCTTTTTCTTTTGCAAGTTACAATAATGATAAGAAAAGAGATTAATAAACCTTGAGTAAAAAGCAAGGGTAATAAAGCAAAGGAGCGTGACGGACACCTATTTGACTGGTTAGATTTTAGTTACATGCTTCTCCCGTTTAATTTACTTATTAATATATAATATTTTGGTCTAAGCTTATTGGCATAATCCATAAATGTGTTCGTTCATGTCTATGCTCTTTAATTTTGACGTGTATAAGTTGATACTTAAACTTATATAAGATTGAATACTATTTCGTCTTGCATGACAATTTTGCGTCTTGCGTAGTCATATTACGTAGGATACATGTGTTTACTTGTTTAATTTTCTACATGTTTAAGTATTTACTTGTGCACATCTAAAATTGAAGACATAAATATCAGTTGAAGCCAAGTTAAAGAACATGTTTATATACTATGCAAGCTTATTACATGTTTTCTCTTGTGGGGATTGTAATGGTTGACTTTCTTCGTTCTCTTTAATTCCACTTGAATTATTCAAGAAAATCTCTTTCTGCTAACCTCTACCTGCCCATATATATGGACAACAAACACATTGATAATAGTAACCTAACTGCTTATTCGGCGTCATGAATAAACTAATTAATCTTTATCAATAGACTAAACATGTCTTGATTTGGTTAGATGAACAATAGTAATAGCTTGGACTATTAGGAACAAATATTTGGTTTGCTTTATTTCAATTATGGACTGGTTTAAATTAAACAGGAAACATTAATCGAACTTAAATATGATTCATATAACAACCAAATTATTCTTATTAATGTTGGCTCCGACTCCGTTTCAACTCCTGTGAGTTATAATGTCATACATCAAGTCCTGGAATCTAAAGAGCTCTATACGAAAATAAATAAATAAATATATAAATGATTGTGTTGTTAACAATACTAGTGATTAAGTCAAGTGGTTCGCTTATGAACCATCAATGGTCTTTGAGTATCGATCATGCCAAGGGTATCCCCCCGAGGCATAACAATAGACTTCGTACTTTTGGGCCCCAATATATGATGACTAATGAAAGATATTAGGCACCCCTAATACCTTGAAATGTATGATGTATCAATGCAAATAATGTGTGTATCTAGTGCGCCTCACGTATATTTTGTCAACCTTACGTGCATTTTGTGCTTCTTGTGAGCCTTATTTACATCTTATGCATTTCACGTGCATCTTGTGAGCCTTATGTGCATTTCGTGCATCTCACATGTAGTGAGCCTTATGTGCATCTTGTGAGCATTATGTGCATCTCGTGCATCTCACATGTATTAGATAGATAGATACATTGATAATGATGATGACGACGACGATGATGATGATGATGATGATGATGATGAAGATGATGGATGGATAGATAGATGGATAGATAAATTGATGGTGTTTAGCTTATCGAAATCATGAATAACACTACTTTGACAACGCAACGTGACCGTAAAATGCATTTAGTTTATTTTTGGTTAAAACTCAAAAATCTATATTCTTCTCCTTAAATAGGTTTTTCTCGATTGTAAGAAATGAATTGAGTGGTGTAAAGGAATTTGGTGCAAATATAAAAAAGAATATCTTAGTTATTGTATCACTATCAAGAGAAACAATAATAACAGAAATGAATATCAAATTATAAAATTCATAACAATTTAATAAAAACTCTAATTATATGGTCTTATAATGTCAAAATAGTACAACAATAATAGAATTATTACAATAGAAAGCAAAAAAATTACAAATACTTAAGCCACTAGCTAGCTATAGTCATAACCATAATCATGACATGTCATTCGTATAGTCATCCAAGTAAAAATCCAATCATGATGATAACATGATTGTATGGTAGGATTCGTACATATTTCGTCTGTCCAAATTCACTCAAACAGACATGACACATCACGTGCCTTCCTATACCACATAAATACCAATATTTCTACTATTACAATGATCCCCATAATAATGAGGATCAAATTTTGCTTAGTAGCATTGTGTTGGTCTACATCAATTTGAGCAGTGGTTATGCCACTGCAACATAGAGTTGTGAAAACCTGTTGAATCAAATAAACATAAATAATGTGAGTTTAATATTTTTTAACACAACTTAAATGTTTAAAATATTTTAATATTCAAAGACTTGAAAAAAACTTCATGCAAGTAAAGAATTCTATTTCAATCGGGAAAACATTTTATAAAATGCTAAATCAATAATATTACAACTGTCAAAATAGCACAAGTCTTGCAGGTCAACGAATTCGAAGAGTTAGGATGAGCCGACCTTTCATTTAAAATGATCAATCTAACCCAATCTTTGTAGGGTTGTGACAAGCTAGCCCCAGCCCCCCCCCCCCCCCTTTTTTTTGTAGAATTATTTTTCTTTTTGAATCTAAATTTAATCTTAAAATTTCATCAATATATTAAGTTTTCAACATGTATAACAAAATTATGTAAAAGAATATAATAGTTACAACAAAATATGCATCATAGATATGATTAGTGCTACTTTCAATTACAATCTTATATTTGAAACATACAATATCAAGAAATGAGAAGATTTTTAAATCAACAACAACAACATACCCAGTGATATCCCACAAGTGGGGTTTGGAGAGGGAAGATTATACGCAGACCTTACCGCTACTTCATAGAAGTAGAGAGGCTGTTTCCTAAAACCCTCATCTCAAAATCCATAAGTAGAAGGACTAGATATGGCAAAAGGCAGTGTAATAAAATAAAATGAAATGAAATGAAATGAAATGCAAGGTAAGAGAACATCAAGTGCAACTAACAATTCATAGCGCATGACA
>JAOTQJ010000111.1:12794665-12819561 GCA_025642045.1 Solanum sejunctum | reverse complement strand
AAATCTTAAAGACTACACTTTAGATTAAATTTACATTTGGTCCCAAACTTTACCAAATTGAACCAATTAAAGACTTACGGATTCTAACAAACCCCTTCTTGGGAATGTGTAGATATGATTAGAAGGTCAAAAAAATGATATTTTAATTATCCCATTGGCAAAATTGACGATCCAGAGGTCCAATCACCGAGCCATTCGACAGTACGTTGAATGGGACCTTTAGAACACCTTTTTTTAAATAGTTTTTGAAACTTTTCAAAATGATTCAGTGACCAAATCGATAATACGCCTAATGCATTTAATGGTCAAATTGACCGTCGCCCTCTTTGACTGCCCAGAGAGGCTTTAGTTAAATGCTCATAAATTTTTACTCGAAACTCAGAATAAGGTCATTGGATGCATTGGAAAGCCAATTCGAAGACTAAAATTTGATAGGTAGTGGGTCACCTACTCCATTATGTGTTAAGAGATATAACCCCTTGAAGTTGACTCTTATACAAATTCGCATTAAAACTTAGCCAGTTGAAACCATTTCGTCTTAGCTCAATGTAAGCGATGCCTTATGACCCAAACCACATGTAATACACTTTGAATACTTTAGAAATTGATCCCACCACCTTAGAAGTCATCAAGTTTAGCATATACACGTACGAGGAATGACTTTAAAATCTAGGGTGTTACAATATCTCCCCCTTAGGAGCATTCGTCCTCAAATTTGATGGAAACATGCTTGAAAGTAGTAATAAGACAAATTTCAGCCCTAACATAACTACATCAATGCAACTGAAACATCATTTTCATGATTTCTCAAACTTATGCATCAAACATTATCAAAATATGTCATTAAGTATGCATGTATGCAATATGATATAGAAGGTTTGAAGTACATGACTTGACACCAAACATAAGATTTACTTATTACCTTAGGCTTGAGTAGAATGGAATAGATAAGGATATCGCTTCTTCAAGTCCACTTTGACTTTCCAAGTAGCACTTTTGACTTGTTAATTCCTCCAAAGAACTTTGACTGATACTACATCTTTGTTGCTTAACCTCCTTACTTGTCTATCCAATATTTCTACCAAAACATCTTCATATGTCAAGTTTTTCTCCACAACACCTACAACTTCCAAAGGCACTATAGAGTTTGGGTCACCTACACACTTTCTTAACATATGCACATGGAATGCAGGGTGAACCAACTCCATCTCATTAGGCAATTCAACTTTAAAAGCTATGTTACTAATCTTTTTCAAAATTATTATAAGGACCCACAAACCTTGGGCTCAATTTACCCTTCTTGTACTGAACTACACCCTTCATGGTTGAGACTTTCGATTACAGTCAACCGATATACCTTTTTCAAATCTATATACATCTTTGTAGAATTGGGGTGAATATAATAGGATGAATTATGTGACTCTTTCAAAATTAAATCCTTTAAGACATCAACATTTGGCATACCCAACCTCCCTTGGTGTTTAAAGACACCATCTTCCCCTTGGGAGAAATCCTCTATCTTTCCATCCTTCACGAATGCTTTCAACTCTAACAAAGTGAGTTCAAGGTCTTGCTTAGATCTGACCTCTTCAATCAAAGAAGACCTGGAACCATCTAGAACTACCATACCTTCTATTTTTTGTCTCACCCAAACTAACCTAACTCCAACCTAGCTAACTGATGAACTTCCTTTTTTTCTTAGGATTCACTTTAACTCTCTCACCATGCACCACAAGACCAATGAATGCAACTTCTTTTAACCAAACCCACATTTATCAAACTTGTCAAAAAAAATTTCTCCTTTAGAGTTTGCAACACTAACCTCAAATGCCTCATATGCTCTTCTTCACTTCGAGAATAAATCGAAATATCATCAATGAATACCATAATGAATATGTCAAGGTACGATTAAAAACCCTATTCATTAGATCAACAAATATTGTCAGTGCATTAGCTAGGACAAATGACATCACTATAAACTCAAAGAGCCTATACCTAGTTCAAAAAGTCATCTTAGGAATATCACATTCCTTTACCCTCATTTCATGGTATCTAAATCGAAGATCAATCTCAGGAAAATGACTAGCCCCTTGTAATTGATTAAATAAGTCATCTATCCTTAGAAGTGAGTATTTATTCTTAACAGTGACTTTGTTGTGTTAACGATAGTCAATGCATATTCGGAGTGACCCATCCTTCACCCTTACAAACAGAATGGGAGCACCTCAAAGAGACTTACTAGGCCTTAATAAAGCTCTATTCCAGTAAATCTTTCAACTGATATTTAAGTTCTTTCAACTGCAATGGTGTCATACTAAAGGGTGGAATTGAGATAGGTCCGGTATCGGCATTGAGATCTATGCCAAGATCCATTCCCCTTTTGGGAGGAATGCCAAAAAGATCTTCGGGAAATACATTAGGGAATACATTAACTATAAAGACTAATGGAAGAGAGGAAACTTCGAATAACACATCCCGGACCCTAACCATATAATCGATACAAACTTTAGAAATCATCTTATAGGCCTTAAGGTATGAAATGAACCTACCTTTTACCATGAAATCTTGACCTTCCCGCTCAAACTCGGGCTCATCAAAATTTGAAACTTGATCTTGTAGGATCTATAATCTATGGTAGCATAGGAGACATATAATAGTCCATACCAAAGATGACATCAAAATTCACCATAAACAATTCGATGAGATCACACGATAAGTACTTAGGCTTAGAGAAACGAGAACACTTTTATAGACTATTTTAGCCTCTATAGACTCACCCACCAGAGTGGACACAAGTAATGATAAAATTTTGAGACTCAAAGTGAACCTATTAGCACGGAAAGGGGTTACAAAGGATAGGTTAACACCCGGATCTAAGAGCACATAAACATCAAAAATCAAATACTTTCAACATACCCATGACAACATTTGGTTCATCATCCACCTCTTGCCTCCCTTGGAGTGCAAAGAATCTATTGTCACGAGGAGCACTACCTTGTTGCATAACTTGAGGCTTTTTCCCCGCTTGAGCATCTTTGCCTTGTGGACGAATACTCTTACCCTTATCACAATCTTTAGATCAATTAGAAATCTTATGACTAAGTTGGTCGCATGTAAAGCAACCACTAGTCCTATGATAGTACACACCTCCATGGTTCTTACCACATCTTTCACACTTAGGAATAATTTTTCCACCATTACTACTATGAGCTTTGGGGTTAGAAACCCTATTATTGGCAAACTTTTTATTTTGAACATTAGAGGACCCTTAGCTTTGAAACTTATGGCCTTGTTGTAAACTACCGCTTTTAACACCTTGAAATCCACCATCTCTATTTTGTGTCCTTTTTCTCCCTTTCTTGGAGGCCACTGGATAGTCCCTTATCTTATGCCCATCATCACCACACCTGAAACAACCCTCAATGCCAAACAAACACTTTCCTTAATGCTTCTTACCACACTCTTGACAACTGGACAAAGGGAGCCTCTCCTTTTTGTACTTGGGTGCCGAAACACCAATAAAAAATGTAACACCATCAACTCGGACCTTTTTAGCCTTCCTCTCACCCTTCTTATCACTTGTAATCCCGGGGGTACCCGCCAATTGGTTTAGTTAAGCGGTTATAGCTTTGGTAAATAGCCATATAGATTGTGAATCTCTGCATTAGATATATCATTGTTTAGAAGTTGATCATCAAGCGGGGGATGGTTACTATCTTATCCACCAGAAGGCTTGAGACATATTCCGAAATGTAATAGATAGGAATCAGAAATAAACCTTATAGGAGTTAACTCTATTGCATGACATAGACATGAAGACGTGAATCATTTTCTAAACTCCTCATAGCCTTCTATTTATAGTTGTGGCTTGCTTCATAACTATGAATAAGACTCTATCCGACACAGTGTGTTGAATTTTCGAGGACCATTTATAACTCTAGTACTCTAATACCGAGTTTGTCATGACCCGAACCTAGGGCGTAGGTGTGGCACGATGAATGAGAACCCAAAAGTCCCCAAACAAGCCTCTTAGATCATATATGCACTTCATAGGATCAAATAATAAATAATAGATGAGTAATAATATTGAATGAGGAATGAGACTAAGGGATAATCATAGCTTAAAGTGGAAGCTCAACTCAATATTTGAAAGCATAATCATAGTTAAGTATTAAGATAGCTCTAAACAAAAGATAATAAACAAAGCCAAAAATACAAGTTTGGACCCCTCAATACAAAGTCTGAGAAGAAAATACATAACGTGTCTGAAATATCAAAAGTAAAGCTAGAAGATAAAGGCTCTGTTTCCGATGAATGGGAACTCACCAAAGCTCAGTCTTCACGATCAACCTAGCCATGAGGAGGATAAGGTAGTTAACCTACCCCTACATGATTATAAGCATGTAACCAAAATGTGGTTAGTACTTTGGAATGTACTAATTATGCAGGGATGGAATACAACAAGTAAATATAATGACAAAGAATACGTACCAGATATGTCCAAATTCTGCAGCTTTAACAATATAATTAGTTCCAAAATATAGCATAAAATAATACCATGATAATGGAAAGGAAGCACATAAGCAAATAAGTATGGGCATAAAAACCGTAACTGACAAAATCATATGAGTCAAAAATAGAATACTAAGAAGGCCTAAAAAGGAAAAATCAAAATATTCTATGGTGGCACACAGTTATGAGATTAGAAGCTTTATATAAGGCCCATTGGATGGCGCCTCACTCCTAACTCATTTGGTGCTAAGTCAAAATTCTATGAAAATGTACAATGCATAATTAAAATAATCAAAATATTAACTTAATTTAGAAGGTCTTAGCTTGTCAAAATATTTTTTTAAACTTGTACATAAGAATAGCTGCATAACTAAATTCAAAATAATTCGGAGTGGGTCTTGAGCTACCTAATATCAATTCAAAACTTATTGTTCTTGTCCTTATTCAAAATCATATACTTGAATCCATGCCATAAAGGTCAATATCTGAAATTCATATAACAACTTAATTCATATTTGGGTATTTGTAAAATAACCTCAAAAACATGTAATTGAATCACAAGCAAGCTTAAAATAATCAATTAAGCAATATATGATCAAAATCATATTAACCCATAAGAGAGTTCCAAGTTTGAAGGTGTAAATTAGGTTAAATTATGCAAATTCATAATGCTTGAATTAAATTATGTAAAACTTTGATAAATATTTCATAAATAATCATAAGAATGCTTGAATAATCATAATCTAAAAAAATATCAATTATTATGCAATTACCTATAGATAAAGATTGAAAATTCATAACTCAAAGTTTAGTTTTTGAAGAGGACTTCTGGTTGAAAGAAACCAAGAATCAATCCCACATACTTTAAATCCTTGAAATTACTTGAAGAAAACCTGAGAAAACTTGAAGGATTTACTTGAGTTCTTGAATTTCAATGAATGCTCTTGAGAATCTTGGAATTGGATGGTGGATTTTGGAGAGGATTTGGGAGGACTTTAGGAGAGAATTAAGGCTAAGATAGCTTGGAAGAGCATATGTGGGTTTATCAGGTCAAAACACCCTTCTTGGGAATGTATAGATATCATCAAAAGGTAAGAAAAAATAATATTTTAATATATCCTAAATTGGCGGTCCAGAGGTGCCATCACCAAACCATTCGGCGATACGCCGAATGGGACCTTCAGAACGCCTTTCTTTTTTTTTACAGTTTTTGAAACTTTTCAAAGAGACTGGTGACCAAATCGGCGATGCGGCTAATGCATTTGGCATCAAACTAACCATCACTCTTTTTGACAGCCCAGACAGACTTCAGTATAATGGTCATAACTCTTTACTCCAAATTGGGAATATGGTGAAATTAGATGTTGGAAAGCTAATTCAAAGACCTACAATTTGATAGGTAGTGGGTCACCTACTTCATTATATGCTAAGAGATATGACCCTTTGAAGTTGATCCTTATTCGAATTCACACTGAACTTAGCAGATTGAAACTCTTTGTTCTTGGTTCGACGTAAGAGTTCCTTATGACCTCAAATCACATGTAATACATTTTGAATACTTTAGAAATTGATTCCACCATCTTAGAAGTCATCAAGTTGAGCCTATACGAATATGAGGAATGACTCAGATCTTAACTTAAGATCTAGGGTGTTACAATTCATAATATTGGAATGAGTTCATCCATGTTTCATACATCTAAGTTCTTCTATAACTCAGTTTGAGTTGAGTTTAGCCCTGGTCTTCTTTGAGTTCGAATGAGATAATTCTTTTTTTAACAAGTTCTATATTGTTATGCATTGAGATTATTATTGTTTCTATGTTTAATTATTGAAATCATAGTTTATGGTTACTTTTCCATGAAACCTAGTTGAGTGATGAGCATTACTTTTAAAATGCATTGTTGAAAAATGATTTAAATTGGGATTATGCATATTTTCATTGAGTCTAAATAAGTATGAGGATTGGGTAAAAATGATTGTATTAAAAAAGAGTTTTGATGAGATGTGGGGAACTTCGAAAGCATATTTTAATGAAGGAAGACAACGAGTTGAGGAAAATTTGAGCTTTGTGTTATGTCCAATGAGACTAGATGAGTTGATTTGAGTAATTAGTTTACTTGATGAATATGAGCTTGACAAACTATTTTGGGAGTAGTTTTGAACATTGATTTGGATAAGAATAGAAGCAACTCAAACTTCATAAACCATGTAGCCAGTTAGGATAGAGGCAAGCCTCTCTTGTCCAGAAAGAGGACTTCTATTTTGGATCCATTGAGGTGATTGTCCCTCCTGGCAAGACATGGTATGACTTTGGCAATGATAATGCAATCGTTGTATCATCACTAGCTCATAGATGATGGGTGTCAATTAGAAAAACTCTCTAATAAGTAAATATTATTATTTTATTGAATTAGATGAGATTGATTTTAATTGGTAAGCATTGTTTATTCTTAAACTTGCATGCTTCACTTTGAGTTAAGTTTCCATGTCATTGAGTATGTTTCCTTCCAACTATATACATATCACATATTTTATGTACTGATTTTTTTCAACGTTGCATCATTTCAAGATACAAATACAAGTACTAGAGATCCTCAACCAGCGGTCCGTTAAAGGTCTATTATTTATAGATAGTGATGAGACCTCCTTGCCTTCGAAAAAAATCCTTTATTTAAGTTTGTTTCTCTATATCTGAGTAGTTCTTTGAGGTAGAGACTGACTTGTCTCGGCACCTTTCTTTGAGTCAATAGAGATTTCATAGATAGAATTAGAGTGAAGTCTGATGTTCCATTCAGAGTTATTTTTTAAAACTATTATTTGAACATTGAGTTTATGATTTGAGCTAAATGACGAATTGCACATTTTAAACTATTTCTCATATTGAGTTAATGATTGAGCTGCCCACTTGAGTACTTTGTTTAAATTGTATTTGAGTCTTCTATTGAATGAGTGAGTCAGATCAAGGTTTTCACTTGAAACCAACAATGATTTTCGAGTGCTGACCACGCCTGGAGTAGGCACTCAATACATAATATTGGGACCCCATTACTCCTTAAATGCGGCGTTGAGCCCGTCAATGCAAAGGGTCAACCTCCTTGACCTTCGTGATGGTGGCTTAAGGCCTGCGAAGGTGATGACCATACTTGGCTCTGCAAATGCAAACCTAGGTGCGCGAACTCGAAGAACAAATGTTGTTGCACCAGCAAGTGCAACACTAACTGATTCTCTAAGTCCCAAAATTCTCCAATAGGGTGCTCAAGTTTTGTTTGGAATTTCGTGCAGACAAACGAACTATGCTACCATGCCATTTGACATTCCAAACTCAACAAAGATATCAAAACTTCCATGGAGGTCTCTTTGACAAAAAGGGGCTCCTGGCTCAAGGCTCCATTTTAGCCATAAGCCACAAGGTTGCTCGAAATGAGTCCAAAAACCTCGAACCAGAAAGAAAGATCCTACTAGATTAAACTCGATGTTCAAAAGCTAGGAAACCATCAACTTCATTCTGAGGCCATCTTCCTAAAAGTTTGATAAAAAAATATGTGAACTCCAAAAACTCCAAAACACATAAACTTGTACAAAAATAAAACGAACAATCAGGTGACCAAACTATCAGTCCCAACAAGTCATAAATGACTTGGGGTCGCTACAGGCTAGCTATAAATGCTAAAATTACTGAGACATGGAAGAAATGACCTTAGGGTCATCACGGTGCAACTCTTAATCAATAAACCAAATAAGTCAAATGGTCAGTTTAAGTGGTTAACTTCACAAGATGGATAGATAATTCATAGCCCTGAAATCTATTCTCTCATTGATTTTTATTCTAAATTTCACTTGCGGTTGTTGTGTGATTTCTAGTGTTCAAAATTAGCAATAGTTGCAATAAGTAATTTAATATAATCTGGGTATTAGGTAATAATGTCTTTGTGAGAAGGACACCCTACCTCATCATTGGTTCACTTTTTAACCACATATAATTGCGTGAGGATATGGAATCAACGCCCTCCATCCCTCCGTCATGTAAGATTATTCACCCATTTAACTTTATACCATAAAAAAATAGAAAAGATATTCACACTTTTCAATTTAAAAATAACAACAAATACTGTTAGTCCAGCAGCGTGGGTTACTAGTACCGCTTCAATGAGGTCAAATCTTATGTTCGTAGGAACAAAGAAAGCATAACTTGCTGTTCAATATTAACTATGTTAAATAACAAGATATTTTAGCACAAAAACCATTCACATCAACTATATATATATTACAAGCATGACTAAATAGTACCACCATATGTTACAAAATATTTGCAGATATGACTGTACATAGGAGAAGAGGGTGAAATCTTCACCTAGGATTAATGGAGGGAACAACTCCACTGACAAGGTCACTACCAGATACATCAGCTGAAACAAAAGGATATTTCATAGCTGAGGTTGAAGAAGGGGTGCTGCTATCCTTTTCACTATCAGTGACCAGGGAATCTCTAATTACAGGTTCAGACTCAGGCATCATAACCCATATATTTTCCACTTCTCTAACCACTTCTGCCATTGATGGACGAGCTTCTGTCTCTTCTTGACAACATTTGAGAGCTAGATTTATGAATTTCTCTACACATTCCGAAGGATAAGATCCCATCCGATCATCAATCACATTGAACATCATACCAGAACGATAGGCAAGGTTCACCTGTAGATATGCAGCATAATATATCCATGAGATTATACAACAGGGATTGAATTATATCAAATGGAGCAAGTTACTAGTTATTTTAGCCATTTTGAAGCTGGTTTTAAACCAATAAACTTGATTTTAATCCTCATATCCCTTATGTTTTAACACTTCAAGATAATGAATGAATCATAGCCTGTCCTGAGAATATGGATGTGTAGATGACAAGGAAAGAATATTTTCTAGCAAGACAGTACCTCCCTAACAATGTTCTTGCCATGTGAAATTGGCTGCATTCCAGTGAGCAGCTCAAGAAATACAACACCAAGGCTGTAAACATCACTCTTATCAGTCAATTTATGAGTTAGGAAATACTCCGGGTCAAGGTATCCCTGCAGAATACAGGCATTAGAGTTACAAGCTTGTCACTTACTTTCCTCTACAGAATTGTAAGTATATCAGAAGGTAGGATAAAAAATATTGGGGGATAGTTTTGGTCTAAATATCTACTTTCTTGAACAATCAATGCTCACCGGAGTGCCCTTAACAACTGTTGATACATGAGCAGGCAAAGTTCCTTCAAGATCTGGAACTGGAGCAAGCCGTGAAAGTCCAAAGTCAGCCACCTTCGCATTGAATTTAGAGTCTAGCAAAATATTGCTTGCCTTGATATCTCGATGGAATATGGGAGGATCAGCCTCTGTGTGCAAGTAGAGTATGCCTTTAGCTGAACCTAAGGCAACTTTCAATCGCATAGCAAAACTTAGAGGTTCTTTACATTTACCTGCAATATCACAAATTAACACATTAAATCCAAGATGATATGGTGAAAGACTTGATTTCTGCTAGTGCTTTCCCCCAAAGCAATCCCCTAAGACTAACCAGCAGAAAGTTTGATTTTCTACAATTTTCATTGGAAGGGATTTGGTTGGGGGCAAGGCTAGACATCGTCGATCAGTAATTCATTTGCGTGCATAAATGCTTTACTTTTCAAAATGACGTGCTAGATGGAAACGATTTGCAGAAATAAATGGAGGCAAGAACAATGTGAATTATATAGTTATTTACCAGAGAGGTGGTCTCTCAGTGTACCATTAGGCATAAACTCGTATACCAGCATCTGCAGGTAAACACAATATTGACAAAATGTTCAAATTCAGGAATTGAAAAAAGAGAAAGGATTGTGTATGTAAAAAGAAGGCGAAAAAGGAAAAGGCCTATAATCCGCCAGAGGTGAAATAATATCAACCATCACAACATTAAAGTAGTCCATCAATTATCTGCTAGCACAAAATCATCTCTTTGATCTATATCCCTTTGGTTATCTTTATGTGTGTGGGTGCACATGTGTGTAGGATCCATTTTAAGGCGTAAAAAAGATCATATATTCCTTTTTTTGTAAGAAAGACAATATATTCCTTTTTCTTCCATCATAAAAGAACAATCTTTTGGTTTTGCAAAATTCAGCATACTACTCCATTTCATTTTTTTACATGATAAAACAATTGAAGTAATAAGGTACCTGCTCTCCTTCTTCACCACAATATCCAAGCAAAGACACAAGGTTTCGGTGATGTAGCCTTGATAGTAGTTCAATTTCTGTAAGAAACTCCTTTTGGCCCTGTAACGACCCCTCTTGAGCTCGTTTAATGGCTACAACTGTCCCATCAGCTAAATTACCTTTATAAACTTTTCCATACCCTCCTTGTCCAACAAGGCTGGAGTCGTTAAAATTTTTGGTCGCTAGAGACAATTCTTCAAAATTGAACTCCTTCACACCATCAATTTTGACAGAGATTTTCGACACTTGCAAAACAAAGACATGGGCTTGTAACTTTAGTTTGAGACGGTATAGATTAATCTAAACCTTCATGGCATCAGATTGAGATTGAGGTTAACATAACTTGCAGGCATAAAAGCAATGTGTTGTTCAAATGTGAACTAATTAATATGCAAGATAAGATACACTAACAAGAGATGATTATGCTGTTGATCAGTAAGCTCATGAACTAGGAAAACTTTCTAGATGAGAGAGGTGATGTTGTTAACAGGGACTTTTACAAATGAAAATCTCTAGCTGGATTCTTACATCTCATATTTCTTGGCAGAGATGCATACTCATTATTATACTATTTTCAAATTGCAGTATTTTCAAATGGAGATCGTATCTTCATCGTTCTAAATCTAGTTTGATGTCATAATATTCTCACCACTCTATATAAACACAGAATTCAATGTCTTTCAGTTTCACGATTACAGTATCTTCATAAAAAGTGTAATCCAAGTGGTAAAGATATATGAGAAATGTAGTCTACAATGATTCAAAATGCTACAATTGAAGAAAGTGACACAAAACAGAAGGTCCAAAACTAAAATGAAAAAAGCACGGAGGACTTAGAATACTCACATAGGCTCCGTTTTGAACTAGCACGGTGGTGCTTCTTCATATGCAATCTCAATATGGAAAGTGATACAAATGCTGATATTGTGACCGCACCAGCAATTACCCCTAGTATGATCCCTGCAAGAGCTCCCTTGCTAATACCAGATGACGAGGGAGGGGGGATGACTGCAAAAGAACAAAAAGAGCTACAGATCACAAGGACAGGAGAACAATAAGCGCTACATATCACAAGGACAGGAGTAGCTAGGCTTCACCATTAAATGCTTTGATAATATGATATCTATTTTTATCTTCTGTAATTGCACTAAAGCCACCAAATTCAGTATAGCCCAACAATTAAGTTATTGGAAAATCACACACAAAAATAACAAAAGTACAAGAAGAAGCAAGAGATATACAAAAATATTTACTCAACAAAAATGTTAATCACGTAGTAAAGTTCTACATATATCATGATCTTCTACTGACAAAGGCAAGAGAACAGATTGAGTCATGCTAAAGATTTCTTACAAGTTCACTCGTAGCAAACTAGTGTCAGCTAAGAGTAAATCATAGAGAACAGAAATCAGATACATATCAGAAGAAAGTAAAGCAATCAAGATGTGGAGGGATTAATACCTCTCTATTGAGTACTCCTTGGAAAACTAAGTTTAATTAAAGGAGGAAGTGTACATACATTCTCTATAATCTGCAAGGAGGGTGAAATTGAGAAGTTCATAAGGTCCAAAAAGATCATTATCAGGAATCAACCATCCAGTGAACATGCTACGGAGTCTTAGGACCTCACTTTTATCGAACAAATGAGAGCTGTTGTTATCAACATAGATGGGGAAAATCCTCAAGTACATCCTCACCCGAGGACCAGCTTCCAATGCAAATGTGTTAATGTGTAATTGAGATATATTCAGCTTAAGACCAGATGTGATATACCACTCAAACTTATCCACATATGATTGAAAATCACGAAATCCAGGACTCTTCAGCCTGTATCCTATAAGCAGAGGTAGAGCACAAAAGCAAGTAGGATACGGCACGGCATATTCATAGGGGGAAGGACACGCCAAAGGTGGACAATCAGTGTTCTTTGCCAATTGAAAGGTACCACCAGCATCTCCATTGTAAGGTCCACAAAGGTCGATTGAGATGGAATTTGAACAGAACGGATTTCCTTGAAGACTAGAACAATAAAATTGGAATGTAAATGTTCACGTTGTATCTTCAAACGTTGAGGAATTATTGAAGATGACAATTTTGCCAAAAACAAACCTCACAGTGACATTTTGTGGGACAACCAGAGTTCCTGAGATATTCAAAAGCTTATTGTTCCGCAAATCCCTGCAGTATTGCAGCAGATACATCTCAACTACACTCATACTGATCACAAAGTATGGAGTTATCAAAGACTAGAGAGCTAGGAAAAATTAAGACATAGTATAGCAATAACAAACATGCTGTTATCATGATAAATTTGGAAGCAACTGTGGATCTCTCCAAATTTCAGCTCTTACAAGATAAGTGTCTCTGTTGCGTTGAGTGTCCTATTTTGCCAAATTATTGATGGAACAGAGCCGCTTAGTGAATTGTTTTCTAGCGACCTGACAGAAGAATATAATAACAAATTAATGGAAATTCGTAGAGAGCTATTTATGCTGGTGAATGGTAAACGATTAACAAAATTATTTAATAAAATTTGCATCTCTAGAGTAACAAAAATGATAAAAGAGCAGAGGAAATAGTGCTCACAGTTTCTGCAAATGAGGAAGGCTTGAAAAGTTTGACGGAATAGTTCCATTGAGGTTGTTGTATGACAGAATACTGCCACAATAAGAATTAAGATATTGCTTCAGAAAATAATAGATTAACAAATCATGGACCCAACAATTTCACTTAGGAAAGTAGTAGTAGATAATAATAACTCATGATAAAGCTTAGAGAAACACTGGATCAAGCTCTTACATTGTCGTCATATTGTCACTAAGCTTGTCTGATGGGATGGACCCACTTAGCTGGTTAAGGCTGAGATCTCTGAAATTTGAAACTAATTAATTAGAATATGCATGTTGCTAATGCAACTAATAACCCAAAAGGGTAATTACATGGATATAGATTTTAAGTGATGTTGCTGTTAGCTTAAAGCAAATAATCTGTGTTCCCTCGAGTGAATCCTGATTATTTACATTTAATTTCTCCATGGAAACAGAATTGTAATAGAAAAGTGCATAGATGCCCTTATACTATGCACAGATATAGAACCTGGGAATATTCTTACATGTAAGTAAGGTTAGGTATGTTGCCCAGGTTTGGAACTGGTCCCTGTAAGCTACAGTTCCTCAGACTCCTGGAAGAAAGAAAAAGAAAATTCACTTCAAATCAATATAAGCTCTCAAAGAAGAGTACTAGTTACAATGCAAGATTTTTACTACTTCGTTGAAACAGATGAGGTTTCTACTACTTTGAAAAAATGAAGCATGAAAAAGCAAAATTACCTGCTTACCATTTCAAAGAAGGAAAAATATAAGCTACTGAAATTGCAAAAACATTTAGTGATTCCAGAACCTCTATTCTAAAAGGTCTTAGCTTGATATATGTGAGCTTTATAGGAAATAGGTGAGTGAATTATCTCTTCATTGCATTTGTTTCCTATTACTTTTTAACCATTATATGAGGTTAGGATGAAATAATCCTTTCTTCCACCTCTTTCATAGTTTTCTCATCCTGCTCTATAGTCCTCTTTTTATCTCTTTTGACTGATAACTTCAATGTTATTCCACTGGTTACTTCAAATAATGGCTATTCCTTTGATGCTGAATAGTAGCACGATGAATCACTACTGGAAGAATCTCCAAGAGGAAACCACAATCAACTTTTAATGATTGTTCTAGTGACACAATTAATTTGAAATATTAGGCTATATACTGCATTACTTCTATTATTTGAAAATAATGTGCTTTATCATACATTTATGCTACCAATTCTTTAATAAGTTAAATAGGAGTTCTGACCATCCAAAGATTCAATATGTAAATACATGTACACCCAAGGCAGCCTCAGAACGCATAGTAGAGATAAAAAACCAAGAAAACTAATGTTGATTGAAAACAGTTGTCTATTCACAGGAAGATTATACAAGTGCTGTGATACAAAATATTTTGGATGTAAATAATTTCTATCCTCATGCCAGAAATCCCAACTCAGAACAAACAAGAGATTTTAATGGACTTACAGTTTCAACAGACCTGACATGTTTCCGTATGAATCAGGTACCTGACTTCCTTCAAAGTTGTTATTATCAAGTTGACTACAAAATATGAGTAAAACTAAATAAGGGACGTTTATGCTTATGGAGTAAAAGGTACTTATAGAGGAAAGAACAAATATGGAGACAGTAAAAGAACATGTCAGAAAGAATAAATGAAAAAAGATATGTATTTTGACATCTCCTACAAAGGACTAGTCCATTTTATGAGCTGAAACCCATTCATGTCAAAAGTCCACTAAAAATTTGGTCCCAATTGATATCAATATCAGGACTAACATGTATACACGACATGACATTTCTTTTCTTATCAATAGAAAAATCTTATAGGTGATAACTATGACCAGAAAATTGATTCAATTTCATACTGTTGCTGATCTATTTATATTATGAGAATATTTTATGCCTGAAAGAAACAGTTCTCAACTGTTCTCGATAAATAAAGCCTAATTAATAATAGTAACTTTTCCTCTTTCACTAGTACCAAAAAAACTTTTGATTGGCTTAAGGGATATTAGTGGTCTTCACAGCAATGACAGGTCATGAAGGTTTTCTATTGCAGTCAGCATACTATTCCAGTGACAATTCTCATGATTATTATCTCTTTATTGACTTCACCAAATTTTGCTTTACCACAGATCAAAAAGCTACATCTAAGAGATTCTGTATTGATGTTTCGAACATAATATTATCATCAGTGTACATCAAGAATAGTCTTATATGCAAAGCATCACATTTCGTAACCAATAGCCACTTCAACAAACATAGCTTGAACCAAGGATATGTTTGACAATTTTGTAACTTGTTGCAACTGCCTTCTCCCTTTCTATATCTGCAACAGAATTTCAATTTATGTCACCTTTCCCCAAACTCATCACTGGGGAACCTCTTCCTCAATCAAGAGAAAAGTACTTCGGCTCCAAAGTTGCCACCAATGAAAAGGTATTCTAATATCAGTAATCCAAAAAGTATTACATACATAGCAAAGAAAGATAGCATACAGTATGCGCAAATTTGGAATTTGAGCAAGCTCTGGTGGAAGGTAACCCGATAAATTGTTATTATCAAGAAGCCTGGAAAATGAAGGAAAAGGATGATAAGTCCTTTATAATGCAAAACACGCCTCTAAATAATACTCATCAAAATTAAATAGATCAAAAACACACAAGAACTGCAAAGTAAGGTTGTCCAGAATAGACGATCAAGTCCTTTAGGGACTTCACATATAGCAGGAGCTTAGTACATAGGGCTAACCTTTAATTAAATAGATCAAAACCACCCCACATTCTAAGGTTAACAAGTCATCTTATCTAGACTATAAAGAAAAATTGATTTCTATATACAATTCTAGTGTACAATAATTGATATTAATAAGGCCTTTCCATCGTGGAAATCAAGGTTTAATTTCAGCTTAACATTTTCTGCTTAATCATTTTGGTCTCAATCTCATGTTGTATTCATCAAATGAATGTGATACAGTGACATACTCCTTTGGTGATAACACAGAAGAAGTCATTCAGTTAGAGTGTGCGGCTGTTTTAATTCCTCAAAAAGAAAGAAAGTACAGTTGCTTGCAAATAGTAAGAAGAGATAGATATAATCACTTCACTACCTACCTTTTCCTTAAAGAAACAAAGAGTAAGCCATGAGAGACAGAGGCAGCTCCAAGATTTTAATTTTATGGGTTCAAACTTTATGTTCTTAGCAGTGAGCTCTTTACACTACTAAAATTATGGATCAGAATCTAAATGTTCATTGAAATTTTAATGATTGTTTACATATCTATCAATATTCTGTGTCAAGAATGTTGACTTTCAGTTGAACCCAGTAACAATACTCGCAATCACCACTCATGAGAGAAAAGGAAATCCTTGTATCTTTCTGATAGGAAAGGACTCTGTATGTATCATTCACAAAAGCAACATTTCTAGTTAAGTCTAGAGAAACATCATAATTCACACCACCTGAAGGACTGTGCATGCAGTAAAACTGTTAAACAATCATATTGTCACTTACAAGTGAAGTAGTTTTGGAAGTTTAGATAGCTCCGGTGGAATTTGCCCACTTATTGAATTGTTATTCATGTGGCTGACAGAAAAACAAAAATCACATTATGAAAAATACATATCAGTCAATAAGATATGAAATTCTGGTGACAGCAATGCATGTGGCATCAAACAACCGAAAAAGCTGGTTTCAGGCTGTAAGGAAGTTAGTAATCATCAATCTCAAGAATCCTCTTACAAATGTTCTGCTTTGTCCAAATTTGCAAATGATACAGGTAAGGGTCCTGATATTTGATTTTGATCAATTTGTATCCTGTTCAAGTTGGGAAGATAACCAAGCTCTTCAGGCAAAGAACCTGTTAATTCATTTCCATTCAGAAGCCTAAAACCAAAAAAATATAAATATATATAAGTAACAATCAAAGAAAATTACTAAGTAGCAAGATGTAATATTTCCTGAATAAGTGTATGTGGGAATTATCCAAACATCCACAGATATGCGCTCATTCCCCCATGAGTAAAACCACAAGGAAAGAGTGAACAATCTAAAGGAAGTCATAATATCAATAAAAAGAAGGGAATAGGAAAAAACAAGTTTAACTTACAACAGTTCAAGTGTTTTGATATTTCCAATCTCCTTTGGGATTGTCCCGCTAATTGCATTCCACATTACATCCCTTTTTAGGATAAATGGAAACAAAAAGTTAGCAAAAAATTTACAATGTAAAGAAGTTATTACTGAAAAAAATTTGCAAAGCAGAAAACCTTCAGAAGAGAAAAGCACTTATTAAATATCCAAACTTACAATATTTTCATGTAAGATAAGCGACCAAGCTCCGGTGACAAATTTCCTGATAGTTGCATACCCAGTAATTGCCTGTTAAGAGGAGAAACCCAAGGACTTATCACATTGCAGATTATTGAAACATAGTCAACTGTTATGTCATCATTCTCTAGAATGATCATCCACCACTTGTTTCAAGCAACATTAAAATTTTTACAAACATCATAATAAGAAAAACATCTGAGGTCAGGAATTAAAACTTCAGACATTAATTTCTTTTTAACTAAATCACACATTAGAATTTATGTGAGACTGTCCTCATTCTACACAGAAAAAATTGGTAATCAAAAAGTATTCGAAGTCTGTGTTCCTTCAAGACAACTAGGACAAGCTTCCTGGTCCAACTATTTAAATTTGCTAGTACATCCCATTTGTCATTTTTTTTATTAATTCATTTACGAGGGTAGAACTTGTTGGAAAATTTAGAGAGTCGAGAACTCTCAATCTCTCAAATTTTGGTGAAGATCATTTTTTTATTAATTCCTTTTTCCTTCTCTCAACCTGCTCCCTTAAAATGGCTATAGTGCACAGGAATTAATAGTGTTCTTTCACATATACCTAGTCTAGTATTATCATAATTTAATTTGAGACATTTTTTTTCTAGTTATGAATGAAATTTCACATATATCTTAGTATTAATTCCTTAATACATGAACTAGGAAAATTCATGTACTTGAGATGAATCTAGATTATTTTTTCAGCACCCCCTTTTAAAATGGATTCATCACTCCAAAAGAATGTTTTGGAAGACGTCAATCTTTAATGGATTATAAAGACAAGGCATCCACAACTTGATCTGATTACTTCAAAATCTCAGGCTCAACTTTTCTCTTAGATCTTCCTCTACCTCATCCATGTTCACCACTTCTTTTATGCTAGCAACAATTTTCATTTTTCTTCTTTAAGAAAACCAATGTTTGCAAAGCTTGTTTGATCGATTCTTGTTATGGATCATCTCATTTTTCTTCATGGACTTCAAAGGCGGCAAGTTCATCAATGATCATCGTGTCCAAGTCCTTGGACTTCTCAGTTACAACCATAAAATTGAATCGTGAATTCAAGCATCGTAGAACTCTTACAATTATCTGATCATCCTTCAAATCTTATTCATATCTCCTCACCATCTTCATCTTTACTTGGATTTAATAAAAAGAAACCTTCTCAAATATTGTGTCACTAATCCTTTGATAGATGCAACTGTGTTTCATATGTATCATTTTCATGAAAATCACATGATCTACTACTTTTCTACTCAATATTTCTCATCATACAGCTACTCCATAAAGGTTGAAACTCTCGTTTGGCTCCTTGCCGTCAAATTATCTTTCAAAAGCTGTTTTAACTTTCAAATTATTGGTAGTTGCACGTACCAACTCAATTTCTTCAAGCTGGTGCTTCTCTAACCCAGCATCCTCATAGCAATAGTAGCTAATCCCATTCACATTCATTTCACCCCAAAGATTTATTCTTTCAAATCTTCAAGAATTCTCCACAGATTCCTACGAAGAAGTAGCTCGAATAGCAAATGCTGGAAATTTAGGAAGGAGGGCTCTCAATCTCTCAAATTTTGTTGAAGATAAGTGGAGGAAATTATTCTTCTTTACTTCACTTAACTTGCTTTCATAAAATGGTATGCCAAGAAATTTTTAAGTATTGTTCTAACATGTGCCTAGTATAGTACATCTAGTCTAGCACATGAATCATAATTTAATTCTAGACTTCTTGTTTTCCTAAATCATGAATTGAACCACACATGTATCTTAGCATTAGTTTCTTAATATGTAAGCTATGTAAATAATGTACTTTGAGATGAATCTAATTTATTTTTTCAATTGAACTAGAAGGTTCATATTTGTGCAAGAACGAAACCAACTACTTGTTGTTGGCCATCATCTTCTCTCTATATAACACAGAAAAACTTTGATGTAATGATCTATTAACGCAAACCCAGTGACCTTGTTGATGTCAATTCAATATTATGCAAAAATATGCATCCTAGACAATAGCTGCTTGATTACTTTGGATGTCCATAGTACACCAAGTAGATACCAAGGCCAATTGGGAGATTTATTGATCACATCTGCTACTTACAGCCAAGTCAGGATCCGATAGGTCATGACTTCTTGGAGTCCACTCATATCTTCCTGAACTGTACCATTTTCCTAGTCACTTTGAGGAGATCCACCCCTGCTTCAATCAAAGCTACGCTTTCTCTAATCTGCCACCTTCCTTCTTTGTTCAAATTGAGTCTATGTCAAAGGGATTTATATGCATACTTTACCTACTTGACTAAAGGGAGTGAAGTTCTTTCAGTGTGAATTATCAATTAACTACCAAAGGAATAGAGACATCGAACAAACCATACCCAATTCATTCACAGATTTGGAAGCAAGTAATAAAGACAGAATGGAATAAATTCAGGAGTATAAACAAATGTGATATAAATAAATTGAGAACCAGATTAGAAACACCACATTTATTCAGCAGAAATCCACAGATTTATAAATGTGTTGGAAAAATTAAGCTGTGGAGAACATCCATGCTTATGATGTCATAGCAAGAGGTAGTCTGAAGTATGATAAAGGTCTTACAGTTCTCGAACGTGAAGATAGCTATCATTCTTTGCTTCATTGTAGCACAAAACCCCAGTCCAATTTGACATACATGGATCTCCTCTCCTCCAGTTACTGAGATTCCCATTTGGATCAACCAAACTATTCTTGATGGCACGCAATGCTTTTACTGTCACACAATTTCAAAAGTTATCATGCTTCTCATGTAAAAGTAACAAGAAATGCAGCACCATAAAACTTGTGCACTAGAATATCTATAGCACTTCCCAGCAGACACTTGCTTTGGATAGACGAGTTCAAATTCTGAAAGTGATAGCTCTTTTGTAGTTCAGATATATTTCTCTTTACACCATAGACGCTGTTCAGAAACCCCGTAGCCTCACCCTACCATCTTTTTTTCTTTTCCATACATCTAAAAGAAAGAAATAAGAGAAGGACTGGGAACATCAACAGTTTATTCCTTACCAAAAAGTTTGAGCCCGCTGCAGTATTCTTTTACATCACGTAATAGGGGTGCAAAATCAAAGCCAAGCCATTGAAGTTTGTGCAGCTCGGCTCAATTCAACTCAATTCAATTTATTTTAATTCATTTAAAATTATATTAATATTCAATCAAATTGATTAAAAGAATATTGTTAAAATATTTTTTTTAATTTGATATATTTTATATAATTAAAATAAAAAATATATAATTTAATTAAATATTAAAATATTAAAAAAATTAAATAAAATAAGCAAAGCCTATTAAAGTTCGATTGGATTGAATATTGATCCTCCACAACTCATTACTTTGATCCAACTCATTTTGATCCAAGCAAATTTGAGTTAAGTTTAATTTGACCCTCTTATTATTTTTGACTCGTTAAAACCCAGTCAAATTTAACACAATCGGCCCACTTGCCACCCCTACCTAATCATGTTATGTCAACCGTAGAAGGGAAGATAATGAGGAGAAGAGGGAAACGTTACCTTCATCTGGATGAGTAGCTTGGCTATCTGCCTTGGTATATAACAAGGACCAGCAAACCAACAGAAGCAAGCTGATCCCAATATGCGAAAACTTAGAAGCAGACATCCTAGAAAGACTAGAATTTCAGTCCCTTCTACCTGATACAATAAAGTAATAAGAAACAAATTACAACAAAGCTGGGATTGAGTAATCACCAAATTATTCGAGTTTGAATTGTATTGATTATTCTAAATTACTACAGTTTAAGTAAAGAAATGAGGAGGAGAATGCGTTGTTGGTGAAGACAGGAAAGAAAAAGTAATACATTGATGATGGAGAAATGCTGACTTGGTCGCCATAGGAGGTGCTGTAGCAGGTAGACAAAGAAGCATGATGGAATGGATGATGAAAGCAGCAGCCACCCGAATCAATAAATTTCTGCTGTTATTAAAATATTGAAAAATTCAACTAATGCAGCCTCAACAATGTTGACTTTTTTAAGGGTAGGTATTCTGCACCAATCATATGTATCACTAGTTCACAACACAAACAAGGGTTACAAATTGGATTGCTTCTCCTTTCATTAACCCTCTCTTCCTCCATATCAAAAAATTTCATAAAATGTATCACTTAATTTCGAATGGACCTTACCTCACCTCAATTAAAATTAGTGAGGTGTAATGGGTACAAGACACAGGATGAAAACTCAAAAAAAAAAAAAAACAAGTATGTTTCATCTCTCTATCGATGACAGTTTAAAAAACATTCCTTTACTTGGTTAACTAAACAAAAATATATTAAAATGGCCCAAACAAAACCCCCAAAAATGTACCCAAAAAGTGTCCAAATTCGTAATTTCTATATATCTCAAAATTTGTGCGTGATCGAAAATTCGACTTCATATGAGAAATGGGTCTAACCACAATTTTAGAGCAACTATATCAAAATTCAGAATTCCAAAAATTTGGAATTCCAATGTGGGTCCGCGTTGGTACCGCGACGCACCTCCATCACGGACCAGTATTATTTTCGCCCAATTTTGTTGTTTTAGTTCAAGGCCTTTGGGTCTAAGTCTTTCCATGCATGAAAACACTTGTACAAATATTTCATTCAAAATTCAAGTGTCAAAACTCATTCCGAATCTTAAGGATTTCACTCAAGTTTTAAGTCTCCATTCCAATCTTCATCAAGGAATTCTCCAAAACTAAGGTATGTGGGTTTCAACCATTGGGTTCTTTCACCCATGGTGTCCAAGCTCCTTTTTTTTACATAAATTACATGTTTCTAAGTTGATTTACTTATGGGTCTTACTTCCTATGAATCCGACCATGAACTATGTTGGGGTTTCATAAAAGCATGGTTGTTTAAGCATGTTTTGGGCTGTGAATCTTTGATATATCTTGAGATTTGATGAAGGGTTTCGATGTATGTTGCATGAGGATACTACCAAGTGTTGGTGAGTGGTTTTACATTGAATTTTCTTGCATGATATATGTCATGATCCAAGCCTAGGGCCTAGACGTGACACGACGAATGGAGAACCCGAAGGAACCCCAATCTAGCCTCTCCACTTATCATTACACATCATTGGTCGCAGAAGCATGTAAAAGACATAAAATGATATTAAGGGGCAAGGGGGCTAAGGGATAGCTTGCAAATCAACATCATCAAGAGACAAAGAGTTGAAGCTCATACCATAGATATATAACTTGTCCAACAAATACCTCTAAATACATAGATAGAGCGGGGGCCAAGACAAAGTAACTGAGCTCACCCTCACAGTCAAAATAGAACATAAGAAAGTGTCTCAATACATAGATAATAGCAACATAGACTAAGGTCTCCCGAAGTGATGGACTCATCAACTAGCTTTGAGTAGAACCAATCTAGCCACATGGAGGAGGAGGAGGATCAACTTGAGCACCGGTTCCTACATGCTGATATCATGTAGGCAAGAGTATATATTAGTACGTTTAAAATGTACTAAGTATGTGGGATGCAATACAACAAGAGATAAGCTTCATAGTCAACATGCATAACAATATACAATAGGCATGATATAGAAATGTGACGTGTATGAGCAATGCATAAGTAACTCATGCTTATATAGGATATCATTAGTGAAGAATAGACTAACTAGATTTTCCAAAGTATAAACCCCTTGGTTGGTTGATGATAATCTCACCCCATCACCCTAGTGGTGTGGTACGAACCTCTCACATGGTTGATGATCATCACACTTATCACCCTAGTGGCGAAGTACAAATCCCTCACATGGTTGATGAGTACAAACCCCTACCTCAATTGATGATGATCTTATCCCATCCCCCTGGTGGTGTGGTACAAACCCTTCACATTGTTGATGGTGATCTCATGCCATCACCCTAGTGGTTTGGTACAAACCCCTCACATGGTTGATGAGTACAAACACCGACCTCAGTTGTCCAGGATTTTAGTCCCCTGGATTAGGCATGGTCTAATGCAACACTTTATACAGAGTTTATCATATACATAAGCTCTCTTCATCATTATAGCATTATTCATATCATATCTCATGCTTTGGAATTCAATTTCGCAAGAAACCCTAGCCAAACATTTTATCAAACACTTGGGGGAGGGTTTAATGGGGGGTAAAAGACCATGCAGTTTAGAGATGAAATCATGTAAGATAATCTGTAGTAAAACCATCAATCAGCACCTTGCAACACCTCCAAGACATTCATATCAAAACTTCTTATCAAATCCAAAATTAGATCCAAGATTTAGAACTCAAAACATGCAAAAAAATCATACTTTCATGAACTAAAATCACTATACAGTAAATTTCTCAATATGCAAGACCCATATATAAAATCAACTTTAAATCATGCCATATTAGTAAAAAAGAGGCTGACGCACCATGGGTGAAAGGACCCAATAGCTCAACACCATATACCTTAGCTTAGAGATGGACTTGGTGATGATTGGAGATGGAGACTTGAAGCTTGAAGAAGAACCTTAGCTTAGAGTGAGGATTTGGAACTTGAGTTTGGGGAGTGAAAATGTGACTAAGTGTTTGAGTAAGTATTGGGAAATGTTTAGGGTAGTATGAGGGTAAAATATGACTAAGTATAGGTAAAAACACGTGTGAGAGCTTATAGGCCCAAGACTTAAAGTCTTGGACCGAAGTTGGAAAAACAAACCACTTTTTGAACCAGTGCACGTTGCGGAAGCATCGCGATTTGCTCACTAGAAATTGTACCATGTGCAATTTCATAATTTATTTTAATCGCTCTAAAATCGAGGTTAGACCCTTTACTCCCTAATTTTGGACCCCCCCGAACAAGAATCCAAAGTCGTATTTTTGAAATAATAAACGAATTTTTAGGTATATGAAAAATAAGATTTTGGACACTTCCAAGGCATATTTTTAGGCACTTTTGGGGTTGTTTCAATATCTCCTCCTTGGGAACATTCATCTTGAATGTAAAAAAGATGTACAAAACAAGAGTGATCATCAATAAATCAGCCCCAACAATAATGCAACTGTCACGACCCAAAAATTAGGCTTGATGGCACTTGCTCAATCCTACTAGAACAAGTCAGCCTTAATTCAAAAAGTAATAATAAATATAACTTGCGGAAGCATTTAAAATAAATAAACTCAAACTGCAAATTTTCATAAACTTAAATCCCACC
>JAOTQJ010000111.1:12768745-12785818 GCA_025642045.1 Solanum sejunctum | reverse complement strand
AGAGGAAACTCTGTCAAAATTTTGTGAAATCCCTTAGCTGTCGTAAGTAAATATTCAGTATAAGTGGTTGTCACGATTTCCTATCGGCACCATTCATGGACCCTGGGTTCGGTCATGACATAGAAAAATACTAGATCGCAAGCAAAAGATAGCATATTAGCAATATCACATGAATGAATGATACTTGAAGTAAAACATGCTTATATAGAACATATTACATATGAAGTACATGACCATCATTACATATCCAAGGCCTACAACCTCCTTGGTGAGGAAATTGAGGTATATAATGCCCAATATGGTAGCACGAGCCTACACCCCCCGAGCTAGGTGAATGAGGTATATACCCCCTAATGTGGTAGTATGAGCCTACAAGCCTCGGAGCTAGGCAACTAAGGTATATACCCGTCAACATGGTAGTTTGGGCCTACTATGTCACAGACCTAGAACGAACGCTAGAACTTCCGTGCGGCACTAGTCACGTTGCGTATGAATCTTTCACGATCTTGCAAACAATAGTAAGCCTGTTGCCTACGAATGCTAAGGGAACGCTAGATATTGAAAGACAAGAGAGAGCTTTTGAAGAAATAAGACTTTGCTTACTTATAGAATTCTTTACAAGGCTTGAGAGCTTACAACTTTGCTTCATGCTAAATGAATGCCAAGGAGCGGTATTTATAATACTCCACTTCCTTAACAGACGACTAAGATTAATTTGATCCTATACTAGTATTGATCCTCTAAAGTATTTGGATATAATATCTAATATATTTATGAGTGCAAGACTTATATACATAGTTCTACGTGTCTTTGGAACCTTCAAGGTCTCTCTAGTCTTCTCTTCAATCCTCTGCATAATTCTAGAGAGTTTTGTGTCAGGCCCAAAGTCTCGTTAGGGCGGACTGGCACCCATTGCAGATAATGCTCGGGAGAAATAACTTTTATCCATGCGCTTTCTATACATATTATAAGGTATTTCTATATTTGACATGCCTTTAAGAAAATAAATAGTGATAATAAGCTAAAAGGAAATGCATATGGCAAGGCCGTTGGGACCACGATGTCTAGAGTATGAGACATGACCACACTTTAATTTACATAGTCTACAAAGCCTCTAGATAAGAAAAGGTATCTGATAAGGGTCAGGACAGGTCCAACCTCGGGTAACTATACAATATGAAAATATAAGCTCTAGACATACAAAATTCTGAAGTAACTTGGAGCTTGGTAACAGCAGTTGGATATCCTATACTCCTACTAGGAGATCTACTAACACCTATACCTGTAACATGAAATGCAGGTCCCTATAAAGGACATTAGTATCAGATAATATACTAAACTTGTAAGGTAGAAAACACTGTATATGAAGTAACAACTCAAATGAAACTATGCACTGGTGTAGGATAAGAGACTACCCTTAGTTATATTATGGGATCATGTACTTTATGTTCTTTTTATTACTTTACCTTTACTGCATAATCTATGTACAACAAGTAATACAAATGACCATCTTATTAGTGATAAAGCTATATCAGAATTTGCCCTAGATAGGCTTTTCCTTTAACACCTTGGGCTATCCCCCATGATAGGATCGACCCTGGCTAGGTGATTCTTCCACCCCTCGAGTTACCACCTATCAATAGACAATATACTTTAGCTTTAAATTATCTTTGAGATGATTCCATTAGTGGTCACAATATTAGAGCTGTAGGATTATAGATGTAGTATATGAGATGTAGATAATTATACAATACAAGATGACAATGAAAAGAGTTCACTATACCAATAATGAAATGCGTATAAGATGAAACAACTCATGAACTTTATTTAGCAATAAGAACCTATGTAACTTGGTATCTATATATGTATATAGATTTGAAGGTGACAATGTATGGGAGCATATGAACATGTAAAAGAGTGGAGACATAGTTAATAGTTGTGTAGGAGTTGGTAAGTGCCTTTATGTGCCAAGGAGGGATATATATTTCATGCCAAATAATATGAACTCAAGTTGCCTTACATACCTCATTGTACGACCTCTCTATTACCTCGATATAACCTTCCCTTCCTCCAAATATTTATCTATAACATAGTAGGTAATAAAACTAGAAGTAGTAGCCAACAAATAATTCTTGGCAGTCCAATCTCATAAAAAAAACATACGAGCAGCAAGCGTATAATTATAAACCCGAGCGTATTATTTCAACCTTTCCACCCCAAATCATATTTTCTAATACACATTGTCATATACATATCATGTGCAGACTATTTAAGTGCCATAACAGTCTTACAAAATCCCATAAAACACATCACATAATAATTCTACACAACATACAAATAGGCAGCATAATGTTACGTCCCTTCGCCACATTTTGACATCGATAATTCCTAACATATTCCAACTTTAACCAAATATTACCCACCATATATACACATAAAACCAGTCCTAAAATAGTTTAAAAATAGTCCTCAAAATTGGTAGAGGATGTTAGACCATAGTCCTCAATCAATCAGCCCACAAGTTCCTATTACGAGCACAATTATGATATCACGCAAGAACTCACTTTCGCGGACTGTAAAAATGGTGCAGTAGCCTTTATACATCATTATAGAACCAATGATAATTAAGAATAGTAGAATAATTTCATAATAAATCCAACCAAAAAGAGAAAAACTTCCAAATAAACAAGAAAAATGTATAACTACTTTTGGAACACATGCTAGCCAACAATTTCAGCAAGCATAACTAGCATATATTTCTTGTTTGTCATGAGATAAGTATAACAAGTACATGGATATTTCCACTTACCTTAGCCTTCAAGATTCAGATTTCCTTCAAGAACCCTAGAGGGTTATGTTGGCTGCCTTGTGAAGTGAAGTAAAGAGAAAACAAGACTCTTTAGGAAAGCTGAAAAATTGTTTCAAGTGAAATGACTTAATGCTCTGTTTTTTAGCCCTTTTGAAGAGTCTTTTTGTGCCTAACTTTCTCTTGCTATTTTGACCACATATTAGTACACGTTACAAAGCTAGTGATGTAGTTGCTTGTCCCTCACACTTAGGCCTAAATGGGTCTCAAAATTGATAGACCTTGCCTGCCCAATTTTCCTAATTCGTCTTCATTTAGTTTGGGCCCAATTATTCAAGTGGGTTGTGATGTACATGGGACCTTTTGATATCCTTCTTGGGATGAAAAATATAGTCTATTTATGATACTAAATCATGGGCTATGGTTACACACTTATCATGGACTTTATTCATAATCAGACTTGAAAACATTTGTCGTCTGTCCTCGTCTCCTTTTAGCTAGCAATTTAAGCTAAGCAAGTAGGTGACTCACCTACTAGCTTTCTAAGTCCTACAAGCACCTCAATTCTCTCACTTTATTTAGGGTTTTTATCTCTTGAATTTGATATAAAACTTATTTATACTTGACCCTCTTCAGCGTTAGACATACATATCGCCCTTTAATTTGAGATTCAAGCACTTTGAAAAATGGGCGATAATTTGAACAAACCATATCATGTTTCAGTTCCATAGTACTAGTATCATAAGATGTGGGTATTACATCCTCCCCCTTAGGAACATTTGTCCTCAAATTTTAGCACAATTGGATAGCTTAACCAAGTTTAGATCTTTACTTACTCAAACTTTGGACAACACACTAAGTATTAAATCACATATACCTATTAGTGTCCCAAATATGCATGTTGGACTTCCTCGTTAGCTTTAAACAAGTAAGAATATTTTAATTTCATTGCATCCTTGGCCTCCCATGTTATTTCTTCTGCTTATTGGTTCCTCCAAAGTACCTTCACTGAAGCTATTTCTTTATCTTTTAGCTTCTTAACTTAATGACCTAGAATAACAACAGGTACATCTTCATAAGTAAGATCTCTTTCAATCTGCACATCCTCAATAGGAATGATATGGGATAGGCTACCTATGCATTTTTGATGCATTAAGACATGAAAAATTGGATGAACCACTGAAAGCTCCTGGGGTAGCTCTAGTTCATATGCAACATACCCGAACCTCTTAATAATTTTATATGAACCTATGCAACGTGGGCTCAGTTTTTCTTTCTCACCAAATCTCATAACAACTTTCATTGGAGACACCTTTAAAAATACCCAATCCCCTACTGAGAATTCCAGTCCTCTCCTTCTAGCATCCGCATATAATTTGTGATGACTTTGGGCTATTTCTAGCCGTTGTTGTATTACCTTAACTTTTTCCATGGCTTGTTGTACTAGATCTGGCCCAAGCAAGGTGGTTTCACCCACTTCAAACTATCTAATTGTCGACCTACATTTCCTCCCATACAAAGCTTCATAAGGTGCCATCTTGATACTCGTATGGCAGCTATTATTATAGGCAAATTCGATAAGTCGAAAATGGTCCACCTAACTACCTTTAAAGTCCACTGTACAAGCTCGCAACATATCTTCAAGTGTTTGAATGGTGCGTTCTTCTTGACCATCTATTTGAGGGTGAAAAGCTATACTCATATTCACTTATGTCCCTAAACTCCTTTGGAAGGACTTCCAAAACTTTACAGTGAATTGAGCTCCTCAGTTAGATATAATGGAGATTGGGACTCCATGTAGCCTGACTATCTCTTTGAAGTATAGCTTGTTAGACTCTTCAGCTGTATAATCACTCCAGACTGGCAAGAAGTGTGCTAACTTTGTGAGCCTGTCAACTATTACCCTTATGGTGTCAAACTTCTTAAATGAGTGAGGCAACCCGGCAACAAAATCCATATTGATCATATCCCACTTCCATGTTGGAAGTTCAATACACTGCATATAACCTCCTAGCTTTTGGTGTTCTACTTTCACTTGTTAGCAATTTGGACATATGAGCCACAAATTCTGTAAGGTATGTTTTCATGCCTCCCCACCAAAACATTCCCTTTAGGTCATGGTACATCTTAGTTGATCCTGGATGGATGGAATATCGGGAATGATGGGCTTCTTCTATTATCTTATTTCTTAATACATTAATATCAAGCACATATAATCTATTTTGACAGTAAATTACTCTATTATATGTAACATCAAAGCCACCCAGACTCACCTTTTCCTTAAGCTATCGTTGTGCAGGATCCTTAAACTATTTTTCTTTCACCTCCATTACAAATGAAGACGCTGCAGTATTATGTATAATAACCCCTTCCTCTGGAGTTTAAAGAAGGTGAACTCCTAAATTGGCTAGTAGACATATATCTTTAGCCACTCCTTGACTTACCACGGCTTGATCACAAGTATTCATGATTGCCCTATGGATCAGAGATCGACTACTACGTTTGCCTTCCCTGGGTGGTAAAGTATATCAACGGCATAATCCTTCATTAGCTCTAGCTACCTCCACTATCTTAAGTTCAGGTTTTCTACTTTAAGATGTATTGCAGGCTCTTATGATGATGTATATGTCAACGTGAACACCATATAAATAGTGGCGCCATATTTTCAGAGCAAACACATCTGCTGCTAGCTCAAGATTATATGTTGGATAGTTTTTCTCATGTGGTTGTAGCTGCCTAGATGCATAAGTAATTACCCTACCATTCTGTGATAGTACACACCCTAAGTCAACTCCTGAAGGATCATAATACACTACATACCCCTCGGTGCCTTCTGGGAGTACTAGCACAGGTGCAGAAGTTAGCTTATTTTTCAACACCTAGAAGCTCCTTTCACATGTATCATTCTATTGGAACTTCATTGCCTTATGTGTCCACATTTTTTGAGGTGCAGAAATAGAAGAAAAATCTTCAACAAACCTCCTATTATAACCTGTCAAACCAAGGAGCTCCCAACTTTTGTGGGTGCTATTGGTCTTTGCCAATCTTTCATCGCCTCTATCTTTTGTGAATCGACCCTTATTCCCTCATCAGACACAATATGACCCAAGAATGCCATTGATTTTAGCTAAAATTCACATTTAGAAAACTTGGCCTACAATTATTGATCACGAATAACTTGTAACACCTATCGCAAGTGATTTGCGTGGTCCCCTTCTGATCTTGAATATACCAAAATGTCATCTATAAACACTGTCATAAACACATCCAATAATGGCTTGAATACCCTATTCCATAAAAACCATTGGTGCATTCATTAGCCCAAATGATATAACAAGAAATTCGAAGTGACCATAGCATGTTCTAAAAGCAGTCCTAGGTATATCTTCCTCTTTCACCCTCGCTCGGTGATACCTTGATCTCAAATCAATTTTTGAAAAGTATTTGGCACTCTATAATTGATAAAATAAATCATCAATCCTGGGGAGGGAGTATTTATTCTTAATTGTCACCCTATTCAATTGTCGGTAGCCGATACACATTCTCAAGGTTCCATCCTTTTTACATACAAATAATACTGGTGCATCTCAAGGGGACACACTAGGTTTATAAAAACCTTTTCAAATAAGTCTTTTAACTGCTATTTTAATTCATCAAATTCTGCCGAGGCAATTCTATATTGAGGGATGGAAGTAGGTTGAGTGCCTAGAAGTAAGTCAATACCAAAATCTACTTCTCTTTTTGGAGGTAAGCCTGGAAGTTCTTCAGGGAACACATCAATGAATTCATTCACTATTGGAACTAATTGAAGGGTTGGTGATTCTGCCTCCACATCCATCACCCTAACTAAATGACATATATATATACCTCTTTCATATCATCTGTTTGGCTTTAAATAAGATATAAAGTTACTCTTTGGTGCCCCAATATTGCCTTCTCATTCAAGAACTGCCTCATTTGGAAAGTGGAAGTACCCTTTGTTAGTTCGACAATCAACGGTGGCATACTAAGAAGCTAACCAATCCATGCCCACTATAACATCGAATTCCACCATTTCTATCTCAATAAGGTTAGCCAATGTGTCATGATCACAAATAGTTACTACACAGTCATAATAAATCCTTCTAGCCATAATAGATTCACCAGTTAGTATGGACACTTCAAATAGTTTGTTCAATAATTTTGGTTTTCTCTTAATCTTCCCAACAACTAGTGGGGTAATGTACGATAGTTTAGAATTAGGGTCAATTAATGGATATACATTATGTGAAAAGATGGACAATATACCTATGACCACATCAGGTGAAGCTTCCAAATTTTTACAGACTCCCAAAGCATAAGTGCGATTCTGGACTCTGTTAGAGCTAGCTGCTCTAAAACCTCTACCATGACTCATAAGTGTTTGTTAACACCTACCTAATAGAGGAACAGATGATGATGATATAATAGCTGACCTAGTAGATTATGCTATATTACCCATACGTTTCCTCGGGCAATCTCTCATCATATGCCCTATCGCACCACACCAATAACAAGCATCTATCCTAAGACAACATATACCTTAATGACTTCTTCCACACTGTTTACAAGGCTGCATAGGGATCATTTGCTAACTTGTTGAATATCCTGTTGTCAGTGTATCTTGACCCTCACCTCGTTGACCAAACTGATTACTTCTAGACCCTTGAAGTTATTGTGGAGCACTGGCTATAGAGTAGGAGGATAATGGCTTAGGTGGTCTATTAGAAAACCGAGGCCTAAGCACACCTTAGGACGATGTAAACTACCCTGTAGACCTGGCCCTTTTGGACTGCGCCCTTTCTAAATCTTGTGTCCTTCTCCTTTGCCTCTAATCCTCCAATTTCTATGCAAAAACTTGCATTCTTGCTATATCCATGTCTTTTTTCAAGGAACTAATGGTATATTCTCTGACCAGATACATATCCAATCTATCCACATATCGATGAACTCTATCTTCCATAGTAGCAACTATATTAGGAGCATACCTAGCCAGGGAATTAAATAGAAGGCTATACTCCCTCACGCTCATATTCCCTTGATGGAGATTCAAGAATTGATATGCATGGGCCTCTTGGATCTTTAATGGTAAGTAATGGTCAATATATGCCTCTTTGGACTCCTTCCAGATAGTTGGGGGTGCATCTACATCACGCCCAAAATCCCATAGTGCGGACTGGCACCCGTCGTCGATAAGGCTTGTGAGGACCAACCTGTAACTATAGTGTAAGACATGACTTCACTATACTTTACATAGTCTACAAAGCTTCTAAATAAAGGAAACATCTGGTAAGGGTCAGTACAAACCCCACCTCATCAAACTATATAATAAAAACATGTAAGCTCTATATATGTACAAAGCCCAGAAGCAACCTAGAGCTTGGTGATAGCAGCAGAATATCCTTTACTCCTACTGGGGAGATGTACTCACACCTATACCTACAGCATGAAATGCAGGTCCCCCGTAAGGGACGTCAATATGAGATAATGTACTGAGTATTAAGACAGGAAATATTGTATATGATATAACAACTCAAGTGAAACTGTATACAGGTGTAGCATAACAGACCACCTTTAGTTATACTATGGGATCATGTACTCCATGTGCTTTATATTGCTTTACCTTTACTGTAGAATTTGTACTGTAAAGTCTGTGCACAGTTCTAATACAAATGACCAACTGATCAGTGGTGAACTATATCAGGTTCGTCCCTCGCTAGGTTCCTCCATAACCCCTGGGCTACCCACCGTAATAAAAATGTTTCCCTGGCTAGGTGATGCTTCCACCCCTCGGGATATCGGGATCATACCTTTGTTGGGTTCTTCCTTAATCCCCTTGAGCTACCACCCGTGATAGGATCATCTCTTGCTAAGTGTTACTTCCACCCCCTCGGACTACCACCTATCAAAATTGTATAATTTATCTTTCGATAACTTTGAGATGGTTCTTTTGGTGGTCACAATATTGGAGTTGTAGGACTATATAAGTAGCATGTGACATGTAGATAATCATACAAGACTATATGAAAAATAAAAGATTACATTGGATAAACAATGAAATGCATATGAAATGGAACAACTTGTGAACTTTATTCTATAAAAAGAACTCATCTAACATGGTATCTAAGCATGTATGCAGTTTTAAAGGTTACTATGTATGGAATCATATGAACATGTACAAGAGTAGAGACGTGGTTAATAATTGTGTTGGAGTTGGTGAATGCCTTTATGTACCAAGGAGAGATCTACTATTCATGCCAAGTAACACGGAATCAAGTAGGCTTACATGCCTTATTATATGACGTCGTTACTATCTCGAGATAACCTTACCTTCCTCCAAATAGTTATCTACAACATAATAGGGGATTAAAGTAGCATTAATAGCTAATAGACACACCTTCGCATCCCAATCATATAAGAAAACAATACATGGGCAGCAAGCGGGTGTTCATAAACAAGGGTGTATTCCTTTAATCTTTCCGCCCCTAATCATAATTTCTAACAGACATTAGCATGTACACATCATGTATAGCCTATTTTAATGTCATAACAGTCTTACAACAGCCCACAAAGCACAACACATCACAATTCCACACAATCTGAAGACGGACAACATAACGTTACCTTCATTTGCTACATTTCAACGTTGACATCTCCAAAATTATTCTAAATTTAACCAAAATTATCCAACAACATTTACACATATAAATAGAGCTATACAGTCTTATAACATAACTTAATAAGTCATTAAGGATGTGAGCTAATAGCCTTATATACAACAGCCCGCACGTTTCAATAAACATGACACTTAAGATAACTCGATAAAACGCGCTTGTTAAATGAAACCAAAATTGGGGAAGCAAACTTAGGGTGATGTTTGTAAATAAAACCATGTTAATAACACAAAGTTATATTCATAACACCACTCACAAACTATAGATAAATCACCAAAACAAAAGGAGAAGGTGTAGCAACGTTTTGCACAGAATCTGTCCAACAAATTTCAGCTAGTGTAACTAGCATTTATTTCTTGTTTTTCATAATAAAATCATACTAAACACATGTGTAAACTTACTCATCAATTACTTCAAGATTTAGGTATTATACAAGAACCCTACAAGTCCTTTTAGCTGCTTTACAAAGTGAAGAAAAGTTGAGAGAACTTTGAAGACAAATTTGTCTTTTTTGAGTTCAAGTGGACAATGAATTGAGGAGCTGCTTTGGAGCACTTTATATAGAGATATTATGATGACCTTCCTTTGATATTTGACCATATTATACCACACATTATCAATTTGCTTACCCACCAGCTTGGGCCTTAAACTTGTGCCTTTTGGAGCACCAACTTTATGGACTTGGGCTTCCTACTTTCCAACTTTCACTTTTGGGCCCAGTTTGCTAAGTGTATTGTGATGTCCTTGGGACCTTTTTATTATACTTATTACACTGCAAATGTAGACCATTTATGATACTAAATCATGGGCTAAACTTACACCCTTAACACGGACTTTGTTCATAATTGAAGTTGGACAATTTCAACATCGAGCCTCGTCTCCGTTTAGTTAGCGATTTAAGCAAAGCAAGTAGGTGACTCACCTGCTAGCTTCTAAGTCTTACAAGCACCTCAGTTTTCTTACTTAATTTTAAGTCCATAATCTTCTCAATTGACACAAAACATATATATACACAACCCTCTTAAGCGTTAGACACACATATAGCCCATTAAGACGAGATTCAAACACTTTTGAAAATTAGTGCTAATTCAACGAAACCATGTTATGTTTCATTTGAATTGTGCTATTGGTATATGCTATGGGGTGTTACAATGTATACCCTACTTCCACGATTCATACCACAATATAACCACACCCTTCAACATATATGTTGCTAACTTGACATTTTTTGTACCACTCACATACATAACATCTAAAGTGCGCTGAATCTGATCAATAAAGTCTTGGTGGTCTTCATTTGGATCTGACCCCGTGAAGGATGGAGGGTCCAAATTAAGGAAATCACATATCCTTATGCCAGTAGACCTATTCACAGCACCTGCACCTATAACTGGACCTTCCTATATTTGACCTTGGCTAGTAACTATACGGGTGAAAAGTTGGACTACATTTCTCAAATCATATATGGTACCAATGATAGGTGGTTCTGGGAGAATTTCACTACTTTCAAGTTCATCAGGAGCTGGAGTAGTTGGGCATGTTTGTCATAGAGACTTCTCTTGAACCACATTTCATTGTCTCACCTGACTGGGTATACTAACCACCACTTTTAGTCCCTTCCCTTTACCTTTGTTTTGCCTGATTTCTGGCACACTTGTTGTACAAAACAATTTAGGAGTCAAACATAATGCACCTATTACACTTGGCTCTATGGGACGATCTAAAGAATGAAAAGAAAGTACCAACTCCTAAATGCCATGTAGCCTACTGGCTATAAATGTGGTGCACAACACATTGATAAACAAGATTCTACATAAACACAACTTTGTAGACTCCCTAAGATGACTCGCTGTGATACCACTTCTGTTACGTCCAAAGTCTCGTTAGGGCGTACTGGGAACCCTTACCGATAATGCTCAGGAGAACCAACTTGTATCATGCACTTTGTATACATATTATAAGGAATTTCTATATTTGACATGCCTTTAAGAAAATAACAGTGATAATAAGCTAAAACGAAATGTATATGGCTAGGCCATAGAGGCCACGGTGTTTAGATTACAAGACATAACCACACTTTAATTTACATAGTCTACAAAGCCTCTGGATAAGAAAAAGTATCTGATAATGGTTAGGACAGACTACGCCTCGGCTAACTATACAACATAACAATACAAGCTCTAGACATGCAAAACTCCAAAGTAACCTAGAGCTAGATAACAGCAGCTGGATATCCTGTACACCTACTAGGGGGATCTACTCACACCTATACCTGTAACATGAAATGCACGTCCCTTGTAAGAGATGTTAGTATGAGATAATGTACTAAATATATAAGGTAGGAAACACTGTATATGAAGTAATAACTCAAATAAAACTATGCACTGGTGTAGGATAAGAGACCATCCTTAGTTATACAGTGGGATCATGTACTTTATATTCTTTTTATTACTTTACCTTTACTGTATAATCTGTTCAAAGCAATTAATACCAATGACCAGCTTATCAGTGGCAAATTGATATCAGAATTGGCCCTATATAGGCTTTTCCTTTAACCCCTTGGGTTATCCCCCGTGATAGGATTGACCCTGGCTACGTGATTTTTCCACCCCTCGGGTTACCACCCATCAATAGACAATATACTTTACCTTTCTATTATTTTTGAGATGATTCCATTGGTGGTCACAAATATTTGAGTTGTAGGACTGTAGATGTAGCATGTGACAAGTAGATAATCATACAAGACAAGATGACAATGAAAAGAGTACGTTAAACAAATAATGAAATATGTATAAGATGAAACAACTCGTGAACTTTATTTATCAACATGAACCCATGTAACTTGGTATCCATTTATGTATGCAGATTTGAAGGTGACTATGTATAGGAGCATATGAACATGTGAAAGAGTGGAGACGTGGTTAATAGTTGTGTTGGAGTTGGTAAGTGCCTTTATGTGCCAAGGAGGGATCTACGTTTCATGCCAAATAATATGAACTCAAGTAGCCTTACATACCTTTATGTATGACCTCGCTATTACCTCGAGATAACCTTCCCTTCCTCAAATATTAATCTATAACATATTTGCTGATAAAACTCGAATTAGCAGCCAATAGATACATCTTGGCAGACCAATCTCATTAAAAAATAACATACGGGCAATAAGCGTATAATTATAGACCCGAGCGTATTTTTTCAAACTTTCCACCCCAAATCATATATTGTAATACACATTCTCATATAAGTATCATGTGCAGCCTATATTAGTGCCATAGTAGTCTTACAAAAGTCCACAAAGACCAACACATAACAATTCTACACAACATACAAATAGGTGGCATAACGTTATATCCCTTCGCCATATTTTAACGTCGACAATTCCAAACCTATTCCAACTTTAACCAAATAGTCCCCACCATATATATACATAAAAGTCATCCTAAATTAGTGCATAAATAGTCCTCAAAATAGGTATAGGACGTGATACCATAGAAGTCAATTAGTCAGCCCACAAGTTCCTATTACGAGCACAATTACGATATCACAGAATAACTCACTTTTGTGGACTGTAAAAATGGTGTATCAGCCTTTATACATCATTATTGAACCAATACTCATTAAGAATAGTATCATTTTTTCATGATCAATGCAACCAAAAAGTGAAATTCTTCCAAATAAACAAGAAAAATGTACAACTACTTTTGGAACACATGCTGTCCAACAATTTCAGCAAGCATAACTAGCATATATTTCTTGTTTTTCATGGGATAAGTATAAAAAATACATGGATGTTTCCACTTACCTTAGCCTTCAAGAGTCCGTTTTCCTTCAAGAACCCTAGAGGGTTGTATTGGCTGCCTTGTGAAATGAAGTAAAGAGAAACAAGAATCTCCAAGAAAGCTGAAAAATTATTTCAAGTGAAATGACTTAAGGGGCTATTTTTTATCCCTTTTAAAGAGTCTCTTTGGCAGACTTTCTCTTGAAAATTTTTACCACCTTTTAGTACATATTAATACGCTAGTGATGTAGTAGCTTGGCCCTCAAAATTGGGCATAAATGGGTCTCTAAATTGATGGGCCTTGGCTGCCCATTTTTCCTAATCCACTTCATTTAGTTTGCGACCAATTAGTCAAGTGTATTGTGATGTACTTAGGCCCTATTGATATCCTTATTGGTCTGAAAATATAGTTCATATATGAAGCTAAAACATGGGCTAAGGTTACAACCTTAACACAAATTTGATTGTTAATCGAACTTGGACAAATTCTACATTAGTCCTCGTCTCTATTTAGCTAGCAATTTAGGCTAAGCAAGTAGGTGATTCACCTTCTAGCTTCCTAAGTCCTACAAGCATCTCAATTTTCTCACTTTGTTTCAGTTTGTAATCTCCTGAATTTGACACAAAAGTTATTTACACGCAACCCTCTTCAGTGTTAGACATACATATCGCCTTCTAATTTGAGATTCAAGCACTTTTAAAAATAGGTGCTAATTTGACCAAACCATATCATATTTTGTTTGCATAGTATTAATATAATAAGATGTGGGGTGTTATATTTCGGAGACCTCTAGAGCATAGCAAAAGTGTTCTTGCGCTATTTTGGAGCAGAATTTAGGCGGGACATGTCATTCCCCCCACATAATGATGCGATGACCATGGTACATTGCTGCCATTGTAAGAACTCATGCACCTTTTCCCCACATTGCCATAAGTCTTCGTATTTCTCCCAAGTGGCCTCTTCTGGTGATTGACCCTTCCAATGGACAAGGAACATTATGGTAGTTGGTTGTCCCCTCTTCTGCTTTTCCTGGTAATCGATAATGGCCTTTATGTCCAAATCATGAAATGTAGTGATGCTACTAGGTGCCCTACTCAACTTTCCTCGACTTGGATCATCCTTATCCTCATGGTATGGCTTTAAGACACTAGTATGGAACACAGGCTGAACCTTTAGCGACGGTCGTACCTCCAGTCGATATGAGATCTTTCGAACCTTGGCAAGGATCCTGAATGCCCCTCATATTTGCTCACTAAGTTTGGATTTATTCCCCTTAATTAGTTGAACTACCATGGATCGAACTTTACCAATACCAGGTCCCTGACTTTGTAGTTGGTGGCATATCGCGTTCAGTCGACACACTTCTTCAGTTGTTTGGCCACATTGGCTAGGTGAGATTTGGTGGCGTCCATCTGCTTCTCGAATCCCTTAGCCAAATGATAATCACCCAAACTCTTTCCTTCGAATGTTATGGGTAACAAGTGTGGAGTTTGCAACTGTTAGCCCGTAGCAAGCTCGAACGGTGTCCTCCCTGTGACTTCATTCCGCTGTAGGTTGTGCAAAAATTAGGCCACATCAAGCAACTTGGCCCTGTCAGTTTGATGCTAGGTTACGAAGTTCCTAAGATAGCACTCCAACTAGGCATTAACTCACTCATCTTGGCCATCGATTTGTGTATGGAAACTTTTGGAGAAATGTAGCTCCATGCTAAGTATTTGGAATATTTCCCTCATGATCACTTATGATATGCCTTGGCAGCCCTCAATACATCATCACATTTTTAAAGAATAACTAGGTGGCTTCCTTAGTTGTGCATCCTGGTGTGTCAGGCATAAAAGTAGCATAATTTTGTCCAACACAACCATAATAGTATGGTGTCCCTCGAACATTGGTATGCTAGTGATAAAGTCCATGGTAATCCTCTCTCACGGTCACTCGACTATGAGGAGTGGCTCCAAAAGACCTTTATGATGATGTTATTCTATCTTAGATTATTGACAAATAAGAAAAGTTTGCACATAACATTCGATATCGTCCCGCATTATTGGCCAGTAGTAAATCACATTAATGAGAGATCGCGTACGGTGCTGCCCTAGATGCTCGTCCTATAGTGTATCATGGCTTTCTTTTATGCTGTGCTGCCATATGTTGCCATACTTTGGAACATAGACCCTTCTTCTGGCAGTGAGCAGGATATATTCTTTAATCCAGACGCATTAGGTATTTTCTTATGAAGCTAACTCCATAAGCCTTTTTGCTTCCAGATCATGTGACAGGCCCTCTTTGATGGACTCTCGGATGTCGCAGTAGGATGTTTTGATGGTAGCTAGCTTTGATTTCCTTCTCAAAGCATCGGCCACTATATTGTCCTTGCATGGTTTGTGGAATAGCTAGTTGTCGAACTCGACTACAAAGTCTTGCCACTTAGCCTGCTTGGGGGTAAGCGTCTTTTGTGACTGGAAATAGTTGGTGGCGACATTATTGGTATGGACCACAAACTTTGAGCCCAATAAGTAATGCCTCCAAGTTCTAAGTTAATGTACAATGGTGGTCATCTCCTCCTCTTGCACAGATACCACTATTCGGTCTTATTCAGCTTGCGGCTCTCAAAACCTATAGGGTGCCTATCTTGCATCAGCATACCAATGATAGTTAAGTATGAGGCATCCATGTGTACATCAAATGTCTTGGAGAAGTTGGGTAAGGTAAGAACCGACTCCTCTTATATGGCAACTTCGAGGCCCTCAAATGCTTCTTGTTCTTCTTTAGAAACTCGGTGAGTGGAGTAGCTATCACGAAGTATCCACTTATGAATCTCCGATAGTAGTTTGCGAGCCCAAGGAATGATCTTAGCTTTGTCACTTTAGTGCTTGTCTCCCACTCTATGGTGACGCACACTTTGGCCTCGTCCATGCGAAGCTGGCCCTGGCTAATGATATGACCGAGGAAGTGCACTTCATGTTGGCCGAACTCACACTTCTCTCGCTTAATGTGTTGTACGTTCTCCTATAAGACTTGGAAGACTTTGCACAAATGCTCCACATGCTCCTTCAAGGTATGGTTATATATCACAATATCATCCAAGTATACTACCACAAAGTCATCCAGGTAGGGGTGAAAGATCTTATTCATGAGAGTACAGAAGGTAGCGGATGCATTAGTTAGATCAAAGGGCATTACCAACCACTAGTACTATCCATACCTCGTTATGCATATTACCTTTGGCTCGTCCCCCTCAGCTATGCATACCTGGTAGTATCCTTTCCTGAGATCCATCATAGAAAAGTACTTTGCTTGCCCAAGTTTATCAAATAAATATGTTATCAGCGGGATCGTATACTTGCTCTTGATGGTCACCTTCTTTAGCTCCCGATAGTTTTTGCTTTGGCATAACGAACCCTCCTTCTTTTTCTATAATAACATTGGGGCTCCATATATTGCTTTGGATGGTCAGATATGGCTAGCTTTATGGATCTCCTCCAATTCTGGTAGTGACATACAGTATGGAGGATAGGCGGGTGGTCAAGTGCCTGGCTCTAAGTCAATATTGTGATCGACCTCCCATCTTGGCGGTAAGAGTGGGAAACTCTTGGGGCATAATGTCTTTATTCTCGTCAAACACCTTTTTAATGTAGGGTGGATGGGATTCTGAGATACTATAGCTTCCACTCAAACTTGCGACGGTGGCTAGGTAAGTAGGCTCCCCCTTCTTGAGGCCTTTCATAAGTTGTGTGGCTGATAGTTGGGTGACTCCTTTCACCTTGTGCATCTCGACTGTAGGAACCATGCAGGATCC
>JAOTQJ010000111.1:12723709-12745350 GCA_025642045.1 Solanum sejunctum | reverse complement strand
GGACAAGTTCAAAACTTACCTTTGAGCTAGTATCACCTCAGTTCAAGGCCATATGAAGGAGTTATGATCGTTCTCATTAGACCCCCCACGCAGTGATGTCACATGAATATCTTGATGACAATGATGTGTTGGATGGGCCTTTTGGATGGCTTAGGGCTAGAAATGGCCATTTTGGCCTAAGTATGTGACACGGCCTATGGCATGGGCCATGTAGCGTGGCACTGACCATGTAGAGGGTTGTGGAGGTTCGCAAGAGAGGCAAGGTTGACATGAGGGAATATTTTGGCTAAGTAATATGCCACGGGCACCCTTGACTGGCCATGTGAAGGTTTACAACTCATTGCACCTGGCCATGGGGTGGCCAAGCCATATTTTCTTATCTATGAGTGGTGCAGAGGACCACTATATGGACCGTGAAGTACCACATGGCCCGTGAAGTGGTCTGTCAAAGTGACAATGACGCTAACTTTCTCCCAAGTGTTCAAATTGCAATTTTGAGGCTAAGTCTTGTCTCACAGCACTACACATGACCCGTGGAGTTCCACACGACCAGTCAAGCCTCTAGTGAGGCAATAGTTTGCCAATTTTTCCATCCATTCACTAATGGCTTTTTTGGAAATTTTAATTACTCTAATGACCATTTTAGACTTTCATTTCTCTCTTAACCTCCCCAAAAGACCTAAACCCTATTCCAAAGTAACAACTCATTACTCTTATCTCAAATACACTCTCAAGTTCTCTATGGAGCCTCTATCAATCCTCAATACAAATTCAAGGAAACTCAAGAACAAGTTTTGGAATCTAAGACCCACTTCCAAGCTTTCATTCTTTCCCAACACAATTTCAAGAAACTTAAAGTCTAATGTATGTGGGTTTCATTCATGGGTTTCTTTCTCCCATGAAGCCTAATATTCCTTTTTAAATCAATTTTATATTTCTAAGTTGATTTACTTATGGGTCTTACTTACTATGAATTTGACTATGAACTAAGTTGGAGTTTCATTAAAGTTTAATTGTTCAAGCATGTTTTGACCTATGAATTTATGATCTAACCTAGAATGGTTTCAATGTATATTGTATGAGGGTATTACCAAGTATTGTTTTGTTATTTTACATTGATTTTTCTTGCATGATTTGACTCTTGAATCCCATGTTTTTACACTAGCACTACACACCCGTCAAGTATTTGATAAAATGTCCAATTAAGGTTTCTTGACTTGTTGAAGGTCTAAAGCAAAGTATTTGAGTTGAATAAATTTATGATGATGAAAGTATGGTATTCATGTGTTGATTTTATGGAAAGTATCTGTAGTGATGAAAGTTAACCAAATTTAGGGGTTGGTACCTCATTAACCAAAATAAGCGGTTGGTACATCAATAACCAAAGAGAGGAGTTGGTACCTCATTAACCAAATTGAGGGGTTGGTATCTCATTAATTGAATTGAGGTGTTGCTACTTCAATCACCTAGATAGGGGTCGTTCATACGATAACCAAATTAAAGGGTTAGTACATAAATCACCTTGATGGGGGTGGTACATTTGATAACCAAGTTAAAGGGTTGATACCTCAAGCACTTAGGATGGAAGGTAATAAACCCATTAGCCAAATGATAATGGTCTCTTCCTACGCACGTAGTATGTTCTATATAAGCATGATTTACTTCAAGTATCATTCATACATATCAGGTTATAAGTATGCTATTCATTGCTTATGATTATGCATTTTGCCTATGATGCCTATCTCTTGTTACATCACATCCTACATGCTTAGTACATTCAAACGTACTGCATACTCTATGCCTACATGATATTATCATGTAGGAACTGACGCTCCATTTGGTCATCATCATCATCCACATGGCTAGTGCTAATTCTCTCAAGCTAGTTGGTAAGTCCTCCATTCTGGGGACAATGTATATATTCTTATGTTATGTATTATGATTCTCTTTCTTTATTGTATACTTTGACTACGAGGATGAATCTAGTTGCTTGTCTTTTCCCCCACTAAGTTTTATGGTTAGAGGTGTTATTGTATATGTTATGTATAATGCTATATGCTTTGAATACCTCTTGACTCTTGATGTTCATGATATGAAAGATGTCCCTTAGCCCCAGTTATCTCTATTTATTGTCTCTTGTTATTTTATTGCTTTTGTGACCAAGATTGTGTAATGATATGCTAAGATGCTTGCTTGGGGTCCCTTCAGGTTCCCCACACATCATGTCATGTCTAAGACCTAGGCCTGGGTCGTGACATACTTAGTATTAAATAACTAGGTTATTAATGGTCCTTGACATCCAACACACAGCATCAATTAGAGTCTTATTCTTGGTTGTCTTGTGCACCATCACTATGAGTAAGAGGGTATGAGACATTATAGAAAATATTTCCCTTCTTCCTACTCTATGTCGAGCTATAGGAGTCAAGCAAATATTTTCCCCCTAACGATTATTTTTTGCTATGCTAGATCATTCCTAACATAAGGGGAAGAAGAGCTCGTCCTCCCGAAGAACAACCAGCTCATGGTGAGCTCTTGGATGCTCTCACATTGCTAGCTCAAGTTGTGGCTAATTAATCCAGCCAAGGGTCCCAATCTCCTCATGCTCCTACTCTGGCATCTTGGGTTAGAGACTTCATGAGGATGAACCTATCAAAATTTATAGGTCTAAGGTAGATGAGGACCCTCAAGAACTTATTGATGAGGTATACAAGGTATTGTCCATTATAGGCATGAGGACGGAAGAAAAGGCAGTGTTGACGGCTTACTAACTCAAGGGGTGGCTCAAATATAGTACAATCAATGGAATGAGAAGAAGGGAATAAATAATATGGTTGTTTAGGAAGAGTTCAAGGCGACTTTTCTTAATCAATTCTTCCCTCTTGAACTTAGGGATGGCAAGACGGTGGAGTTCATGAACTTAAAGCAAGGATCTATAAGTGTGAGGGAGTATGCACTCAAGTTTAACCAACTCTCAAAATTTGTTGCACACTTGGTTGTCAACCCAAGGTCTAGAATGAACATGTTCGTGATGCGTGTATCTAACTTGGTGAGTGAGGAGAGCTGGTATGCTATGTTGATAAGTAACATGGATTTATCCTGCCTAATGACATATAATAAACAATTGGAGGAGGAAACAATGAGGAAGAGTAGGAGAAAAGAGGCTAAGACAACTTGTTTTGAAGGAAAGTTCCAAAGTCTCAAGAATAGAGGTGATGCTATATGTCCAACATATGGTAAGTGAAACGACCCCAAAAGGTGCCTTAAAACATGTATCAAAATGCTTGAAATTTTGATTCCCTTATATCTTTAAATCCTTTCGTTATTTCAAAAGTCCGACTTCATATTTGTGATTAGGGGGTCAAAATTAGATGAAAAAGGGTCTCACCTCGATATAAGAGCGAAAGATTAGCAATTATAAATTTTTAAGTGACAAATTCCAATGAGGTTTATGTGTTCCTTCTATGATGGGCCAAGGGAATGCTTCAATGTTATTCCTTCTTGGCGTCCTCTCAGCGTAAGGTGTATTTTGCCTGGCAGTGTTTTCCTATGTGGCCCAAAATATTCTAAGTATTGGGACCAAGTTTTCCAAATGTGTTTTTATCTATACTTAGCCAAATTTTACCCTTATATCATCCTAAATAGTTCCCAATACTCCCAAAAGCACTTCGCTATATTTTTTCTCCAAAATTCAAGTGCCAAAACCCTCATTCGGAATTAAGGATTCTCTTCAAGCTTCAAGCCTCCATCTTTAATCTTCACCAAGAACTTCTCCAAAGCTAAGGTATGTGGTGTTGAACTATTGGGTCCTTTCACCCATGGTCCCTAAGCCTCCTTTTTACTAATATTGCATGATTTAAAGTTGATTTTACATGTGGATCTTGTATATTGAGAAATTTACTGCATAGTGATTTTTAGTTCAAGAAAGTATGGTTGTTTTAGCATGTTTTGAGATCTATTATTGGATTTGTTGAGGGGTTTTGATGTGAATGTCTTGGGGGTGTTGCAAGGCATTGATTGATGGTTTTGCAATAGATTTTCTTACATAATTTCATCTCTAAATTGCATGGTGTTTCACCTCTATTACACACCTGGATTGTCCAAGAAACTGTGGCAAGGTTCGGGGTGCAAATATGTTTCCATTGGGTAGAGGTAGTCCTCAAGATGGTGCCCCAAGTCACAACCAGTTTTACACTCTACATGGGAGGTAAGGGGTTGGTAAGGTCCCAGATGTTGTTATCAGTATGTTGAAAATCTTTGACTTTGATGTGTATGCTTTGATTTATCAGGGTGTCACTATTTTATTTGTTACTCCTCTTGTTGTTAAAAAGTTCCATGTTGTTCCCGAGTTGTTGCATGAGTCATATGAAATGTCTACTCCTATTGGTGCCTCTATAGTTGCTAGGAAAGTTTATAGGACTAGTCCTATTTGCATTTTGAATAAGTTGTTGCCTTGTGATCTTGTTGAATTAGACATGGTATACTTTAATATCATACTTGGGATAGATTGGTTGCATGCCTACTATGCATCTATTGATTGTAGAACCCATAGGGTCAAGTATCAATTTCCTAATGAACCCGTCCTTGAGAGGGAAAGTCAAGATGTTCTAGTCAAGGGTAGATTCATTTCATGCATTAATGCCAATAAGTTGACTTCTAAGGGGTGTCTGCATCATCTTGTGAGGGTTAAAGATGTGGAGTCCAACGTCCCTTCCATTGAGTTGGTTCCCATTGTAAATGATTTTCTTAATGTCTTCCCCAATGACCTTCTTGGTATCCCTCCGGAAAAGGAGATAGATTTTAGCACAGATCTCCTTCCCAACACTCAACCTATCTCTATCCCCTTTTACCGTATGGCCCCAATGAAGTTGAAGGAATTAAAGGAACAATTGAAAGATTTATTGGAAAAAAGGATTTATCAGACCTAGCCAATCACCTTGGGGTATACCAATGTTGTTTGTAAAGAAGAAAGATGGGTCACTAAGAAAGTGCATTGACTACCAGAAACTCAATAGGGTCACTATAGATATCCTCTTCCAAGTATTGATGACTTGTTTAACCAATTGCAAGGGGCTAGCTTTTTCTCTAAGGTTGACCTTCAATCCGGGTACTATCAAGTAAGTGTGAGGAAGTGTGATATATCCAAGACGGCCTTCCAGACTAGATATAGGCATTATGAGTGTGGTGTGATATTGTTTTGGTTAACTAATGCACCGGCTATCTTTATGGACCTAATTAATAAGGTATGCAAACCCTGCCTTGATACCTTTGTTATAGTCTTCATTGATGACATATTGATCTATTCACATAGTAGGGAGGAGCATATGGGCCATTTGAGGGTTGCGTTGCAACGATTGAGGGAGGAGAGAGTGTATGCTAAATAATACAAGTGTGAAATTTGGTTGAAAGAGGTTGCATTATTAGGTCATATGGTGTCGGGGGATGGTATTAAAGTGGATCCTAAAAAGATCGATGTGATTAAAAATTGGCCTAGACCATTGACCCCATCGGATATTAGGGGTTTCTTCGGCCTTGCGGGTTATTATAGAAGGTTTGTGAATGGGTTCTACTCCATTTCTTCCCCTATTACAAAATTGACTCAAAAGAGGGTTAAGTTTCAGTGGACCGATAAATGTGAGAGGAGCTTCCAAACATTGAAGGATAGGCTTGTATCCACTTCTATATTGTCGTTACCGGATGGGCTTGATGGTTTTATTATGTATTATGATGTATCTAGAGTTGGTTTGGATTGTGTGCTAATGCAAAATGGTAAGGTCATAGCCTATGCTTCTAGGCAACTCAAAGTGCATGCAAGGAACTACCCTAGCCATGATCTTGAATTAGCTATCGTGGTGTTTCCAATGAAGATTTGGCGTCATTATTTGTATAGGGTACATGTTGATGTCTTCATCCATCATAAGAGCCTTCAATATATCTTCACATAAAAAGATCTCAACTTGAGACAAAGAAGGTGGCTAGAACTTCACAAAGATTATGACATGAGTATGCATTATCATCCGGGTAAGGCAAATGTTATGGCAGATGCTTTGAATTGGGTGCCTATGGGTAGCCTAGCTTATGTGGATGGTGGTGATAAGGAGATGGCTAGGGAGATGCATAGATTGGCTAAATTGGGGGTTTGGTTGGAAGATATGCGGAATGGTCTAGTTGTTGTTGATGGTTCTAAATCTTCCTTGGTTAATAAGGTGATAGCCAAACTAGATCTTGACTCCTCCTTGCTTAAATTAAAGTCCATGATGAAAGAGGTCAAAGTAGAGGTTTTCTCCCAAGGCGGAGATAGGGCCCTTAGATACCAAGGTAGGTTGTGTGTGCCTTGTGTTGATAGTTTGAGGGAGAGAATTCTTGATGAGGCCCATAACTCTTCTTATTCTATCCACCCTGATTCCACAAAAATGTATAGAGACTTGACGGATGTGTATTGGTGGGGAGGCATGAAGAGGAACATTGGTAGATTTATTTCCAGTTGTCAATAAGTCAAAGCCGAACACCGAAGGCCAGGTGGCCTAACCCAACATCTAGATATTCCTACTTGGTAATGGGAGGTAATTAATATGGATTTTGTGGTTAGGTTTCCCAAGACTTGAAAAGGTTTTGATCCTACATAGGTGGTGATTGATAGGATGATGAAATCATCTCTGTTTCTACTAGTCAAGACTATGCATGGGGCTAAAGATTATGAAAGGTTGTATGTCCATGAGTTAGTGAGGTTACATAGGGTTCCAATATCCATCATGTTGGATCGAGGTTCATAATTCACTTCGCACTTTTGGAGGTCATTTAAAAGGGGTCTTGGTACCAAAGTTCACCTTTGTATGGCCTACCACCATTAAATGGACAGGCAAGCCAAAAGGGTAATTCAAACACTTGAGGATATGCTTCGGGATTGTATTTTAGAGCTTAAAGGTAGTTAGGATGACCATCTTCCATTGATTGAGTTTGCCTATAACAATAGCTATCACTCTAGCATCGGTATGCCTCCTTTTGAGGCTCTTTGTGGTAGACGTTGTAGATCACTGATAGATTAGTTTGAGGTCAGAGATGTGGATTTATTGGGGCTAGATCTAGTTATGGATGCTCTTGAGAAGTTTAGGATGATTAGGGAAAGGTTGAGGACAACCCAAAGTTGTCAAAAATTCTATGCCAATGTGAGAAGAAGAGACCTTGAATTCAAAGTGGGTGATTGGGTTTATTTGAAGGTTTGTCCAATTAAAGGTGTGGTCCGTTGGAAATTGAGTCCAAGGCGTGTTGGTGCTTATGAGGTAATAGAGAGAATTGTCAAGGTAGCTTATGATTTGAAGTTTTCTAGTGAAATAAACTTGGTTCACCAGGTGTTCCATGTCTCTATGTTGAGAAAATGTGTTGGTGATCCTAATGCTATGTGCCTCTTGATATTGTGCGAGTTGTTGAGGATAACTTAACTTTTGAGGAGGCTCCAGTTCTGATCTTGGATAGTCAGGTAAAGAGATTGAGGAACAAAGAGGTAGCATCCGTTCAGGTCCTTTGGAGGAACCAACAAGTTGGAGGCCGCCGAGGCGGATATGCAAAAATAATATCCTAATCTTCTCCACTCCACTCAAGCCTAAAGTACTAATACTAAGTCTCATATGTGATTTCAAGTTTTACATTTCAGCCCTTATGTCATTCATATGCATTCATGTTTAATTTGGTAAAATTATGATGATTTTACACTTATATTGAGAATTTAAAAATGGTGTTTTACATGTTATATTGCATTCGTGTTTGGACTAATTTGTCCATGATCACTATTAATTTTACATTTGGGGACAAATATTACCAAGGGTGAGATATTGAAACAACCCCAAAAATATGCCTCGAAATACCCAAAATTTTAATTTTCTTGTATCTTAAAGTTCGTTCATTATTTCAAAAATTCAACTTTATATTTGTGATCAGGGGGTCAGAATTAGGTGAAAAAGACTCTAAACCCTATTTAAGAGCGAAAGCTTAGTAATTATAAATTTTTTAAGTGATGATTCTATTGAGGTTTATGTGTTCCCTCTGTGATCCGCCAAGGGCGCGATTTATTGTAATTCCTTCTCTGTGTCCTCTCCACGACTCAGAGTGGTGTATTTTGCCTGGCAGTGTTTTTCTATGTGGACCAAAATATTCTAAGAGCTGGGCCCAATTTTCCCAAATTTGTTTTTATCTATACTTAGCCAAATTTCACCCTTATATCATCCTAAACATTTTCCAATACTCTCGAAAATACTTAGCCATATTTTCACTCCAAAATTCAAGTCCCAAAACCCTCATCTGGATTTAAGGACTTTCTTCAAACTTCAAGCCTCCATATTCTATATTCACCAAGAACTTCTCCAAAGCTAAGATATATGGTATTGAACCATTGGGTCCTTTCACCCATGGTCCGTATGCCTCCTTTTTACTAATATTGGATGAATTAAAATTGATTTTACATGTGAGTCTTGTATATTGAGAATTTTACTACACAGTGATTTTAGCTCATGAAAATATGGTTGTTTTAGCATGTTTTGAGCTTTAAATCTTAGATCTAATATTCGATTTAATGAGGTGTTTTGATGTGAATGTCTTAGGATTGTTGCAAGGCGTTGATTAATGGTTTTACTATAGATTTTCTTACATCATTTCATCTCAAAATTGCATGGCCTTTTTCACCCCTATTACACACTTCCAAGGTGTTTGCTAAAATGTCTAGTTATGTTTTCTTGAGGAATTGCTGGACCAAAGCATGAGATATGATATTATTGATGTTATGACGATGCAGTTAGCTAATGTACATGATACATATATATATATATATGTTCTGTATAATATGTTGCATTAGACCATGCCCGATTAGGGGGTATAGGAGCCCAAATAAACATGTGAGAGGTATAGTACCTTGCCACCAGGGTATCCAGGTGCGAATGGTACCTCCCAACCATAGTTAGGATTCTAGCTTGGTCTCTTCTACACATATGATATCTTATATGAGCATGAGTTATTGAAAGCATGTTTTATTTATGCATTCATCATATATGTCATATTGTTATACTATGCCTATTGTCTAATATATGCATTTTGAGCATGGAATCTATGTATTGTTGCATATCACCCCAAATACTTAGTATATTCAAACATACTAATGCATGCTCTTGGGACCAATGCTTAAGTTGATCATCCTCCTCCTTCATGTGGCTAGGCGGTCCTATTCCAAGCTTGTTGGTGACTCCTCCATTTCGGGGACCTTAGCCTATGATTGCTATTATCTATGTAATGAAACACTTTCTTATGTTCTATTTGACTATGAGGATGAGCCCGGTTACTTTGTCTTGGCCCCCATTCTGTCTATGTATTTAGAGGTATTGGTTAGACAGCTTATGTATTTATGTTATGAGGTTTGACTTTTGACTCTTGATCTCAGTGTTTATGCAAGCTTTCCCTTAGCTCCATTACCCCTATTCTTTCTCTATATGTCTTTTACATGCTTCCGCAACCAAGGATCTGTAATGACAAGTTAAGAGGCTTGTTTGGGGTTCTTTCGGATTTCTCAATTTGCCATGTTACATCTAGGACCTAGGCTTGGGTCGTGACATTAAGGTTCATAATGGCCCATGTTTGAAGGACACCAATACTTGTTTCCTTTGTGTTGAAAAGGGGCATAAAAGGAAAGCCTCGTTCCCAAAGCTAGGGTGAAGATGTTCGTCCTCAAGGTGGTGCCCCAAAGCACAATTGGTTCTATGCTCTTCAAGGGAGGCAAAGGGTTGATGAAACGCCCAATGTTGGTTTCAGTATGTTGAGGTTTCCTTTGATTTTGTTGAGCATGCTTTGATGGCTCCGGAGGTCCCTACTCCTCTTATTATTCCTTTTGTTATTAGTAAGTTTCTTATGTGTCCCGAATTTTTGTGTGAGTTTATTATTGCTAGAAGGGTATAGGGGAATTATTTCATAGTCATGTTCTATTTGGGTCTCGCCTTGTCATATTGTTGAAATAAATGTGGTGGATAGAAAGGTCCATTAGTTGGCTAGATTGGGATTTAGATTGGAAGAGGTTGATAATGGTGGTATTGTGGTAGTTAGTGGTTCAAAATCTTTCTTGGATGATGAGGTAAAAGTAAAGCAAGAAATTGACCCTGCCTTGTTAGAATTGAATGCTTTGGTGTAAGATAGTGATGTGGAGGTTGTCTCCCAACGGGGAGATAGTGTCATTTGGTACTAGGGTAGGCTATGTGTGCTTATGTTGAAGATTTAGTTCACTTGGAAATCCCACCCATGTAGGGTATTATTCGATTGGAAAGAAAGGGGACTTAGTGTTTGGTTTATGAGTCCTTGTAGTATGTTAAGGAGGATTGGTGAGGTTGCATGTGAATGGAGATTGCCTATGGATATGGATAAAGCTAGTCACGTTCTTTAAATTTCTAGGTTTAAGGGATGTATTAGTGACCCTTGTGCTATAGAACTTTTTGAGCTTGTGGGTATTGTGTAAGATAAGTTGGCTTAGGAGAAGGGACCGGTGGAGGTATTGGATGAAAGGGTAGAGAAGTTGATTCAAGGATGTAGTATTTGTCAAGGCACATTGGATGAATCATCAAGTCAAAAATGTCTCTCGGGGGGCCAAAGCAGACATAGAGAATCCTATTCAAGCTTATAATAACATGTCAAGTCCTTTTTTTATGATTCCAAGTAGTTATGTTTCAGCCCTATGTCATTTATGCGTTCATGTTTATATTGAAAAAGATTTATGGTAATTTTGATGTGCATGTTGTGACTTTTTCAAAATCATGTTTAACTGCCTTTATTGCATCCATGTTAGGCTAAAATCAACATGATTGCTTTCCTTGTGTATGTTTCTTTGATATTCAGGGATGAATCTTTCCCCAGCGGAGATATTGTGACACCCCGTAGCTCTATGCTCTTATGTTACCAGGTTTCAAGCCTCATTTGTTTAGGTTTAAAGTGTATTAGGGTCATAATAGACCCCTAGTACTTGGACAAGTTCAAGACTTAGCTCCAAGTTGAGTTTTGGATGTTGGCTCTTGCACAGGTCAATTTTAAACGAGCGTAACTTTTAGTGCACTTGGAATTGGATGGCCCATGACATGTCAAATGAAATCCTTTTGAGTTAGTTTTACAATGCACTTGCTATCACCTCATTCAGAGGCCGGAAGAAGTATTTATGATCATTTTCGTGAGACCCTCCTGTGCAGTGATGTCACATGAACAACTTGATGACCAGTGATGTGTTGGACGGGCCGTTTGGATGGCTTGGGGTGGGAAAAGGCCATTTTTGGCCTAAGTAATGTGACACGGCAAGTGGTACGAGTTGTGTGCTTTGCCATTTACCATGTGGAGGGTCGTGGAGGTGTGCAAGAGAGGCACCACACGGACCGTTAAGTGGTCTGTCAAAGTGACGATGACACTAACTTTCTCCCAAGTACTCCAATTGCACTTTTGAGGATAAGTATTGTCTCGTAGGAACTCTAGACGACCCCTGGAGTGCCACACAACCAGTCAAGCCTCCAGTGAGGCAATAGTTTGCCAATTTTTCCGTTTATTCACTAATGGCAATTTTGTAAATTTTAATTACTCTAATGACCTTTTTAGACTTCTAGTGCTATCGTAACCTTCCCAAAAAACCTAAAGCCTATTCCAAAGGACCAAACTCATTACTCTCATCTCATATACACTCTCAAGTTCTCTCAAGAGCCTCCATCAAACCCCAAAACAAATTCAAGAAAACTCAAGAACAAGTTTTGGATTCCAAGACCCACTTTCAAGCTTCGATTCTTTTCCAACTCAATTTCAATAAACTCAAAGTCTAAGGTTGTAAAAAACCCAAAAAGTGCCTGAAAATGTGCCTCGAAAATGCCTAGAATTGTAATTTCCATATATCTCAAAATACATGCGTTATTTCAAAAATCCAACTTCATATTCTTGTTCAGGGGGTCAAATTTAGTAGGTAATGGGTATAACCCCGATTTTAGAGCAACCGTAGCGGATTTCAAAATTTCAAAATTTTAAAGTTTGAAGAAAACTGTGTTGATCTACATTTGGGGCGCGACACGCCCCAGTGTATTTTGCAGTCCAGGTTTTCAGTTTTGACTAAAAAGACTTGTGGATCTTCAGCCTAAGCCATACCATGTGCGAAAATACCTATAAATAGACTTATTTCACCCTCATGTCACCAACATATGCTCGAATACTCTCCCAGACACTTAGTGAAACAACCACAAAAAGCGCCTGAAAATGTGTCTCGGAAGTGCCCGCAATCGTAATTTTCATATATCGAAAAATTCATTCATTATTTCAAAATTTTGAGTTCATATTCTTATTCAGGGAGTCAAATTGAGTAGAAAGTGGGTCTAACACCGATTTTTAAGAAACCGAATCGAATTATGAATTTTTCAAGTGGGCTAAAAATAGTGACCAAAGCGCACCGCTTTCGCAATATGCAGGGGCATATTTTGGGACTGTTTTGTTGAACTCAGTCCAAGACTTTTAATTCTATGGCCTAAGTGTTCCCATTCAGGACCATATTTCTATCATAGATGCCTACACAGACACCTTCGAGGAGAAAGTACAGTAGAGATTGGGCAAGGCCCAGCCTTCAGACTTATCGGCTATGCAGACGAAGATCCAACAACTTCGAGTTGACTTGATAGTAACACTGGCAATACTAGTCCACTACCAGTGACTACACCTCAGGTGCTAGTAGTTGATTTAATTACTCTTGAGGAGCCTACACAGTCTTCCCTTAGGAAAAGACCTTACATGGATGATGAGTTAGATGAGAGACATGTACGTGTGAGATTCTTAGAGGAGGAGAAGTTCACGCTTGCTTTGAGGGAGTTGATACATGATAAGGAGATGAGACAAGCTCGCGATATAAAGTAAGCGAGGGGTGTTGGCCCCTCCGAACAGAGTACCACTGCTAAGCAGACCACCCTATAGGACGAAGGTGGCCAGACTCAACTATAGACTATCGCCTAGGTGCCCAAGTATGTTTTTAACCCCTTATGTTCTATTTTTAATTAGTGTGGTGCATTGGGGACAATGCACATATTTTTCGATAGGGTGTGTCTAGTTATAGGCCTCAGTGAAGTCTGAGTAGGTTATGGTCCATAAGTACCCCAATTTTGGATCCCAGGTTTTTCTTGCCTGTGTCTTTTTCCCTATGGATATTTAATTTCTGACTGAACTAGCATGTTTAGGATGTTTAGATAATATATGTAGCTTATAGTACAAAGACTTATGGCATATAGCATGTTTTTGTGTTTCATTTTGAAAAATGATACTCACCAAAAAAAATTATTAGTAATTAGATAGCAACCATACATGTTTAGGTGTGTGATAATATCTGTCCTGATAAGTGAGGGTACACTGAGATAAAAAGCATGATCTATGATGAAGCACCACTAATGTGCTTTGGAATGCCCCATAATCATAGTTTCTATATATCTCAAAATTCATACACGATTTTAAAAATATGACTTCATATTTTGATCAAGGAAAAATTGAGTGGGCAATGGATATAACCTGGAGTTTAGAAGACCCATAGCAAAAAATAATTTTTGCTAATTTTCGAATTCCAGTGGTTGTCCGCGCCTTGACCTCGATGCACCAGGGCTGCGGAGCAATGTATTTGGCAAGGCATGATTGGTCCGCATCACTCTAGGGGCATGGACCAGTGTAACATTTTCCTTAGTTTGCTTATTTTGTCCAAGGGAATTAGGGTCATAGCCCCATGCCCACTTAAATGTTAAATCACCCATACTTAGCCATTTTTCAACTCTATAACTCAGGAAAAACCCTCTCTAAAACCTCTATAAGACTTTATCAAAAATTCCTCATTCAAATCTAAGAATTTCAAGCTTAATTTTGGGACTGAAGGACTCATTTCAAGCTCTAAGTCTACTTCAAGTTCATTTCAAGGAATTCAACGTTCAAGGTATGTGGGTCTTCATCCATGGGACCTTTCACCCGTGGAGCCTAACCTTCTCTTTTATGAAGATTTCATGATTTCAAGTTTTATTATCTATGGGTATCTCTTATTATGAATTATGAGCATAAATTATGTTTGGGTTTTATCAAGTATTGATTGATCGCATGAATGTGTATTACAAGCTTATTTCATGAATTGATTTTGTCTATTGAGATTATGCATGTTTTAAGCTATGAAACTAGGAACTACTATGAGCTTTGTGATGGATTTCAAGGAACCATATATGAGGGATTTACTGCCACATTGGTGGGTTGATTTGGATTGAGTTTGCTCATATTTTTTCACTCTTAAATTGAATGATTTTGAACAAGTATCATGAACCCACCATGTGTTTGATAAAATTACATAAGAATTCTCAAGTTATTGATGATTTATTACATGATTTACGAGTGAAGTGACTATATAATGATTAAAGGTTTCAAGCATGTATTGAATTCATAAAAAGTATATATGATGTTGCAAGTATGAATTTTAGCCCTATTTCAAGATTTTACCTCTTGTGGGCCGTTTATGTTAAAGCAAAGGTTCATGTATGATTATGATCTACTATAATGTTCAAGTTAGGCTCACTAGTAGAGGTCAAGCATGTTTAAGATCTACTCATGTAACGTCATAATGTCTCTTACAAGTTGTTTAAGTTATGATTACTTCAAGTATTCCATGAAATTTGACTTAGCACTGCTTGAAGCTTAAGATGGGGCTTCGCCTCAAGAGGTCCTTATGTAAAGTCTTTAATATCTAAACAATGTTCCACCATTGAATTATGATAATTACCTTTGTTATACTAGTGGATCCATCTAGCTATACGAAACCTTGACGAGGAGGTGACATGCCTCGAATTATTCATTGTATAGTTTACCAAGGTAAGTAGACCACACCTTGTCGAGGGGGTGATATGCCTCGATCACTTTGATGAGGGGGTGCTATGACTTGATCACCTTATCAAGGGGGTAACATGCCTTGGATTTCAAGTAGTATCTCGCTTGGACTATGTCGATTAGGGTCTTTTCCCACACATATGTTATATATTATGCAAGTTGAATATATTACAAGCATGTTTTATTATAAAAACTGATCATGTATGCCATGTGAGATTATATATCCATTGTTTATGATTATGCATTTTGAATATATTGTCTTATGTCTTCGTTGGACCATATCCCACAAACTTATTACATCCAAACATACTAACGCATACTCTATGCCTACATGATATTACCGTGTAGGAATCGGAGCTCCTTTAGATCATCCTACTTTATGTGGCTAGTTCGATTCTTAGAGAAAACTTTGGCGAATCCTCAATTCCGAAGACAATGTATACTCATTTTATGTTATGTTAAGACTCATTATGTTGAACACTTATTTTTATGAGGGTGACCCGAGGTGTGTCTTGGCCCCGCTCCATTCCAAATTAGAGGTGTTTGTTGATACTATGTATATATATATTATGATATTGACTCTTCTATGCCTTCGTGATTATCAAAGGCTTCCCTTAGTCCCCCTTCTCTTTTTAATCATGCCTTGTTGATGCTTATTTTTGCTTTCGCGACCAAGGATGTGTGAGCAATATGCTAAAAGGCTTGTTTGGGGTCCCCTTAGGTTCGCCATTCTCCATGTCACATTAAGGCCCTAGGCTTGGGTCGTGACATGTGAGTCTTTTGTTAATAATGTATGCAGTGCCATGTTAGTGTGAGCTTTATTTGATAAATTCATATGTTTATTGCTAATTCAGAACTTGCCTTATTACTTTAAGTTAGATTGTAGATTAATTAGTTTAGGAAAGGATCTTAGGTCATTGTTCTTAAATAGTCCACTTTAGCCTAAAAATAACCAACCAAATTGATAATATATCCCTTGTTCCTAATTTTTGAGCCTAATATGTACCAATTCTTTCAAAATACCTAATTAACCTAGCCTTGTTTAATGAAAAATCCTGAAATTGGCTCTAGTCTTTCCTTGAATGTTGTGTACCTTGACTGAGGAAAAATGTCTAAGTTAAGGGTGCATACCAAAAAATGGACCTAGTTCAGAGGATAGATATTATGCACCTCAACACAAGCTAAAAGCGTAAGTTGAGGGTAGTTTGTGTAAGGGTAAAGCATAAAAATAAGGGGGTTGAGTTAGGACTATGGAGAAAAAGAAGGAAAAATCATGTACTGTGTACATGAAAAATGAAAGATCTCTTGATGTGAGCTCAAAAGAAAAATAAAGTATAAAAACAAGGCAAAAAGCTAAAAAATGAAAAGAAGGCACTCAGAAAAGCTTGAAATAGGAAAAAAGGAGAATAAGGTGAAAATAACAGAGTTGGTAGGGTAAAAGTGTAGAAAACCGCAGTTTCATAAAGGTCCTTTAGTAACTATTTTATCAAAATATTATACCAAAGCCCCCTGAGCCTACGTTACAAGAACAGAAAGTTCTAAAAGTAATCCTATCCAGTAAGTTAAAGGTCTGAGTAATGAGTATAGGGACAAGCCTATGGTACTAGTCATTATGCACGAATATCTTTCGTGAGAGTGAGTATTTTTGCACATTCCCAAGGTCAAACATGAAACCATCATTGAGTGTCATATATGGAACTTCTTTCTTGAGGCACTTGTATTGTATTGTTAGCATTTGCCTTGTTCAGTGATAATGGACAGTTGATAATCCCTTGCTTATCATAGTTGTGTTGTCACATGCACCATTTTGTTTTGGCTTGCTAAATAGCTATCTAATCCTATTTTGAAAGTTGATATGGGTATCTGAGTCTAAGATGTATGTGATTCATGCCATTGAGTTGAGGTTTGTATGTTACTATATCGTCTACTTAGATTGAGTCTGCCGCTTGAGGACAAGTAACAATAAGTTGAGGATGTTTATGTGCTACAAAAATATATCACTTTTGATGCTTAAAACTTAGGATTGTGTGCGTTCTCAAAGTAATATTTGTGGGTTTTATATGCTTTTGTTTTTAGATTTGTAGGATTACAGATTGTCCATGATTTGGGAAAAATTGCAGAAATTGCTGGTTTTTGCTATTGTACGAGCCCTTCTACAAGTTGAAGAGCATTCTTTGAGTCGTAGATAGGTTTTATATGGATTTCTAGTGAGGGGCTATTTGCTGATTTTTAAGTCTACAAACATGCAGACGAGTCATAGAGCATTTTATGAGTCGTAGAACACTTTTCGCGCCCTGAGGATCAAAGAAGTGGGCTTCAAGGAAAGTTATAAAATGAAACCCCCTTTATGGGTCCTAAATCACTTTATGAGTTATAAAGTGGTGTCATTGAAGTGAATTTTAAAATTCCAGCAGCTAATTATGAGATCTCGACTATGAGCCATGGAAAACAATACGGGTCGTAAAGTGCTTTCATGGAGTTTGCCGATCAGTTTTTCTAATTTATTTAGAACTTATTTTTAATTATTATAAATTGATCTTTTAGGTTATTTTCAGAAGTTCTCGTCATTTTTCATAAGGTTTAGGTTTAGTACTCAAAGAACTCAATACTTTGAGAAAGAAAATTGTGAGAAGAGTCTTTGAGAACACTTATGGTGTAATTTGATCTTCATGATTATGATTTTCATTGACTTTGGATTTGCTTGTTCTTAGTTTAATTGTGTTAGTTTTTATTTATGTCTTCTCAATTCATAACCGCTTCATCTATACATAGCATGAGTAGCTAAATCCATAGCTAGGGTTATGGGAACCAGGAAGAACGAACAAAGTAATACCAAATAATTCACAATCCTTGGAAGGTGCATATGCATGTAATAATTAACTCTATTTATTTTGCATGTTTATTAGTGGTGTACAACATTAGAACTCATGTAGTGTTATTGACTGGACCAAGCTATTTATGAATAGGAAAAAAGATTAATTAATAGGATTCGATTGATGCGTTCTTCTCTAATCAACCAAATTGTGCCAAGGGGAGATTGTACTGGGACTAATAGGTAATGGTTGGTAATGCACACTATGGAGATGGGCCAAGTTGCATAGTGAAATTCTCCACTTACCTTTGACCAAAGAGCTTGGTGAACTTAAATTATCATCCTGCATTCTATACACTAGACAAGAATTAGGTTATCTGGTGATACCGAGTTGGGGAATCATGAGGAACACAATTCTCTAGTTGCTCCTCTATTATTGTTTTATCTCTATGATAGTTAGTTTAGTTTATTTTCTCATTGATTATTGCAAACCCTCTCTCCCCCTTAAGGAATTGAGTTGGTTAATTACTCGGACTGCATATTAGTAAATTTTCGTGAGTATACTTGGGCGACATCACTTGTCCTCAAGCAACGAACTCAATCTATATAAGCAGCACAGCAACACACAAACCTCAATCTAATGGCATACATCTCATCAAGCTTAAGCACAGATACTCACACTACTTTTCAAAACACAATCAGAAAGCTATCTAGCAAACCAACACAGATCAATGCATATGACAATGCAACTATGACAAGTAAGGCAACATCAACAAGTCACAATCACTGAAATAGTCTAATATTAATAATGCAATGCAAGTGCCTTCACTGAAAAAAGTCTTAAATCTCACTCATAATGATGTTTTCAAGTCTAATTCCGGGACTATGCAAAGTCACTCACTCTCATAAAATATATTCATATATCATGCCTATACCATATGCTTGCCCCTACACTCATGACTAAAACCTTTAAATACTTGGACTAGGTATAATTTATGATTTTACATGATTATTACGTAGGCTCAGGGGGCTTTGATGGGATACCTTGTAAATATAGTGACTAAAGGCCCTCCTTAACACTGCTTATTTCTACACGTTTGCTCTACCAACACTGATACTTTTTATTCTATTCTCCCTTTATCCTATTTAAAGATTGTTTAGGTGTTTTCTTTTCATTTTTCAATTCTTTGCCTCATATTTATACTACATTTTTCTTTTAGCTCATTACTAAGGCCTTACTCAATTTTCTTGCACCCAGTACAGATTATTTTTCTCCTTTTCCATGTATCACTAACTTTTCCCCTCATTTTGTGTTTTAACCTTACACCAGCCACCCTCAACTTAGGCTTTTGGCCTTAGTTAAGGTGCTTATTATTTAACTTCGAAACCAGGGCCACTTTTGGTAGCCACCCTCAACTTAAGCTTTTTGCCTCAATCATGGCACATAATGTTCACGGAAGGACCAAGGACAATTTCAAGATTTTACATTTAACAAGGCTAGGTTACTTAGGTTCTTATAAAGAAATAGTACATTTAGGCTCAAACATTAGGAACAAGGGATATTTTACATATTTGGTTGGTCATTTAGACTAAGTGGACTGTTATGAACAATGGCCTAAGATCCTTTCCTATCTAACTGATCTAAGTCTAAATCAGAATAGCAGGGCAAGTTCTAAATTGATACACAACATATGAATTCAGGAAATTAAGCTCACATTCATATAGCACTAATTACACTATTAACACAGACTCTCAAATCATGCTTTTTATCCTAACTTATCATAACAAGCACTGTTAACACAATTAAACATGCTTGGTCACTTTCTAGACTAACTAATCAAAATTTGGTTAGTATCATTTTTCATAAAAATATATTAAACACATATATGCCATAGATATCAGTACTATGTGCTGCCAATACTACCTAAACATCCTAAACATGTCTGTTCAACAAAAAGTAAATATCCATGGGGAGAAAAAACATAGGCAAGAAAACTCCTAGGATTCAAAATTTAGGGTACTTATAGGCCAAGGCCACACAAATTTCACTTAGGCCTATAACTACCCACACCCAATTGAAAAAGAGGTGTATTATAATCAATGCACACAAAAAGTAGAAATAAAGTGTTAAGGTCATAAAAAACATACCTGAATACCTAAGCGCCAGTGTGAGGATAAGTCTGATCACCCTTAACCTGTATGGTGTCCACCTCATTAGTAGCACCATGACCATAAGGGCTAGTACCCTTCACTCGCTCGAGCTCATAAGCCTATCATCTCTCCTCAGCCTACCTCAACTACATCAAGACAAGCTTGAGCTCCTCCTACTCTATTAAACTCGTATGTAGCCAGATTGTATCATAGTTATCATTAATATAGGGCTTCTTCCTATGGGAAGGCTATAAAAGCTCCATGGGACCAAATAAGTCCATCAGCAGCATTGGGAGTGAAGTCTCTAGTAATGTCATCGGCGTTGGCAACGTTGTTGTCATGTCGATCCTGAGTAGCTAGATCTCTATCAGTAGGGAATTTATATCCATTAGCTGAGTTGTGTTCAGATTCTACTGGACCCTCACCTCAAATGCATCAATACAAGCATTTACGGCTAATATTCGATCCTGAATAGTAATAACTGTATATGCCTGCATACGTCCCTCAGACTTTGTAAGGTCCTAGTTGAACCAAGGCCTGATCTGTTGAACTAACTAAGTCAACTGGGACCAGTGTGGGGTAGTCTCTATGCCTTGGCCTGAATAGATGCCTCGGACCTGTAAACCATGCTTGTGGGTGTTATTTATGTAGAAATGGCCTATGCTATAGGAGTAGTAGTAATGGGCCCCCTTCCCATATCTGTCTCAATTTGTGAAGGCCTCTCCTTCGCTGTAACAGTAGTAGTGGTAGTGGGTTGAACCTTAGGCAGTGGCTCTAGGGCAAACATCCTTTGTATGGGAGTTGGCTAGTGCGGTACTCGCTGGAGTGCTATCGAGTTCTCGTCGGCCTTAATCAGGCTGTCATCCAAAGTATGCTAGACCCCAATCAATGAGTCCAATTGGTGTAGACTCCACCCCTAACTTTAGGTAGAGTCTATATATCAAGAATAGGAAGAGGATGGAGGTAAACCTCTTCAAGGTCACCTTGTGGATCTGCTCAATGATAAGGCTAGCCCAATCTATCTTGTAGCTAGCCAAGATACTGGCAAATAGTACTACACACTCCAGTATCAAAGTGTGTTATCTATAAACATCAGCTGGATCCATGACCTCACAGCAGCTCCATGGTGGGAAAACTGAGTGAAGCCTTCCCAATAGGCTCTGAGTGATTGGCTATACATTCAGGCTCTACTCCCTCCTCAACAATCAAACTGACCACCCATCTCATCAAGCCGGCTCTACGACTCTGGTCTGTCATCATACACAAGTCCCTGGTCAGCCCCACATTGTGGTCGAACTCTGTTATCGATCTAGGAGATGGGAACTTAACCCCAAATAGCAGATGGCAGATGGTGGTCTCCAAATGTCCATTTACTAGCCCCTTGCTCTAGTTTGCATCTGTTAGAACCCGTAAGTCATTAATTGGTTCAATTTGGTAAAGTTTGGGACCAAATATAAATTTCTTCTAAAATGTAGTCTTTAAGATTTAAATTATTAGTGGGGTCATATGTTGTGGCTCTTTTTGATTGGTTCAATTGGGACTTGTTGCCTACATATATATGTATATATCTTGAGTGCAAGACATAGAGTCCCACACTTAGAAAAAAAAAAGGGAGAAATCAAGAACAACCTAGCAACCCTCTCGGGTTGCTATAGTAAACAGAAAAAAATTCTTTTTTTCGATCTTTCGATTATTTGACGCTTCAAGCTTGGTATATTGGATCTCCTAAGTGGCGTGGTGGTGTTAGTTGGTCAAGTAAGTGCTTGGTTTGATTGATATGAAGACTTGGGTCTAGTAA
>JAOTQJ010000111.1:12702560-12719823 GCA_025642045.1 Solanum sejunctum | reverse complement strand
TGGGTGGGGTGGGGTGGGGGTGGGGGGGAGGTTGCGGGCTGCGCTGATAAAGGTAACATTTGTATATCAAAAGCTAAAAAAGCTGGTATCCAAGTCATAGCCTATCTCAACACCTCTGTGTCTAGCATAAACAAAAGATTAAAAAAAAGAGAGAGAGAGAGAGAGAGAGAGACTATCCCTAGATCCTCCGTCACAGGGTCATCTATATACTCTGAACTATACCAATAGCAAAAAATGATAATGCAGTTCATTTCAATCTTGTGCAGAGGGCTGCTCTTGTTTTCAGAACTCCTAGAACTTCTTTCTTTCCATATGGTCCACCAAATAATTGCTGAGACAATTCTCCATCTACTCTTGTTTGTGTCATATTCCAGCTCTCTAGAGCCTTTCCGGTTCTCTCTGGAATAGTCCAACTCATACCTCTGAAGCTAGTAAACAAATTCCACATCTGACCAACCACTTTACAATGTAAGAACAGATGGTCAATTGTCTCTGCAACCTACTCAAAAAAAAAACATCTTGAGCACATCTGTATTCCCCTCTTCATAAGATATTCTTGTGTATGTACAGCCTCTTTCACCACCAGCCAAGTAAAAACTGCCACTTTATATGGTATTTTAACCTTCCATATAAGCTTTCATGGAAGAAAATTAATTTGGGATCCCATCTGATTCATATCTCTATATGCAGAACCAACAGTGGATAATCCTTTGCTGACATTTCCATTTAAGAGTGTCTTCTCCTTCCTTGAAGCCTAAGAACTGATCAAGCGTTCCATAGAATTCAGTCAATCTCTCCACCTCCCAATCTTGCATTAGTCTTCTGTAAGTAAGGTTCCACCCATGTCCAGACCAAACTTCATGAAGAGTAGACTCTTGCTGTTGGTTCAGGTGATGAATATCTGGGAACAGGAGCTTGAGACTTCCATTTCCTAACCAATTATCTCCCCAAAACCTGATCTTCCTCCAATTGTTCACATCACATTCTGTCTTGCATTAAAACCATGCCATAATTTTCTAATTGATCTCCACAAACTGGCACTACATGTGGATGTCACTTCCTCAATGCAGAGCCTCATACAGCTCTAATTTATTAGTATTGAGAACCTGACAGTTCTAATGCAGAGCCTCATACAGCTAATCTACTTCCTCCCAAAACCCATACTATGTATAATTTCAAGCAAATACTCCACGTTAATATGGTCATATGCCTTCTCTACGTCCAGTTTACACATTGTGCTTGGAATTTTATCCTTCAATCTTGAGTCAAGATATTCATTTGTAATGAGAACAGCATCAGTAATTCTTCCTTTCAAAAAAGCCATTTGTTGAGTGTTGACCAGCTTTGGCATCGCCTTCTTTAGCCTTTCCGTAAGGATTTTGGAAATTACCTTGTAGACACTTCTAATCAGACTGATTGGACTGAAATCTCTCAATTCTTTGGCTCCATTCTTCTTGGGATTAGCGCAATGTAAGTTGCATTGAGACTCTTTCAAAAATTTCCAGAGAGTGGAAATTCTGGATAATGGCCATTACATCCCCCTTTAAATTCTCCCAGCACTTTATGAAAAGCCCATAATATACCCATTCGGACCTGGTGCCTTGTCAATAGTGCATGCCCTGAGCCCTTTCAGGACCTCATCTTCTTCAAAAGGCTTCTCTAAATCTTGTTGCTCCCCCCTGCTGTCAATGGACAAGGATTTATGTTGTAAGCAGGTCTCCAATTTTCAGTCTCACAGTACAGCTTATTAAATAAATAAAACCATCTCCCTCTTGATAGCTGATGCTTCTGTTAATTCCCCACCCTCTAGCACTAATTTAGCAATGTGATTGGCTCTCTTATGAGCATTTGCATTCCTCTAGAAAAATTTAGTGTTCTTGTCCCCTTGCTTAATCCACAATGTCATTGATCTTTGCCTCCAAGTTCTCTCTTCCTTTTTAGCATAGTCTTCAAACTCTTAGTTAAACTTGCCTTTTGAATTACTTCATTAGCGGACAGAGGTCTGTCCAGTTGAATATTGTCAAATTCAGTAATTCTGTTGAGCAGCTCATTTTTCTTCTTTTCCAGATTCCCGTAAGTATTTGAGCTCCACTCTTTTAATTTGGTCTTCAAAGCTTTCAACTTAGAAGCTAGGATATAGTCTGGCCTTCCTTCAAACTCAAAAGATGTCCACCACTCTTTTATTCTTTCGTTAAAGACTTGAGTCTCCAACCACCACTCTTCAAATTTGAGGTAGGATTTGGTATAGATCCAACTGCCACTTGTGACTGCAATTGGTGAGAGATCTAAACAAATTCTTGCCATCAAATTCCTACTTTACATTGTTAAACTTTTCCGCCATTCAGTAGAGAACATTACTCAGAATACTTGGGAGTGCAAATTCAGTTTTGTGAAGGATGAAGCAGCCATTGACATGAGACTTGACACTCAATCCATTCCCAAGAAAAAAAACTTCAAATATCTTGGGTCCATCAACTAGAGTAGTGGCAATATAGACGATGATGTCACACATTGCATTGGGGCAGCATGGACGAAATGAAGGCTTGCCTCTAGAGTATTGTGTGATAAGAAGATATTACTTTTTTTTTATTTGCACCGGGTGTCCGAGTCTCTTAGAGCCCCAACTAATCCCCGGGGGTGCACGATGGCCCTCAAAAATTGTTTGCACCCAGTAGGTTTCGATCTTGAGACCTTGAAAGGGAGCAAACCCCAAGGCTCAAGTCTATTACCACCAGGCCAACCCCTGAGGGTTGATAAGAAAATATCACTGAAACTTAAAGGTAAGTTTTACAGAATGGTGGTTAGACAGTCTTTATTGTATGGAGTAGAGTGTTGGCCAATCAAAAACTCACATGTTCAGAAAATGCAGGTCGCGAAGATAAGGATGTGTGGACGGATGTGTGGACGTACTAGGAGTGATAAAGGTTAGGAATGAGACCATTCGGGAGAAGTTAGAGGTGGCCTCTGTGGCTGACAAGATAATGGAAGCGAGAGTACGGTGGTTCGGACATGTGCATAGAAGAAGTATCGATGCTCCTATTAGTAGGTGCGAAAGGCTGGAGTTAGGGGTTACACAGAGGAATAAAGGTAGACCAAAGAAGTATTGGTGGGAGGTGATCAGACAAGATATAATGAAACTTTATCTCATCGAGGACATGACCTTAGACAGAAAGGAGTGAAGGTCACGTATCAAGGTAGCAGGCTAATAGGTTAGTACGCAGATTGATGTTTGGCCTTGTGATAAAGTAGGTTAGTAGGAGTAGTCGTGTTTTTATATCCTGTATTGTCATAATCCGTCTTATATTTGTTACTTTTTCGTATTTACATACTACCATTTGCTTTTCATTATTAGTTGTTCTCCCTTTTTTTCTTTTCTTTCCTCTGTTGTTCCATATCTAGTATACTCTGCTTATGGGGCTCCATTCTTGAGACAAGGGTTTCCCAAAAACAGCCTCTCTACCTCTATGAGGTAGTGGTAAGGTCTGCGTACATTTTATCCTCCCAGACCCCACTTATGGGATTCTACTAGGTATGTTATTGTTGTTGTTGTCTGGAGCCATATTCTACATTGTTCCCCCTCGTCCATGTGTAAGTACCTCCCTCTAGTTAAGGATCAATCAACTCCATATCCCCAATTAAATGGAGTTCCTGGAACAGTTCTTCTCTGAAGCATACTTTACAATATTAAAGTCACCCCCTACGATCCAAGGTCCAGAAAATAAATTCCTAACAACTCCTATTCCCACCATACTTTTTGCCTTTCAAGATTGCAGGTAGATGTCCATATGCCATTCAAAACCACAAATTCTTGATTTGAACCCACAAGGCAAAGTGTAGGAACCAATTTCCACAACTTTCCCCTCCCAATGTTTACTGTCCCAGAGCATTAGTATCCCCCTCTAATGCCACTAGCCTCCAATTGAGCATACTTAACTTCCCTGCTTCCCCACACCTGTTTGATTGCCTCCCATTTTCACCTTCTATCTTTGTTTCCTGCAAATATATGACATCTGCCTTCCATTCCTGAAAACCACTGTTGCTAATTCTCCTTTTATCTCTACAATTTAATCCCCTCACATTCCATGATATATTATCTTCACAATCATCATGAATTTAAAGCTTTTCCTTCCCACCTTGATTCTCAAGTCAGTACTTTCAAACTTCATATCAATGGCCAGTCCCTTAGTTCCTGCACACCCCTAGTTTTGATGTGTACTCCAATTTGTTCTGTTAGTTCCTTGATTGTGATGTGCCTCTTGCTGTCTATTTTCATGAAGAGAACTAAAGCTCCCTTTTTGCATCCGTTAAAAATCACCCCAAACTCCTTGGTCATCTTGATTAAATTTTGGTGTGCACAGATTGGTACATCCATCTCCGTATCACTTTCCTCTACTGCATCATGGAAATTCAGTGGTTTTGCTCCACCACATACTAGGTTTCTGCTTCCACTCCATCCATACTTTGCATGCCTGATAGAGAGACATTGGGAGTAGTATTTGGTCTCTCATCATCTGTAACTGTTATTGCATCAACGAATTTCACCTCCTTAGACTGGTTTGTGAATTCTACCAGAAAAGTCTCCTGCTCTCCTGTGTTTGCCTCTCCAATGATGCTGCCATATAATTCCCCCTTCTTGTAAATTTGCTTCAAGTTCAAACAACATAGGGTCAAGATTTATTGTTGCAATCTCTTTTGTATGCTGGGGTTCCAGAAGGACTTCATTAATAAATATTTGAACTTCATTAAAAAGAGTTGGGCCTCCCTTAGCGGAAAGTCCTTTTAAAAAATTCACTTCTCCCCGAAACTGGCCTTGTATCATTTAAGATAAGACCTTCCCTGTGCACATGTGATACAGGGCCCACAACAGCTGGTGTGTCAGATACAGAGCCCATATGTCTGTCCCTGTCTCTGACAGTGACTAGATTTCTGCTTTTTCCTCTTTTATCTTCTAATATCCAGAGGTCATTACCTGTAGTTTTCCTCCTCTCTCCGGTTATCACCAAGGTCTCAGTTTCCGGCCAGATCGAAATAATAAAGGTGAGCCCTTTCTCTGATAACTTGACCTATCTCGGGATTTTCGCCCGGTCGCCTTTAACTCTCACTTGCCCATTTCAAGCGATTTTTAGGGATGTTTCATCCTCCACTTCTAGCCATCCACCACATTGATCACCAATACTTTGAAAGCATTTTCTGTCCAGAGGTGCAAAGGGAGACCCGCAGCTCTAATCCATGTAGAGCTCTTGCAGCGAGTGCAACATCCTACTGTTGATGTCCACCATTAAAGAAGGAGTTTTAAGTGTTTCCAAGTCCTATCTCCATGGAGAACATGTTCTGCCATGTTCTTGTTGGGAATTCAAAAAGGAAATAACTTCTGCCCATCTCATATACATATTGATCCCAAAAGCCTTCCACGAGCTAGTAGCCCATCTGCTAATCTCTGCAAGAGTGGGTGTGTCCTCCTCTGCACCAAACACTTACCCAGAAGGCCTTGTTGTATCTTTGTGTCAACTGTCAACCACAGGAGTTGTCACTCCCCCATTATTACTACTTTCTGATTGAGATGCTACCGTTGATTCCCATTTACTAGTTCTGAATGAGTCGGCATAAGGAACTTTTGGATCTATCAATCTAGGTCTACCTGCACTAGGCACTTCCTTTTGAATTTTAATGAAGTTTTCTATCTTTAATGCAATGTCCTCGCATCCCTATTTAATGCGAGTTCTGGGATAATAACAAATGATTGTTCCCTCCTTGTACTGTTACTATGCTAATAAATCTCCCAAACTTATTTTGTTTTCAGGAGCAAAAGAAGTTTGCGAACTTGTCATTAAGCTTCCACCTACTTGAATGCACTCCAGAGTCCCTCAAAGCTTCTCACAAAACAAAGATTACCCATACCATGGTTTTCTCATTAAAAATAGTTCTGTGCATCAAATTCCGGCTTCTTTCCACCCATTCAAACCAGGTTTCTGCTCTGATGCTCAATCTCATTATATCATATGACTTGAAACTAACTACAAAATATAATTTTGTTCTCTCCCATTTTGTTTTGTATGATCTGATCAAAAGGATGCTTCAGTGATCACCATGGGTAATGACTGTTGGCTAATGAAAAAAGGTTAACATCCGGTGAAGGCCCATTGGAGAGGTGTATTCTACAGCACTAGAAAGTAGGAGCGAGAGTGTTCAGAAGACGTGCCTGGGAGCATTTATCAAAAGACAGAGACATATTAATAACATTTTTTCCAATTCACGGATTTAGCCCCTAATAAGTAGTAACTGGGCATCTATTACTACTATATATAGGGAACAATGCAAATAATTTTGTAGTCCTCAGCTACATTATAACTATCTTGTTAGCTTGCCAACCAGAAGGAGTTTCTCTTTTAAATATACTGTTGTATTTGATATTATCACTTCATATACTAGGTATGTTTACAATAAACTTTCAAACTCTTTTGGTAATGCATAGCCCCTTGGACTAACTTTTTGCATTTCTAAGTCTTATTTTATACCTACTTTATATCCTTTTTACTTATAGGTCGCCACACTCAATTTAATAAATATAAAAAAACTATGAGCCCTTCAGAAGGCTTGAGAAGTTGTGAATAGTGATGATGTCATCTAATAGAAAATAACTATGCACAAAGATAATTTTAAAATGTGACAAGAATAACCTTGAAGAACTCATTGGGTATTGAGAGAGTATTCTGTCCATTAATTTATTAGTAATTCTAAATCATCATTAAAGTTAAAAAAAATATTTTGAAAATATAAAATTAGGTTTAATGATTTAATACAATGATACAATAGAAAATATATTTCAAAACCTTTTAAGAATTAAAAGATTAGAATCTTGGGAAATAAAAGAGAAAAGAAACTTCTAATTTCATTCAATTTGCTTAATTAAGTGGGGGTAGCAAAGAGGAAAACGGAAATGTACTTACCAAGTGATCAACTCCTCAATCCCACATTTATTAAATACTCTTGATGGTCACAAACTGTTGAAATAAAGACTTCATTCCTTGCAAACAATTTAATTTGCCAGAAATCACATAATCCTTACTTGGTTGGGTAAGAGAATTTTCATAAGAATAAAGCATCAATGAGTCGATGACAAACTTAATCAGTTCTTGAATTTTGTTTAATGAATTTAAGTTTCCTGAATTTCATCTAACCTAGACTTTAATCGCCATATTCTTTTCTAGCATAAACAATTGTCCCATGAAATTATGAGTATTTAATCAATAAATACCAAAACAACCTATCTTTAACTCATAAGAAATTATATGCTCACAATTCATAAAAAAATTAAAATACTTTCTTCAATTTGTGATAATAGTCAGTTTGAAATCATTGTGTAGACTATAAATTCTGTTACAACATCAAGTTATCTTTGTCCCTTTGATATCTGCTTATTCCCTAGCAAACTTGCTTTGTTATAAATTTTTTTGTAATAAATTTTTTGGTAAAGTAAATTACCTAGTGACCTAATTAGAAAACTTAAATAATGAATAACACATGATTAAGAAGCGATCATATTTCTTAAATGTGCCAAGACAACACAACGCAAATTATTTTTTTCCAATTAAAACCATTATGAAGTACTTTATTATCTTGATCTCGGAGCCGAGCTCGGAACGGGCTTTCCAGGACTAAATAGATAAGATTCCACAATATTTATCAAAACCAACAACATAAGCAGTGCAATCCCATAAGTGAACTATGGGAAGAGTAAGAGTGCACGCTAATCTTACCCCCACCTTGGAAGGTAGAGAGGTTGTTTTCAATAGACCCTCGGCTTCCACAATATTCATCAGAACAAATAAATAAGACTCCACAATGAGGAAAGCTTTAAATCTTACATTTCCAGAATGGGTATCGAAGAATCTGAAGAGCAATCTAAGAATGGTCGATTTGCCTGTAATAGGAAGCAATATGTGGATCAGGATTCAGGTCTGGTAAAAAATAGCATAAACAATAAGCAAACTTTACATAATCCCTATGTTCTACACAAACATCCAATAGGCAATGAGATCCCATACATGAATATTTATACTGCCTCTTAAAAAGGACCCTACAGTAAACTAAGAGGCATCTCATATATTGGTCCGATCTTGGGGAGATCCATATTTAGATTGAAAGAATGATGTTTCCAGAAAGCTAATGAAGAGAAAAGGAAAAACAAGAACAACCTTTTGAGTTGTTTGCAGCAGAAGTCCTACACCATATTATCATACTAGTCAAACTTCAACAAGTATTCACACATATACAATTGGATCAAGAGGGGCATTATCATAAAAAACTTAAAGGAGCATCTCTAGCTATCCAACTCCAAAATTCTGCATCATTTATGCATCCTAGATGCTTCAGAAACTAAAGTGACCTATGCCACAGATTGGTTCCTTTAAGTGCTGCCATCCTAAGATCATTACTACTCAAATATGCATTTTTCCCTCACACCTGTCAGATAGGATAACTAAGATGACTTGGTTTTGCTTAATATGCAGTATAATCAGGCCTAAATGGAACAGTAGCTAGATTACAGAGCAATTAAATTCAAAGTAAATAGATAAATCAAAAGTGGAAGTAGAAACAGAACAACGAACAATAATTGAAACCTATGTTGCTTGGACTCTTCAAAAATGTCAATGGGTGTATGCCGAATACTCCAAAAAAGTGGTGCATTTTGGAGAATCCTATACAGATGCCGCAATAATTTTAGAGTCCAAGCAACATAGACAAACCATACCACTGCCACTTGTTCCTACAATAGCTACACTTTTTCCAGCTGGAACAATGAAAGAGATCCCATCTAGAATCTTCCTTTCTGTCAAATAACTATGAAAAATGGAAAGAACAAGCATCAGCAAGCATATTAACTAGTCCATTAGGTGGCACAGTAGAGAAAGCAAGCAAGCCTATCTACTTAAACAATTATACATCATGATGAATTGCAATATCAAACAAAGAGCAGCAGCTGTTCCATCAGCCAAACGACAAAAGCGGCAGAACCTAAAACGATTTCGAAAGCTCCCATTTGCAAAGTTGCAAAGTCCTTGCAAAGCATTAGGTATGTCAAAATAGCGTCGCTAGCTAGAAAGACTTGTATAATAAGCCCATAACATGTACTTTACTTTATGATGAAAATGTGACGAAAGAAATTAAAAAGCCCAAAGCCCTGACATCATAAGAGCTTATAAGAACAGAAAATGCATGATCAATGAATATGAGATAAAATAGAGTGCTTATAAGAACAGAAAAAGCATGATCAAAGACTATGAGATAAATTTTCTTTTTTGATAATGGTAAGAGGGTATTCATCAGCATTTAGGGATAGTTCTAAACCGAGACAAAAAATGTGTTCATCATACAAGAATTAGTTACAGATCTTCACGGGGAACCTGTAAAATCTACCAAGGATTCATCATCCTCTACATAACTTTTTTTACACCAAAAATACAGAGACAAAATACATTGACTTCAATCATTCTATGGAACAACTATGGTCTTCAAAACACTGACTTCAATCTTTCTATGGAACAACTATGGTCTTCAAAACACCTTTCATCCACCGACAGAGACAAAAACCTAGTTCATCTTACAATAATTAGTTAAAGATCTTCACAGGGAACCTGTGAAATCTACCAAGGATTCATCATCCTCTAAAAAGCTCTCTTTCCACCAAAAATACAGAGACAAAATACACAGACTTCAATCTTTCCATGGAGAAACTAGTGTTTTCAAAACACCTTTCATACACCATCAATGATGACATCCCTTACAATACACCATGTGACAAAAGCTTCTTTCTGGGGCTTTACTGCACACACTGTTTCCAACGCCTTTCTTCTCCGATCCTCCATGAACTCCCTGTAGCATGATTTTAGAGAAAAATACTCATCATCCCTTTTCCCTCCAATTACAGCTTATCCTCCCTCTAGCACTCCATGATATCTCTTTCAACTCCCTGATCCTCCTTTTTTGAAACAATTCACCAACATGGCAAGTTTACTCTAGGCTGTAATTTCCACACCATAACTCCTTCCAAAAGCGAACTCTTGTGTTATTACAACCACAAACCCAATCTATTCCACCAAACATATTTCTACCTCCACAATCCCCATCCGAAAACAAACTCTTGTGCTATTACAACCACAAACCCAATATGTTCCACCTACGGATTTTTACATTCAATAATCACCTTCCATACACTGTGCTACATTTAGCAACTATTGCCTTACGATGTAACAATTTCCTCATGGGTGAATATCCACAATCATGTTACATCAACATTATGTTAACAGATTGAAATCATCTATTGATGTTACATGTACAAGCTAAAGGCCGAGGATGCAAATCACCTATTAGTGCACAAAGTAGCAAATCAGCTAAGCTCGAAGTTGTGGTTGATTTAAGCTATGATTAACAATGTCATGTTAGGCTGGGCATTCAAAAGTAAGAAAAGAATATGGTGGCCATGGAATGTAGTGCCACTCACATTCATATGAACTCCTCAGAGAGAAGAACATGAGAACTTTTGAGGGAGCAAAGAATATCTTTGTACAAATTATGTAGAATTTTTATTTCTTTCACACTTTTGGAGCACCCAAAAGATGCCAGTTAGTATAGATGAATGGGTTGTCTTTATAGAGAACTTGATTTTCGTGTAGATTCTCTACCACGTGTAACGACTTATCTCATTATATCGATAATATTATGACCTCAACAAAAGAAGCAGAAAATCTATGTATCCGTAAGATCATCAATAGAAATGAAATTATCTTCTAATCTACCAAATATACCCCATATAATTTCTTTCCAACTCCTTTCTTCCTTAAAGAAATCCCTCAGCATCTTCTCTTGTCTAACCAAAATAGCTCCAGGCATGCAAAACAGAGACATAAGACCTTGTGAAGATGGACAACTATCCATCCAAGAACATATGAAGGTAGCATGTTTTAAATGGTTGTTAGCATGGGAAGCAGTGGAGACACATGATAACCTGAGCAAGAGAAAAATCAACCTCTGCTCGGAGTGCTACATGTATGGTGAAGAAGCTGAGACAGTCAGCCATCTATTCCTCAACTGTAGGATCACAGACATGCTATGGAAGATCTCGATTGGTCTAGAGGTATTGTTTGGACAATGCGAAGAAAGATTATTCAGGTCTTGCTCAGTTGGCAAGAAGCAGGTAGAAGATTTTACACACAGAGACAGATGACGGATTGTCCCAATCTGCATTTGGCAGACAATCTAGATAAGAGAAATTTCATATGTTTTGAAGACAGTAGCAGTTTAGTTCAGAGGATTACATTGAACTGCTATAGACTTTACTTTTTTGGACTAAGGCTAACCAAAGACACACAAAAGATACTGCTTCGATGATAGACACCCTTGCTTTTGTTTATGTTTTTTTTTTTTTTTTGGAAATTGGTGTTGTATTCTCAGCATCAGGGGATGTTGGAGACCATTAAAAGGCACATGGAAAAAATTATAGAAGAGAATAAAAACTAGCTATAATCTCATTTGTATTTTCTAGACATTGTTCTTTACACCAAAAGCAAAAAGATTTTTTTTTTTTAAATTAAGCAAGATCTTGTATTAGAAAGGCATCAAGGAGATGCAAATTATATACACATTAACATGGTTAACTCCTAGGAACAAAAACACCTACTTAATAAGGGAGTTAGCCACAAGCAAAAGAACAGTCGCTAAGCCATGTTGAGGGAGCTAATGAAATCTAAAAGGGGTAATATATCATTAAAACGGGATAAATTGCTCTAGTGGAAGAGGTTAAATAAGGCAAAAGGATTTCAAACTGTTAATTGGAGTTGAGATACCATCAAAACATCCGAGATTCCTTTCCTTCCAACTACACCAAAAAATACACGATGGAATCATCTGCCAGGTCTTCTTGATGGGGCTATCAACTTCTCTAAGACTCCAGCTTTCCACTACTTCTTTGACACTCTGGATGAGAATCCAGTTAATACCAGCAATTGAAATGAACATATTCCAAAGAACTGCTGCCACCGGGCAGTGCAGAAACAAATGATTCACTGATTCAAGGCTACTGAGGCACATGAAGCATCTGTTTACTAGCTGAAGTTTTCTCCTATTTAGGTTGTCCAGGGTTAGGATAGCATTCCTGAGGGTAGTCCAGGTGACACACTTGATTAGGGAGTTGTTTCGTCTTCCAAATCAGTTTCCATGGCCACTGGTCTATCATGTTATTTGAAAAGCACAACTTGTTGTATCCTTCCTTCACTGTGTATATTCCTTTTCAGAGCTGCCACATTTTAAACTATCAGGCAAGTGAGGGGACATTGAGGCTCCTTCTAGAATTCTGAAAAAACTTATAGAGCTCATTAAGCTCCCAGTCCTAAAAATTCCTCCTAAAGCGAGGGCCCATATTCCATCTTCTCTGTTTTGAGCCACTGAAGAGTCTATATCAGAGTCTATCCAGTAAATAACAGGGTGGGCACCAAAAGCAAAAAAATATAATACAATTCCACTAAACTATTCAAATGTAATTGGATCAATCTTCAAAACATTTACCATGCCTTTCTTTGGACACTGTCCACCAGACCAAGGGATTATCCTCCTCCATTTCTTTTGGCTCTTGTTCCCCCCGATGTAATCCAGTAGCTCACCAAATCAGCAGTGTGTTATGGCATTGTCCAATTCACTTTAGTGATGTTAAAGAAGATTTCCCAGATTTGAGAAGTGAATCTACAAGGGAAAAATGGATGATCATTTGTTTCCCCAGTTTCCTTACACGGGAAGCATCTGGGAACCAGTGACAGGCCTTTTCTCTACAGTACCTCCTGAGTAAGGCATGCCATTCAAACAACTAGCCAAGAAAAACACCTAACCTTGGTAGGTGCTATCTTTTCCCATATATTCCTCCAACGAACTGAATTACCGTCAGCACCACCCCTGATACCTTAATTGTAATCCATGTTGACAGAAAAAAGACCATCATTGTTGTATCTCCATCTAATAGTATTGGGCACATTATTAAGTCCCATGAAAGCCTCAATAACCTGGCCACCCTTTCCACCTCCCAGACATTTAGATTTCTCCTAAAATGTAGGTACCAACCTTGAGGAAATCAGTAATCACTTACTGTTTCAATCTGGTTAGATCCAAGGGAAAACAAATCAGGTTAAGTCTTTCAAAGAAACTTGATCTAACCAGGCTTCCCTTCCAGAACAGTATTGTGTTGCCATTTCCTACTTTGTAACAAATGTCTACATTCAGCTTGTCCCATAAACTTCTGATGGATTTCGCGACTCCCACTCCATTGGTATTAGACACCTCATCTCTGCACCAAGCATTTTGTTGACTATATTTGCACTGTATTGCTTCCTTCCAGAGCTAGTCTTCATGCTACTTCTTCCCTTTTGCCGCCTTCTTTAAACTCCATGGCCAATTGAGTCTTTCGGAGAAGTTCATTATCAGTTAAAAGATCTTTGTTCTTGAATAGATTCTAGATTATGAGTTGGTTAAGAATATCCCCTTTGCTTGGCTCCAGCTCCCTTTGTTTTCCTTGCTCCACTCTTTTAGTTTTTCTTTGATTAAAACATGGTCTTCCAGTCACTGAGAATGAATTCCACCACTCTTTTACGTTCGTCTTTGCAGCCTTCCACCCCCAAGTCCCCAACCACCAACTTTCAAATTTGAAATAAGTTTTCTTGAATTCCCAACTCCCACAAGTTAACATAATTGGATTGTGATCTGATGTCACCTTTGGCAGTAAGTTCTTCCAAATTTGTAAGAAGCTCTCTTCCCATTCCAAGGAAAATAGGAATCTGTCTGTTCTAGATGCACTATTGTGGTTGTCCCCCCCTTCCCCACACAATAGCCCCTCCAAATAAAGGAGGGTGTACAAGCTCCAAAGTCATTAATACAAGAAGAGAATTCAATCATAGCACCAATGATTTTGTTGCTCTCTGATCCTTCTGCAGGGTATCTAGTGCCATTGAAGTCACCAAATACATTGCATGGTCCTCCACACAATCCTCTGCAAGAACCAAACTTTCACCATAGCTCTCTCATTTCTACTCTGTTACAGCTAGTGTAAACAGCAGTGCAAGTCCAGTTTAGTTCTTGGTTATTCCACTGGAGTTACATGTAATCACCTGATTGCCCAATTCCACTACTTCACCTATCCAATTCCTTTTGTCCAATAAGATTAATATCTCACCATTCCTACAAGTGGCTTCCAAAATGCATTACTCCCACCCACCTGTTTCCCCATAGTTGATGAAGAATTGGTCTTAGCTCCTCTTCTAATTTAGTTTCCACCAGGACATAAATGTCAGACCCCCAACTCTGAATCAAATTTTCTATCACCGCCCTTTTGTTCTAACATTCAGGATACAATCTTGACTTTCATTGGATAGTCACACTTCTGCTAGGTTAACCTTCTTTGAACTTCATATCAAAACTCTTGAGCTCTTTTAAATTATTAATTGTGTTGGTACAATCGTTTAAACTCTCTGAAATTTGTGCTTCCTTTGCTGTATTCTGATCTGCCTTTGAGAATAGGAAGAAGAAATCCATTTTTGCAACCCTTGAAAGTTGCTCCAAACTTCTAGCTAAGTTTGATCACGTTATAATATACCCATAGAGTAGTAGTCTCCCTAATGAGACTTTCATAGTTTGTGCTGTAAATTTGCACAGGCCTTGGTTCTGGATAACAACTCAGTTGATCATTGAAATATTCTGGAGTCTCCTCAGCATCTTCAATATCATACCCTGGCAATAGAGAAAAGAGAACTCTGTGATGATTAATCTCCCAACACTTGATTGTTTTAGAGGATAAAGTCCCCTATTGGATTCTCCTCCATCTTCATGAAAGTCTCCAAATCACCCAGGATCAATGTGAATTCAATTGGTAAAATAAATGGACCTTGGGTTATATTTCTGAGCTCAATAAATGGTTCTGGTGTAAGTTTTGGTTTGGGAGTTAAATGAAAAAGGCCTAAAAGGAATTTCTGGTTGGTCCATGTCTAGGACCAAAGTGGAATTTAAAAGAATTGGGTCAGGTCCCACAGAGCTCTTTTAAATTAAAACATTCAGCACTGCCACAAGCCACATGGTTTAACACTGATGCCACCTGCTAAATGTCAAGCCCCACAAAATTTGTTGGGTAAAGACCTACAACCTCTTTACCTTTTTCATGAGAAGTCTTCTCACACTTTCCACAACCCAGAACTGCTTCTGTCTTTCCTGTACCAGCTGTAGTTACCTCTCTAGGGTTAGAAACTGTCCTTTTTTTTCCTTGTACACTGCCAGTGACTACCCATATCGGCAGAGAAGATCAGGAGGAGATCAAATTCCCATCATTGACATCAATGGACAACAGTATTGTCTCACTTGGACCCTTATCCCGAATGCAAGCCCATCGCAGGTGGTCCTTAAGTTCTGTTTCCTCTTCATTTTCCAACTAGCCTCCACATTTATCACCTCTCTCATTCATGAATCTCGTGGACAAGAGGTAGAGAGGAAGACTGTGTCCTCTGATCCAAAACCAATCAAATTTGGTTTGGATCAGAAAGCAACCCTTCATCGAGGACCACCAATCAAGTGTTAAGCTGACCCCTGGTCTCCTCCAGTCACTCATAAGAATGTATTCAGCTGCCTTTCTCTACTGGAACTCGAATAGGAAAAGAAAACCATTCATGCCACACACTTGAATAGTTTGAGTCACTTTCTAGGTCTGTTGAGCCCATCTTCTCACATCAATGCGAGCCGGAACCTCATCCTAACCATTGAATCGACCAACTAGACATCTGTGCAGAAGATCATTATCATTCTCTTGAGTTTTCACAGAAAGCTGGTTCTTCATATAACCACAACCTCCGTTGGCTTCCTTTAATGTGCACTTGCTTTTGTGAAGAGCATCTTTGAAGCAGCTCTTCTCCTTTAATAATTGTTCTGTTGTACCTTCATTTGTAACAAATACAGCAAGAGTACTAGTTTTCAATCTTTGTAGCCACCAACCCCCATACCTCATTAAAGAACTTTCTGGAATGATGATCACAACTCTGTCCTGCCCCTTAACGGTAATAAAGAAAGCAACCTCTCATACTTGCGAACTTTTGAGAACAATAAATATAAGTGGGGAGATCTCTGCATCTCCATGATTTAAAAGTTCTCCACCCTGTTTTCTGATGCATCCCTCATTCTTCTGCATACCAGGCTCCTTTACTCAGAGATAACCTTCTAACAGGATTCCCAGCATTTTCCACCCAATCAAACCAAAGTACTGAATCTGATCAGTACCTAGAAATGTCATAAGATTTTGCCCAGATCTAAAATAAATCCTGTTACCCATTGAAAGAGGGTAACCAGAGCGATGCAAAAGAGTTAAGAAAGATAGGAAAGTGGACTCTGGTGATATTGCTGGAAAAGGGTAATAGAGGCCCAGAAGGGACCTCTAAGAAACAAGCCTAGGATATGTGCCTGGGAGAGAAAGAAGAGAGAGATTCTGCAAATAGGTAAATCTTAAATGCTCCATTTACACCCTAGTTTTTTGTTAGGCTTATGGAGCAGTTTATCTTTTTTTTTCATTTGTAAATATGGTTACAGCACAACCTAGGTATTGTTGTATTGATAAACATATACAAACTGTTACTTTCTCTCACCCAAAAAAAATAGTGGAGATGTTAAAAATGTTGACAATGATACTGCTCTAAAAGCACTTGTATCATAAAAGAAGCTACAGGCAAACATCAGATGAATCATACCATTAATATGATTATTACGAATAAATCCAATCACAAGTAACCCCAATTACGAATTGCAGTAATCAACAAGCAAGAATGCTCAAAGCAATATGTGATACGTAGAGGTGTCAAATGGGCACATTGGATTGAAATTTTGGATATTAAAATGGGTTGAGATAGAAATCAGGTGGGTTCATGACCTGCCCAAATTTACTTTAGGCCCAAATGGGCAAAAATTCGGGTTGTCATGACCCACGAATTCGACCCACTCTATCTAAACAATTTTAACATATTATTATTTATCTTTTATAACAATTTGAATTTCAATGCAAAAATAAAATCAAAATGTTAAAGATAAAAATCCTAGAAGATACAAAATAGATAGTAATTTATACCTTTAATATGAGAACATACATTACATCAATGCAAATAAAGAGCCTTAGAATGGATTGAAATTAGAGATTAAATTGGGCTCAATTGAAGATTCTTTTAAAATAAGGCGTGAATGGGTTGAGATTGAACCC
>JAOTQJ010000111.1:12668193-12687842 GCA_025642045.1 Solanum sejunctum | reverse complement strand
TGATGATATTGAGATTGTAAAGATATTGATATGATGTTGAGGGATCAACAAGAAAAAGTATGATTTAGGGTCTAAAACAAATTTGATAAATTAGTTGACGAAGGTGATAATGAAGGACCGAACAATCAAGGCATAGATGATGTGCAAGGGCAACCTACTCTGCAGTGCCTAATGTTTAATCCAAAAGAAGAAACCTCGACTGCAATAGCATGGGTCTCATTTCTGTCTCTCCCTACTAATTATTTTTGGGGTAGATGCTATATTTTCTTTAGATGCTGCAGTTGGGGAACCATTGCAGGTTGATCTGGCTACTAAAAAATCAAACATGGCCTAATTATTCCAGGGTCAAGGTTGAAGTGGATATACTTGCTGAATTCCCAAAATGTATAAAGATAAGGATACGAAAAAGTAATGATGAACTTGTGGAAAAGTGGATATATATCAAATATGATTATGTTTCAAAGTATTGCACCACTTGTATGATTCATGGACATGATGAGGAGCAATGCTATATAAAACATCCTGAATTGTACAAGAATACAAGAGTGGACAAGGAACAAAAGCAAGAAATCAAAGGAAACAGAGAAGAAAGTCATGGAGACCTTAGACCCTAAAGTTGTGGTGAAGGACGACCAAAAAAATAAAGGGCTTAAGGAAAAAGGGAGAAGGAACAAAGGAAGGAGGAACCAGCCAAAAAAAGTGTGGCTTAGGGTCCAAAACAAATTTGACAAATTAGTTGAGGAAGGTTGTAATGAAGGAGAGAACGGTCAAGGCATAAATGATGCGCAAGGGAAAGTTCAGAAAGAAGCTACTGAGCCTAAACAAAAAATGAAAACATGGGTGGAGAAGACCTTTCAAGGCATACAACAACATGCCTTATTAGGAATGCTGGAGAGAATAGAGTAGAAGCACGATCCACACCCATCTACATTAGTGATGAAAGAAAGGAATCTAGTATAAAGGGGAGGAAATATCTCCAATGGAGACTCACACTAATGAAGTGCGGATGGATGTTGATCATAAAGATGAGCCACTAGAAGGATCAAAGGAAAAGGAAATCAGTGATGACACCATTGATGGTGATTCACACAATGGCAATGAAATAGATAATGCACACAAGAATAGTGATGAAGAGATTGAGGGGATAGATTATAATATTATGCATGTTAGCAAGGCAGGTGATCTATCACAAAAACACACTAACAACTTAAAAGATAAAAAAGGAAGGGCAACAATATCTTTACAGGTTTGCAGAAAAAGTTATAGGGGGGTCTACAAGCTGTCATTAATGACAGATAAAGCCTTATTCTGGAATATATGGTCAGTCAACACTCAAAATGCTTTTGGGAGGTTGGTTGACCTAAATAAAAGACAAATATATTCTTTCATAGCTATAATGGAACCATTTTAGGATCTGCCAGAGTTAGACAAATACAGAAGGAGTTTAGGGCTTCAATAATGATGGGTAACAATGTATTCTATATATCCTCTATATGCCAAATGTTCTGCAAATTGAAATATTAGAACTATTAGAAGAGCTTGAAAGCATCGATGTTCTCAATGTTGCTGGTATGGATAGTTTCTCAGGGATTTTTTTTCAAAAATGTTTGGAAATTATTGATGATGACTTGAATAAGGTTGTAAAGGCCTCTTTTAATGGGCATGGTTACCAAGATTTGTTACACATACCAATCTAATTCTTTTAACAAAGAAAGAGATCCCTAAGGTCTTTTCTGACTTGAGGCCAATTAGCCTTACTTGCTTTGTCAATAAGGTTATATCTAGGGTCTTACATGATAGGATAGTGGTGGTTCAGCCAAAGATCATCTCTTATAATCAATCAGGATTTGTCAAAAAAGGAAACATTATTGAAATGTATTGCTTACACAGAAGATAATTAGAGATATCAATATGAGAAAAGAACATACAAATGTGGTGGTGAAATTGGACATGGTCAAGGCGTACGATAGAGTATCATGGATCTATCCAACTAAAGTTCTGAAGAAGTTTGAATTTTCAGAAATGGTGATTGGTATGGTTTGGAGGTTCCTATCCAATAATTGTGTATGACCTCGTGTTTCTCGTCTTCGATAATATTATAGAGTGACATATTATATAAGCCATATATGATTTTAGATAGGATCTAAGTATAATAAGGCTACCAATAGGAGGTAATATCAAGCACTTAAAGTTTTAATACAAAGGCATCCCCTAAAGACACATTCAGGATTAAAGAAATGGCCTGAGTGGCACCATACCCTTTTTGGAAGGTTTAAATAATGTTTCACCTTTCAGATGAGACTAAGAATGTATAAGTTGCTAATAATAGATTTTTTATAGTTATTTTAATTGAACAAAGGTCATACATTAAGTTTTGGAATCAAGGAAGTTGCAAAATAAAGGTTGGCCGAAGTCACCATAAGTTTCGTTAAGGAATCCTTCTTAAATTTGTGTCAAATGTATCAGGTCATATCTCTCAATATATAAGGTGTTAGATGGTCCTTGACTTATCAAATTGAATTATCTACAGATCTAGTTTGGAATACATAAAAGCTACATTAAACCAACCTCAGAATAAAAAGTTATAACTGTTTTACTGGGACTACCCAAGCAGGAAATCGAGTCATGGGCCGGTCGGGTCAACCCTCCTAGATGTCAGCTAATTTAAGATTGTTAAAGCTCAAATTAGTCCCATTTCATCCCAAAACAGAATATAAACTGAAGCTAAAGTTATCGCAAGGTCTCCAAGTGATTTAGGTGAGTTTTTTGCATTTATACCGTTAAAATTTGCCACTGTGCCTAGAGATGTGTGCCTTATGCATTGCAATTGCTTTCCCCTTCTATTAGCTATGTTTGGGATATAAAACATTTTTCAAATTGTTGCTAGTTATTGGTAGTCTATAGCTGGTGTGTTTAGATGATAATTTTTGGGCTCCTTTACAGTCAAGTTCTATGGACGTTTCCTCGCGTAAGTACTATATGGCAAGTCTAGTCATTAATATTTAATTTTGGACTATTTATGGGTGTATTTAAGCTATATATATATATGGTGGTTTCAAATATTAAAATGTAAGGAACAACTCTCATGAAGAGACTTTGGGCCATTGGACGTTCGTTGGAAAGGTATGTTAAGGCTAAGCTCCGTCCCACCTTTTAGCACAAAATTTGGGAAGTTTCCTAAACCGTCAAATGTGATATCTTACATTATATTGCTAGAAAGACTTTCTGTAAAAGGCATTGGCATTGTAGCTAAGTTATTTTCATGATGGTATTAGGTTAACATTCAATTCGTTAGATTAAATTGGACATTCAATATCTATATATCATTTTATCGGGTTTCCTGGTTACCTATCCATTGGTTCCAGGTGTTTCTCTTCTTGGAGCAGTGTCATCAAAATAGATGTATATTACGAAGGGAATATAGAATTTGTAATCAATCCTTCTTCAACACAAAAATATAATTCAAGTACTTAACAAGTGATATGTTATTTTCCAATAATCTCTAGAGCAATTCTCCTATTTAAACTACTAAGGAACTTGATTCTACTTAAATACTTTCTCTTACTAATTGACATGAAATCAAGTATAATCATTATATAGAGCACCTTTATGAATATTTTTTGAGTTAAGGCCTCATTCTAAATATTAAGTTAAGATGTCAAACTTATTCAGAAGACATGTAAGATCCCACGAGTCATGTGTATATGCTATGACAATGATTGTGATCTTATAAGGATAAGTGTACCAATGAGCTAATATTGGCTAAATTTATGCTATTGCCTACTATGTGCATACAATATTCATATCATATATGGCACATTATGGATGGACACCGAGCTACAATCGCAGGTATGGGGCCTATTTTCCCAAATTATTATATATATATATATATATATATATATATGGTACAGATAGCCACAGGTTGGAAAATATGATGCCGGTTCGCAACCGAAAAGTATTGCTATTGCTAGAATTTGGTTGGATATGTTAGATATTTGAATCTGTATCTATTTATTCACGGTATGCGATACTCGAGCATACCATGCATATTTGATCACTAGAAGGTTGATTGTAGGCCACTAAGTTTACTTGAGTTTTTGGTTACATGTGGTATTTCTATTATCATTCTTACTGCTGTTATCCATGGTTTTACTTTTTGCCTTATATAGCAGTATAAGTTTATTCATACTGATGTCCCATTGCCTGGGGACAATGCATTTTATTTTGTGTATGCAGATTTATGTAGGGACTTTAATATACCCCTCTACTAGGAGCCCAATTCAGCTGTGAGTTGGTAAGCTCTACCTCTTCCTGGAGCTTTCACAGGATACTTACCTTTTGTTGTACAATTGGATATAGTAGGGGACCTATCCCGACAGTATTTGTGGTTATCTTAGAGGCTATTGTGGACATGTTACTTTAGGTTGGATCTCTTATGCCTTTCAATCACTAGTAAAAGGCTAGCATATATATATAGTGTGTGCCTATACCTCTATTGTTGTAGTCTTGTCGGCTAGCTAGTACTTTATCATTTTTGTTTACCTATATTGATATACTTGTTTTGTTGTTGACAAGGTCATGACCCAAATAGTCTAGGCTTAGTTTTTTAGATGTTATGCTACTCGGATTTCTTTTGGCCCCTAGTTTAGTTGACTAGTATGTTTAGTTGCTTGCTCGACGAATAACTGTATTGAGTGCCCATCGTGCCTCCCCCTATTTTAGGGCATGATAAATATGGTATCAAAGCAGGTCGCATCCTAGGGAGTCCACAATGTCATGTCTAGTAGAGTCTTGCTTATGGGTGTGTTGTGCACTACACTTATAATCAGGACGCGATGAGGCATTTAGGGACGGTTACCTTTCTTTCCCTTAACAAATCTTGCTATAAAGCAAAGTTATAGGAACATATGAAATCTTAATCGTTCTTTGTGTTGTGTTTTATTTGTCAAGCTATCTACATTAAGGATATGGCAGAACGTGAGGTAGATATGGATTCGAGAGAAGGTACTAGTCATTCTTTGCCATGTTAGGCAGAATTCCCCATGTTAAGGAACACAGAGAGCCTCCAGTATCCATAGTACCAGATTCACCAGCATCTGTTAAGGGCCAAGGAAGTTCGGCACCCCCAATCCTACTAGAGACTGGGGAGCAGGGTATGAGAGAGGTTGTTCAGCTATTGAGTAGGATGGTTTCAATTTATGAGAGATAGCTAGAGGCGAGAGCAGATGGAAGAAAGGATCAAACAGAAAGCTCATTGGTACAAGAGTTTCTTCACTTGGCCCCTCCAGTGTTTTTAGGGTCCAGTCCCACAGAGGATCCATAGCACTTTATAGACCATATTTATAAAGTATTAAGGGTGATATGTCCATCTTTCACTGAGGCAGTGGAGTTGGCTTCTTTTCGACTATGAGATGTCGCCATCTTGTTGTACGAGGCATAGGAGAGATCTAGAGGGTCTGATGCTCCGTCAACAGAGTTGGAGGACTTCTCTAAGGCTTTTTTAGCCCATTACTTGCAATGGGAGGTTTGAGAGGCTTGTCCTGACTAGTGTATCAGTTTGAGGCAGGGGGATATGAGTGTAAGGGAATATAGCCTTAGGTTCAATTCTCTGTCTAGATCTATACCAGATATTGTACATACCATGAGTGCTAGATATCATCATTACCTAGATGTTTGGGGGGATCATTTGGTTAGAGACTATAGGATAGCCTCTTTACAAAATGGTGTAGATATTGCCCATATATAGGCTTTTGCTTAGACTACAGAGTACCTTTCTTTTCTGATTCAAGATACCCATAGAGATAGGGAGAAGAATAAGAGGTGTCATACTATAGGGTCTTATAGGGAGCCACGGGGTGATTTTAAGCCTCCTTTTCATTGATATCCACCTCAATCAGTAGGTAGTTCCCCACCACAGATACAAGGCCAATGATTTGATCATTATATTCAGTCATGCCCGGGGCAAAGTTCACGCTAGCCCAAAAGCCGTCGACAGGAGATCTCTGCATAAATGAGATAGCCTACTCCTCCATGTGCAAAATGCGGTAAGCTTCATAGTAGACAGTGTAGAAAGGGTTTTGGTACATATTACAATTATAGGCATACAGGACATTATATTAGCTAGTGCTACGGGTTAGGTAGAAGTAAAACAACTTAGCCTTAAGGATCCACTGCAGCCTCTTTATCCTCAGTACGTGCTCCTTGACTAGACCCACAACCTACTTAGGGTCATGGTAGGGGCAGAGGTAGAGGAGACAGATTAGGTTCTACAGTTGGCCAAAATCGCTTTTATGCATAATTGGCCAACAAGATTTAGAGGCATCTATAGATTTGATCACAGGTATATTGATGATACAGTCTCATACGTGTTATGCACTAATAGATCCTGGCTTTACATTTTCATATATTACTTCATTCATTGCTAGTATGCTTGATATAAGACCTGAGTTATTGCTGGGGTCAGTTAAGATGTCTACGCCAATTGGTGACTCAATTATAGCTAGTCAAGTTTATCGAGGTTATAAAGTGTTAATTAATGAGAGCCTAACCTCAGCTAATTTAATTGGATTGATTATGGTAGATTTGATTTTGTTATGGGTCTAGATTAGTTGGCAACTTGTTATGCTAAAATTGATTGTCGAGCAAAGCTAGTCCACTTACATTTTCCAAGTGAGTCAGTCTTTGAATGGAAAGGTAATGTTGCCTCGTCCAAAGGTAATTTATGTTATACCTTAGGACTTGAATGGAAAGGTAATGTTACCTCATCCAAGGGTAATTTTATTTCATATCTTAGGGCTTAGAAGTTGATCGCTAAAGATTCTGTGTACCATCTAGTTCATGCTAGGGACATTGATAAGGAGCCGATGAGCCTTCAGGCAATCCTAATGAGTTTCCAGGGATTCCCCTCTAAAGGGAAATTGATTTTCCTATATATTTTCTCCCTGATATGGATCCTATATCCATTCCTCCCTATAGAATGGCTCCTGCAGAGCTAAAGGAATTGAAGGAATAACTGAAGGACTTACTTGATAAAGGCTTTATTAGAGCTAGTACATCTCCATGGGGTGCTCTAGTGCTCGTTGTTAGAAATAAAGATGGCTCCTTGCAAATATGTATTTATTATAGATAACTAAATAAAGTTACTATCAAGTATCGCATATGCTTCCAGACAGTTGCGCAAGCATGAACAAAGTGCCCTACCCATGATCTTGAGCTCACTGAAGTTGTCTTTGCCCTAAATATTTGGTGAAATTATTTATACGGAGTTCATGTTGATGTTTTCGCTGACCACTAGTGCCTCCAATATCTATTTAAGTAGAAGGAGCTGAAGAAATAGAGGAGGTGGCTAGAATTACTAAAAGACTATGATGTTGACATTTATATAATCCTGGTAAAGTAATGTTATTGCTTATCCACTTAGCTGAAAGTCCTTGGGAAGTCTAAGCCATGTTGAAACTGAGAAGTTTGAAATGAAAAATGACCTATATCAGCTAGCTAGTTTGAAGGTGCAATTAGTAGATGCACAGGATGAAGGTGTATTTACACAAAACACAGCAGAATCATCCATTAACACTAAAGTAAAAGAGTGATAATGTGAGGATCCTAAGCTTATGACACTAAGGGAGAGAATTCCATAACAACAACATACTTTACTTGATCTAACTGGAGATGGAATTCTTAGGCTCCAGGGTCGCTTATGCATGTCGAATATCGGAGGACTCCATGCAAAGATTGTTTCTAATGATCATTATTCTAGATATTTAGGCCACCTTGGAGTGACAAAATATATTGAGACCTTTGACAAATCTATTGGTGGAATGGCATAAAAAATGATACTGATGGTAGCCCAATGTCCTAATTGCCAACAAGTTAAAACATAACATCAGAGACCTAGAGGCCTAGCTCTAGATATTTAAGCTTCCTCTTGTAAATGAAGCATGATAAATATGGGCTTCATCACTGGTTTGCCTCGTACCCAACACATGGATGATTCTATTAGGGTACCATTTGATAGGTTAACAAAATCTGCTCATTTTTGGCCAGTAAGAATGACGTATTCAGTGGAGGATTATGCAGAGCTTTACATTCAAGAGATTGTTCGCCTTCGTGGAGTTCTATTATCTATTATATCTCACTGAAGGGCTCAATTTATAGCATATTTTTGGAAGTCTTTTCAGAAGGGTCTAGGCACTCAGATAAATCTCAGCACCAATTTTTATCCACAAACTGATTGTAATGATGCTAAAAAGTGCTTGAAAACGTACCTCTAAAGTACCTAAAATAGTAGTTTCCATACATCTCAAAATCCATGCACGATATAAAAAATTTGGCTTCATATTCTTGTTCAGGAGGTCATTTTAAGTGGAAAATAGGTCTAACCCCGAAATAAGAGCAAACAATTAACAATTTCATTTTTCTAAGTGGCAATTTTTGGTGAGCTTGTCGCGCCCCTGGCATGATGCGGCCAGGGCATGCAGATAAAGAAACTTGATTTTCTGAATAGGTCTGCTCAGCGGACCTATGTAAATTCTACACAATTATTTTTCTTACGGTCGGAGACTTTTGGGTCTTGGGTCTAAGTGTTGACAAACGTGAAAATGCCTATACTTAGCTTTTTGTTCACCTTCATATCATTCATAACATTCCCCAGTACTCATTCAAACACTTATCAAAATATTTCACTCCTAAACTCAAGACTCAAAACCCTTTCTAGATCTTAAGAATGGCACTCAGGCTTCAAGTCTCTATCTCGAATCTTTATCAAGTTCATTCCAAGCTAAGGTATGTGGGTTTCTTTCATGAGTTCCTTTTACCTATGATACCCAAACTTCCTTTTACTTCTAATTACATAATTTCAAGTTGACTTACAAATAGGTCTTGTATATTATGAAAATTCACTGCACACTATATTGGGGATGATGAAATTTTCAATATTTTGCTATGTTTTGAGCTATGAAACCAAGATCTATTGTAAGATTTGATGAAGCATTTTGATATATATTGCTTGAGGGTGTAACCAAGTATCTACTAAAGGTTTTACATTGAATTTTGTAGCATGACTTCACTATTGAATTGCATGGCTTTACACTAGCACTACACAATCTCTAATTGTTTGATAAAATGTCCGTCTAGCGTTTCTTGAGGAATTGAAGGTCCAATGCATGTCTTATGAATTGAATGGCTATATGATGATGAAATGATATGGAAATAAATGTATATATGTAATATCCTCTTATATAGTGTTGGAATATGACCATGCCTTACTTGGGGGTTATGTGCCAGGTAACTTTGTTGGGGGTTTGTACCGACAAACCAATCGGGGGGTTTGTACCCACAAACCAATTGGGGGGTTTGTACTCCGGCACCACGGGTGGTAGGGTGCGACTATCCATTAACCTTGTTGGGGGATTTGTACCCATCAACCTATTGTAGGGTTTGTACTCTGGTACTATGGGTGGTAGGGTGCGATGATCTACCAACATATTGATGGGGTTTGTACCGCAATCACTAAGGATTGTACAGTATGATGATCTACCAATAGATAGTGGTCTCTTCTAACGCATATGTTATGTTCTATATAAGCAAGTTTTACTTAAGCATTAATCATACATGTCATATTGTTACTGTGCTACTTATTGATTATCTCTATGAATTTTGACTATGATGCCTATCTCTAGTTGCATTGCATCCTTCATACTTAGTATAATCAAACGTACTAACATATACTCTATGCCTACATGATGTAACCATGTAGAAACTAGAGAATCGCTTGATCGTCCTCCTCCTACACATGGCTAGTATGATTGCTCTGCAAGCTTGGTGGTGAGTCCTCCATTTCAAGAATGTTGTATATGAACTCTTGCTATGTATTGAGACTATATTTCTTTGATTATGTATTGTATATAAGGGTGAGCTCGGTTGCTTGTTTTGGTCCCTGATCTTACCTATATAGTAGATGTGTTGTTGGATATATCATGTGTATATGCTATGAGTCATGACTAACTTGTTTTCTTGCTGTTATGATATGGAGGTTTATGCTTAGTCCCAATTTCCCTCATTTATGCTTACCTCTTATTGTTATATTAATTGCTTCCACGACCAAGGATGTGTAATGATATGCTATGAGGCTTGTTTGGGGTCCCTTCAGGTTTTTCATTCACTAGTCACGTCTAAGCCAAATTCTTGGGTCCTAACAAAGATGATATCAGAGCACTAGGTTGTTAGATCCTCAGAGTCTAGCATACTACGTTGATTAGAGACTTATACATGGTTGTGTTGTGCACCACAAATATGAGTAGAAGGCTATGAGAAATTTTAGGAATTATTTCCCTTCTTCATATTCTTAGTCGTGCTATAGAGTTGAAGTAAGTTTCCCCCCCTAATGATTGTTCTTTGCTATGCTAGATCATGACTAACACAATAGGAAGATGAGCCCACATACCCGAGGAGCAACTAACTAATGGAGAGCTTAGGAATGCTCTTACCTTGCTTGCACAAGTTGTGGCTAATCAATCCAATCAAGGTAACCAATCCCCTCATGCTCCTACACTAATTTCTCGATTGAAAGACTTCATGAGAATGAATCCCCTAGAATTCTATGGGTCATAGGTAGATGAGGACTCTCAAGAGTTGATTGATGAGGTCTCCAAGGTATTGGCTATCATGGGTGTGCGGCCAGAAGTTAGGGCGTAGTTGGCGGCCTACCAACTTAAGCGGGTAGCACAAATATGGTATAACCAATGGAAGGAAGATAAGGGAGTCAACTATATGGTGCTCTGGGAAGAGTTCAAGGTGACTTTCCTTAATCAGTTCTTCTACTTGATCTTAGGGAAGCTAAATTGGTAGAATTTATGAACTTGAAACAAGGATATCTGCATGTGAGGGAGTATGCTCTCAAATTTAACTAACTTTAAAAGTTTGCCCCACACTTGGTTGCTGACTCAGAGTCTAGAATAAATAAGTTCGTGATGAGAGTGTCCGACTTGGTGATGAAGAATACCAGTCTGCTATGTTGATTAGTGACATGGACTTGTCACCGTTTGATTACTTTTGTCAAACAAATGGAGGGGGAGAAGTTGAGGAAGAGAAGGGGTCATGAGGCTAAGAGGGTCTGTTTAAAGGGTAAGTTCCAAAAGGGTGGCCGAATCCACAAAGGCCAAGGGTTCTCTCATGCTTATAATAGGGGATTGTCATAGTTGCACTGTCACAGACACTAATTTGTGTTACACATACTTAGTCGTAGAAAAATAAAGTAACAACAATAGATAGAAAAAGGGGAATTACAGGGCGAAAGGACTTCTTTATATCACAAAACATCAAAAGAGTCAAAGAGAGTCAAACTTATAGCATCATTACATAACTTATCTGACAACACCTCTAAACATAGAACTTAGCATGGGGCCATGACAATCAAATGGGATCACCCTCATAGTCAAAACATACAATAAATAAAAGAGAGTCTATACATAGCATAAATCAAGAGAAGTATGTCCTCAAATTTGAGGACTCACCAACTTGCTTTGAAAGATACCGCACTAGCCACGTGGAGGATGATGATGATCAAGTAGGGCTCCAATTGCTACATGGTAAGATCATGTAGCATAGAGTATGCGTTAGTACATTTAAAAATACAAAGTATGCAGGATACAATGCAACAACACATAGGCAACATAGTAAAAATGCATAATTAGGCAATAGAAGAAAATATAACAATATGGCATGGATGAATGATACTTGAAGTAAACATGCTTATATATAGAATATAATACATGTGTAGGAATAGACCATTATTATAGACTAAGCAACTTAGTACATGGAATCTAAGGTAGACCACCCCTTAGAAGTGATTGAGGTACTAGCCCCTCAATTGGTTGACAGACATGACCACCCTCTGTCAGAAGTGATTAAAGTACCAATCCTTCAATTGGTTGATGGATTACCACCCCATCTGAGGCGATTGAGCCATCACCCCTCCATTGGCTATGGTCAACTCATAACACAAAATATACTTCTCATTAAATAAACATATACATATTACCCTTTCATCATCATTAAGTAACTTTACTCATATGCAAGAATTAGGCCTTCAACAACTCAAGATATATTAATCGAACATTTTATCAAACACTAGGTGAGTGTTTAATGATAGCGTAAATCCATGCCATTCAAGAGTGAAATCATGCAAGTAAATTCATTGTAAGACCACCCACCAACATTTGGTAAATCCTAATGCAATATATATCAAAACCCTTCATCAAATCTCAAGATAGATCTAAGATTGACAGATCATAACATGCATAAACAATCACACTTTAACAAAATCCTAACATAGTTCATATTCAAATTCATAATAGAAGACCCAAAAGTAAAATCAACTTAGAAACATGTCACTTAGGTAAAAAGGAAGCTTGCGCACCATGGGTGAAAGGAACCAATGGTTGAAACCAACAAACCTTGACTTTGTAGAATCCTTGATGAAGATTGGAAATGGATACTGAAGCTTGAGTGAAATACTTAAGATCTGGATCAATTTTGGCACTTGAATTTTGAGTAAAATATTTGTCTAAGTATTTGAAAGAGTATTGGAAAATGTCTAGTATGATATGCTATTGAAATATGGCTAAGTGGAGTCATTTTCACGTATTGGAAGACTTAGGCCCAAGAATCCAAGGTCTTGGAAAGAACTAAAAATAACTAGAAAAAAATAACACTAGTCTGGGCTCTGGCCGAGTCGCACCAGGGCCATAAACTTATTTTGGATAACCAAATTTCAGGAAATTGAAATTGTGATTCAATTATTCTGAAATCAGGATTAGACCCATTTCCCACTTAATTTTACCCTTTGATTAAGAATATGAAGTTGAATTTTTGATATCACGCATAGATTTTGAGATATATGGAAATTACGATTCCAAATAATTACGAATCACATTTTCGAGAAATTTTTGAGGTCATTTCAATATCACCCCCTTGGGAACATTCGTCCCCAAATGTCAAATAAATGTATATAAGGAGAGTAATCATGAAAAAATCAGGCCCAACAAGAATTCAATAATGCACTTAAACACCATTTTAAAAAATCTCAACATAAGTGTTAAAATTGCCATGAATTTGTTAACATAAACATAAATGCATGCAAATAACATAAGGGCTGATACATGAGCCATAAAATCACATAGAAGACTTATAATTAGTACCTTAGGCTTGAGTATAATAGAAGAGATAAGGATATCATTTTTGCATGCCTGCTTCGGCCTCCCATGTAGGACTTTCAACTTGTTGATTCTTCTAGAGGACCTTAATGGAAGCAACATCCTTGTTCTTCAACCTCTTTACTTATATATTTAAGATCTCCACTAGAAGTTCATCATAAGTCAAGTTGTCTCCAACAATACCTACAACATCCAACAGGACAATAGCATTTAGATCACCCACACACTTCCTCATCATAGACACATGGAAGACCGAATGAACCAACTCTATTTCACTAGGTAACTCTAACTCATACACCACCTTACCAATCCTCCTTATCACCCTATAAGGACACATAAATATTGGACTTAATTACCTTTCTTAACAAAATGAACCATACCCTTCATGAGTGACACCTTCAAATAGACTCAATCACCAACTTTAAATTCAAGCTCCCTTCTCCTCATATTGGCATAGGACTTTTGATGACTTTGGGCTGTTTTCAACCTTTATCTAATTAATTTTACCTTCTCCATAGCCTTGATAACAAGATCCGAACCTTAAAAAGGCATTTCTCCAACTTCAAACCATCCAATTGGTGATCTACAATGTCTACCATAAAGGGCCTCAAAAGGAGACATACTAATGCTAGAATGATAGCTATTATTGTAACCAAACTCAATCAATGGAAGATGATCATACCAACTACCCTTGAGCTCCAAAATACAAGCTCTAACCATGTCCTCAAGAGTTTGGATAGTTCTTTCCACTTGGGCATCCATTTGAGGCTTAAAGGTCGTACTTAGCTTAACCTTGGTTCCAAGATCTCTTAGGAAGTACCTTCGAAAGTATGAAGTGAATTGAGCACCATGATCCGATATGATAGACAAAGGAAGCCCATGCTGAAACGATCCTAAAAAGTGACCAAAAATTTGCCTCGGAAGCGGCCGAAATTGTTATTTACATATATCTCAAAATTCATGCTTGATATAAAAAATCTAACTTCATATTCTTGTTCAGGAGGTCATTTTAAGGGAAAAATGGGTCTAACCCCGAATAAAGATCAAACGATTAGCAATTTCATTATTCTAATTGACAAATTCGAGTGATGTTTGCGTGCCCCTGGCATGATGCGGCTAGGGCAAGCAAATGATGAAATTTGATTTTTGCTATAGGCCCGCGACGCAAACCTGTGTAAATTCTATCCAGTTATTTTTGTTGTAGTCCAAGACTTTTGGGTCTTGGACCTAAGTATTCCCCAAAGTGAAAATACCTATACTTAGCCATTTTTCATCCTCATATTATTCTAAGCATTCCCCAATACTAACTCAAAACTTAGCCAATATTTCATCTCCTAAACTAAAGACTCAAAACCCTTTCTAGATCTTAAGGATTGCACTTAAGCTTCAAGTCTCCATCTCCAATCTTCATCACGTTCATCTCCAATGATGCCCATGATACCCAAACTTCCTTCCATGGGTTCCTTTCTCCTATGATGCCCATGATTCCTTTTCTTAAAAAATTGCATGATTCAAAGTTTATTTAAAAATGGGTCTTATCTACTATGAAAATCACTGTACACTATATTGGGATTTATGAAATTGTGATTATTTTCATATGTTTTGAGCTATGAATCTAAGATCTATTGTAAGATTTGATGAAGGCTTTTGAAGTTTACTTCTTGAGGGTGTTACCAAGTATATATTGAAGGTTTTACTTTAATTTTTCTAGCATGATTTCATTCTTTAATTGCATGGTTTTACACTAGCACTACACACCCTCTAAGTGTTTGATAAAATATTTAGTTATGGGTTCTTGAGTGATTGAAGGTCCAATACATGTCTATGAGTTGAATGACTATACAATGATGAAATGATAAAGAAATGATGATGACAGTAATGTATATATGTGATAACTATATGATGGCGGAAGGAATGTGCGTATATGATGATTATATGATGATGAGAAGAATATATGGCTATAATGACTATATGATGATGGGAGGAATATGTATATGTATGAATATGATATTATCGTTATAGTGTTAGGTATGACCAAGCCTAGCTCGGTGGTTGTAGGCCCAGGTAACCTATTGAGGGGTTTGTACCTTGATCGCCTAGCTCGGGAGGTAGAAGGCCCTGGTAACCTTGTTGTGGGTTGGTACCCATCAACCTTGTTAGGTATTTGTACTCGATTAACCTGTTGGGGGGTTTTTACTCCATCAACTATGTTGGGGGTCTATAATTATCAACCCATTGGAGAGTTTGTACTCCATCAACCTCATGAAGGGGTTTGTATCTCACGCGCCTCTCCAAGGAGGTGTTAGGCCTTGGATTGCACTAACAATGGCCACTCCCTACATATGTGTTATGTTCTATGAAAGCATGATTTACTTCAAACATCTTCCATTCATGTCATATTGCTATATGCTTATCTATTGGCTAATTTTGCATTTGGATTATGATTCTTATCTATTATTGCATTGTATCCTATATACCTAGTATATTCAAATATACTAACACATACTCTATGCCTACATGATGTTACTATTTAGGAACTGGAGCCCCACTTGAGCATCCTCCTCCATGTGTCTGTACAACTTCGCTCAAGCTTGTTGTTGAGTACTCCATTTTGGGGATCTTACTTATGTTCTATTGTTATGTATTAAGACTTTCTAAAATTGAATCATGTATTGACTATGAGGGTGAGCCCAGTTGAGTTGTCTTAGCCCCTGCTCTTATCTTTATGCAGTAGAGGTATTGTTAGATATATTATGTATCTATGTTATGAGGCTTGACTCTATTTACTCTTGTTGTTTATGATATAGAGGTTTACCCTTAGTCCCTTTACCCTTACTTTTAATCTTTTATTGATATTTTATTACTTTCAGGAGCAGGAATGTGTAATGATATGTTATGAAGCTTGCTTGGTTGACCCTTCGGGTTCTCATGTAATGTGTCACGTCTAAGCCCTAGGCTTAGGTCATGAAAAACTTGGTATGAGAGCACAAGGTTGTTAGATCCTTAGAGTCTAACACATCGCATTAATTAGAGTCTAATTCATGGTTGTGTTACCATAATTATGAGTAGTAGGCTATGAGACGTTCTAGGAATTATTTCCCTTCTTCATGATTCTAAGTTGTGCTGTAGGGTTGAACTAAATTTTTCTCCCCTAATGATTATTCTTTTCTATTCTATATCATGCCTAACACAAGGGGAAAATGAACCCGCACACCAAGGATCCACCGGCTAATGGAGAGCTTAGGGATGCTCTCACCTTACTTGCACAAGTTATGGCTAATCAAACCAATCAAAGAGCCCAAGTTCCTCATGCTCCTGCACTAGCTTCTCCGGTGTGAGACTTCATGATAATGAATTCCCCATTATTATATAGGTCAAAGGTAGATCAAAACCTCAAGAATTCATTGATGAGGTCTACAAGCTATTGACAATCATGGATGTGAGGTCAAAAAAAAGTCAGAGTTGGTAGGCACCTCTGAAATTCTATGGGTCAAAGGTAAATGAGGACCTCAAGAGTTTACTGATGAGGTCTACAAGATAATTGCCTATCATGGGTGTGAGGCCGAAAGAAAATATGGAGTTGGAGCCTAACAACTCAAAGGGGTAGCACAAATATGGTTCAACCAATAAAGAAGACAAATGAGTCAACTATGTGGTGCTTTGGGAAAATTTCAAGGTGACTTTCCCAAATCGGTTCTTCCTTCTTGAGCTTAGGGAAGCTAAATTGGTGTAATATATGAATTTGAGACAAGGGTAAATGAGTGATAGGGAATATGCCCTCAAGTTCAACCAACTTTTAATGTTTGCTCGTTACTTGGTTGCCGACCCAAGGTCTAGAATGATGAAGTGCATGATAGGAGTGTCCAACATAGTGAATGAAGAATGTTGGTCTGCTATGTTGATTGGTGACATAGACTTTTCCTATTTGATTATCTATGCTAAACAAATGGAAGAGGATTAGTTAAGGAAACGAAAGGGTCGTGAGGCTAAGAGTGCAAGCTTTGAGGGTAAGTTCCAAAAGGGTGGCAAGCTCTATAAAGGCCAAGGGTCTTCTCATGCATTTCAAAAGAGGGTTGCCAATGATTTTTTGAGGGCCCAAGGTGTTAGGTATGCTCCTATTGATGTGTGTCCGAAGTGTGGTAAGGGTCATGACGGCCTATGTTTGAGGAATACCAGTGGTTATTATAGTTGTGGGGAAATAGGGCATAAGGCAATAGATTATCCTCAAAATCGCAATAAGGGTAAGGAGGTTCGTCCATAAAGTGCGAATGCGATTCCTTTGGGGAGAGGTGGCCGACAAGATGGATCCGTAAGGCACAATCGATTATATTCATTTCAGATACGGCAAGGGGTTGATGAGGTCCCCAATGTTATTACTGATATGTTGAAAATCTTTAATTTTGATGTGTATGCATTGATTGATCTGGGTGCCACTCTTTCTTTTATTACCCACTTTGCTGCCCAAAGGTTTCATGTTGAGCTTGAATTGTTGTATGAGTCATATAATGTGTCTACCCCTATTGGTGCATCTATTATTGCTAGAAAAGTCTATAGAAGTTGTCCTATTTGCATCTTGCATAAAATATTTCCTTATGATCTTCTTGAGTTAGATATGGCTGATTTTGATGTTATTCTTGGGATGGATTGGTTGAATGCATAATATGCTTCGATTGATTGTATAACCCATAGGGTCAAATTCTAATTCCCAAATGAACCCATCCTTAAGTGGGAGAGTCAAAATATGGTGGTCAAGGGTAGGTTCATCTCTTATATTAAAGCCCGTAAGTTGATCTCTAAGGGGTGTCTTTACCATATTGTGTGGGTTAAGGATGTGGACTCCAATGTCCTTCCCATAGATTTTGGTTCCGGTTGTAAATGAGTTTTTGGATGTCTTTGTAATGACCTTCCTAGTGTTCCTCCTGGAAGGAAAATAGACTTTGGTATAGACTTCCTTCCTGATACTCAATCCATTTCTATCCCCCTTTACTGTATGGCCCTGATGGAGTTAAGGGAGTTGAAGGAGAAACTGACGGACTTACTGGAGAAGGGTTTTATTAGACCTATCCAATCACCTTGGGATGCACCGGTATTGTTTGTGAAAAAGAAAGGTTGGTATCTTAGAATGTGTATTGACTATCGATAATTCATTAGGGTAACCATCAAGAATAAGTATCCTCTTTCGCGAATTGTTAATTTGTTTGACCAATTGCAAAGGGCTAGCCATTGCTCTAACATTGTTCTTTGGTCTGTGTATCATCAAGTGAAGGTGAGGGAGTGTGATATTCCCAAGACGGCTTTTCGGACTATGTATATGCATTATGAGTTTTTTGTGATGTCTTTTGGGTTGGCCAATGCATAGGCCGTCTTCATGGACCTTATGAATAGGATTTTCAAACCCTACCTTGATTCCTTTGTTGTTATCTTCATTAATGATATTTTGATTTATTCTCGTGGTGAGGAGGAACATAAGGCTCATTTTAGGGTTGTGTTGCAAAGTTAAGAGAGGAGAAATTTTATGCTAAATATGAAAAGTGTGAATTTTGGTTGGAGGAGGTTGCTTTCCTAGGGCATGTGGTGTCAGGGGATGATATAAAGTTAGATCCTAAAAAGAGGCGATGTGATTAGAAATTAGCCTAGACTATTGACCCCATTAGACATTAGGTGTTTCTTGGGCTTAGTAGTTTATTATCGGAGGTTTGTGAATGGGTTCTCCTCCATTGCTTCTCCCATAAAAAAATTGACTCAAAAGAAGGTTAAGTTTGTGTAAGCCGATGAGTATGAGAGGAGCTTAAAAACCTACTCCTATATTATCACAACCGGATTGGCTTGACGGATTTGTTGTGTATTGTAATGCTTAAAAAGTTTTTTTGGGTCGTTGCTAATGCAAAATGGTGAGGTGATAACCTATGCTTCTAGGCAACTCAAAGTGCATGAAAAGAACTACCCTACTCATGATCTTAAATTGGCACCACAGTGTTTGATTTGAAAATTTGGCGACATTATTTGTATGGGGTGTATGTTGATATGTTCACCGATCATAAGAGCCTCAATATGTCTTCACTAAAAAGGATCTCAACTTGAGACAAAGAAGGTGGTTAGAACTTCATAAGGACTGTGATATAAGTGTGTATTATCATCTTGGTAAGGTAAATGTGGTGGCAGATGCCTTAATAGGGTGTCTATGGGTAGCCTAGCTCATGTTGATGGTAATGATAAGGAGATGGCTAGAGAGGTGCATCGATGGCTAGATTGGGGGTTTTGTTGGAAGAGATTAGTAATGATGGTGTTTTTGTTGCTAATGGGTTTAAATATTCCTGGGTTGATGAGGTGATAGCAAAACAAGATCTTGATTCCTCCTTTTTTGTCACGCCCCAAGTTGCCATTAGGGCGGACTGGCACCCTTGCCGATAAGGCTCGGGAGAACCAATCTATATCTAT
>JAOTQJ010000111.1:12636521-12668093 GCA_025642045.1 Solanum sejunctum | reverse complement strand
AGATATATACATAAGCTTGAACAAGAACAACATTCTTCTTCTTTTTTTGAACTAGAAGGGGTATTTATAGGAGCCCAACTTTTAAAAATTGCCCCTAAGGGCTCCTAGTTAGCCCATTGCTCAAATAGGTCCCCAAACTTTTCTGTTTTAATCCAATCGAGGACTCTCGACTCCAACATAGAATATACGCTCCAATTATAATTAAACTCAGTGAACTTACTAAATTTAAAAATACGCCATGTTCAACAACTTTCCAATTAAATGATTTACTTTTATTGAATTAGTTACGGGGTCTAACAAGTTAGTCGTAATCTAATTTTGGGTCATGACAACACCCCTCCCCCTGGTGATTTATAATTTATTATTAACAAAATTCTCTTATTATGTAAAAAAAAAAGTTTAAAGCTAAAGCAAACACGTCTCTGTCGACGTATTTGCTTCAACAATGATATTCTAGTAAACTTTTAAAATTTTTTTTTGTTTTACTTTAAATAATTAGTTGTATGATTTCATTAAAATATGGAACCCATTTTAGATATGTCCGTTTAGTTTTAAATTCATATCATGTAGTTATAACTTTATTATTTTGAATTTTGATAATATTTGTGTATATTTTATAATTATTTTGAGTAAAAAATCATTGATTAATAATGAAAAATACTTTAGTTATAAATATCTCGATGAACTTCTTCACATTAGATTTGCACGAAAAAAAAGAGATGATTTATTACCACTCAAATATATATTATAATTTAATTTAGATTGAAAATTTAAAATATTTAATTAATACCACTTAAAATTTATCAATATTAATAATATTGTTTTTACATTTAATGAGCTGATTTAATGTTGTTTAGTTTTTTTTTAGATTAATTTTGTGGAGCTCATCACTCTATTCCTTAGCAAATAATAAAATGAACAAAGTTGTTTGTGGCCCAAGTATAAACAATATAACCCGGCCCAAATTCTCCCCTAGACCTAGATATAAAAGCATAGTAAAAGCTTTTCCAAAATGAAAACCCTATTAAGTCTGCCGCATCTCTCTCTTGTTGTCTTCTCCAGATGCTCCCATTCTCTTCCACAAGTAGCCTTTCTTCTTTACTTGGTTCATGTCGCCATTGTTGTTCATATCGCCACTGTACGCCCCTTTCTCTCTTGGTTTTCATTTAATGATGATACTCCTTTTACCATCCATTTTCAATGCCATGTATTTCCTAGAAGACCATACCTCTTATGTGAAGCTGTTAGATTAATTGTTCATCTTGTGGTACGTCTCTACATCTTAATCTTATTATTCTTTTCAGCTCCATACCTTCAATAATCCTTTGTCCCTCTGCTTTCTCCAACTGAATCCCAATTGTAGCAGTGAAGATTCGAGACCTTTCAGTTGCCGTGAAGCTATATTCTCCAAGATTCATCCCCAATGTGAGTTGAGCAAAGTTTGTTTAGCTGGTATTTGATTCTAAAATCTGTAATATATTAATAGGCTATGTGTAAGCCTATCCCCCTCTGTGTATGCCCCCTTTTTCCCAATTATTGTAATTATTTTAGTTCCTTTCTGCTCTGTTCTTTGTTGCCTGTCATCCTTGTATGCATATCTTCCTTGTTCTGATCCATAGACTAGGTAATTGCAACCTGTCTAATCTCACTATCTCCTTGCATGCTCTTGTCAATTGGCTTTCTAATTGTATACTTATTTTTATTTGTTGTTCACATATCTTATTAGTCAACACATCTGCTAACTTATTTGCCTCTCTAATCACATGTTGTATTTGTATGTCCATTTCCTGCATTATCTGCTGAATGTATTGTATTTGGTCCCCAAAATGTCATAGTACTTTTTATTCCTTTTTGATCATCTTCATAGCCACTAGAGAATCTGTTTCTATGATGACTCCTCTTGTTTTGTATGTATTGCAATATGTCACTGCTTTTGTTATTGCCCTGATTTCTACTTGCGTATTGGTTTTAATGCCCATTGCTTCCACCTGTGCATATATCAATATTCATCTATCATCTCTTCGATAGAAACTATAGGTACTATTTCTTGGGTTTCCTCTACTCACCCCATCAGTGTTGCATTTTATCTTCCCCTTTGCTGTTTTTTTCCATTTTACTATCAAATAATGTAGTTTAGGCCTGTACTCCCCAAACACCTGCACTAGAACACTCCACTCCTTGGGCACATCAATCCAGGGGCATTTTTTCTTGGCCAACCTATGTAGTAGCCCCATGCAATTCATCCTCATCTTGTATAGGGTGGCCTCCTTGCCATGTCTTCGTGCATTTCTGCGCTTCCATAGTTTCCACATCACCACAGATGGAACAATTGATAAGATATTCTTTAATTTTACTGGTGCTTTTACTTTTCAACAACTTCAAATTATTTATTTCAAATCTTCCTTAACCTGAATTCCCGCACAAGTAGCAAACTACCTCCATAGCATTTAGCTATCGGGGTTAAAGGTGTTGCATTGTCTCCTCTTCATATTTCTCACAACAATGACATCTTGAGGTTATTTGCATTTAAATTTTTTTCAGATTATCATCCATCGCAATTCGGCCATTTGAGCATTTCCACATTAGAAAGGTGATTCTGAAAATCACATCGCTTATCCATATCAACTTTCTCCACTCCTGCACTCTTTTTTTCTCCTTATCAATTCAAATACTGATTTTATAGTAAATTTTTCACTATCAGTATCCATTCACCACAACTTATCCATACATCCTTCCACTATGTTTGGTTTGATCTCATCCTTGATGTATTCCACCATATCCTCATGGAAAATGGACTGCAATTGAGGCAGCACCCACTCCCCATTTCATATACACTATTTGACTTTCATATCCTCTTTTTGCACATTATTTTCTTCTAGAAAATATAGCGCCCCCTTGTTTGGTCCAATTATCACACCAAAAGTTCACCGTCCATTCCTTCAATTGTCACCACATGTTCAATTCTATATCTTCTCTCACTGCTACCATTTTCTTCCAGAAATGTGAAACACCCTTAGAATCTGCAGTTACAGGGTGAAGTTTTTTACAATATCTTGTCCACATGTAATTGCTCCACAAAGTTGTGTTGTCCTGAATTTCCACCATAGCTTAGTATATAACGCTCTAGACACATTAAACAGTGATCTGTAACCCAGTCCCCCCTCCACTTGCTGATAACACATATCCTCCTATGCTACCCAATGCTTTCCTTTCTCTCCATCAGCTCTTCCCTAGAAAAATCTTGCAAAAACTTGATGTATTCTCTCTGTTACCTTCTTAGGCAGATTCATCACTGAAAGCAAATATATAGTTATTGACTGTAACATATTCTGTATCAAAATATACTTACCTCCAAACAATAACCACTTGTTCTGCCATGCAAAAACTTTGCTCTGAATCTTCTTCACCAATTCATGAAAATAGCAAATTCTCATTCTTCCATTAAACACTGGACATCCCAAAATAAGTGAACGGGAATGATCCTTGTTTTATTCTAGTAATTCTCCTTAATCTTATGGCCACTATCAGAGGTGTATTGTCATGAAGGTAGTAAAAGCTTTTGCTAAAATTGATCATCTGTCGTGATCATTTCTCATAACTCCGCAGTACTGTTATCATTTTGATAATTGAGCCTCTTTCCCATGAACAAAACAAGATTGTATCATCTGCGTAAGCAAGATGATTAATCTTAAGGCTCCATTTGGGGAGTCCAAATCCTCTAAATGTACTATCATGATGTAGCTGATTTAGTCCCCTAGATAATACCTCTGCTGCAATGATAAATAATGTTGGCGATAAGGGATCTCCTTGCTTCACTCCTCTTGAGGATTTAAAAAAATCAAATGGTTGTCCGTTCATTAGAATAGTATACTAGTTACTTGAAATAAGTATCCAAATCAGATCAACCAGTAACTCTGAAAACCCAAACTTCCTCAATACTTTAATGAGAAATACCCATGAGACTCTATTGTATGCCTTAGCCATGTCTAACTTAACCACCACATTGTGATATTTATTCCTCCTATTCATATCCCTCATAATTTTTTGTTCCAACAAAATATTTTCTGTGATGCTCCGCCTTTTTTCTAAAACCCGACTAATTGATTGAGATAATCCCTGGCAGCACCCCGCAATTCTTGTATGTAATAATCTGGACGTAATCTTATTAGTGAAATTGCTCAAACTGATGGATCTTAAAATAGAGAAATCTTTATCTTTTTTCCTTTTTTTGGTAACAACACCATATTTGAATGTGTGATGTATCTCGGCAATTCACTCCCACAAAAAAAAGTTTTGGTCATATTACAAATATCCTCCCCCACTATATCCCAATAATTTTAAGAAATTAGCCCTGTAAACCCATTCGGCCCACTCGAAGTCTCATTACTTAGCTCAAAAACCACTGTCTTGACTTCTTCCAATGTCGACAATCTCCCCATTTCTTGATTTTGATCTGCTATGTAAAACCACCCCTGTAAAACCATCCAGTTCACTCGAACTCTCACTACTTAGCTCAAAAATCACTATCTTCACTTTTTCCAATATCGGCATTCTCCCTATTTATTGGAATCACCTCAATTATGCATTCGTCTTTTATTTGTCCCGCCTCAATAAATTATTTTTTGAAGAAACAGACTGGGTTAGTCCTTTCATGAATTGCGAGTCTCTTATGTTGCCTTTGACATAGTTATGAAATAAACGAGTATTTCTGTCCCCATCATTAAACTACTTCATTCTCGCCTTCTGCTTCCTAAAATCTTCCTCCCTGCCTCTATACCTCTTCAGTTTTACTTCCGCATTGCTTAACTCCTCTTGGTTATTTTCTGTCGGATCAAGCTTGAACTGAGTCTCCATCAATTTAATTTGAATTTATCTTCTAACTTTTTAATTTGGTCAAAAAATATCCCCAAAAGTTTCTTTACTCCATCTTCTCATAGCCTACTTGACCCTTTTCATTTTTGCTTGCACCTCTGTAAGCGAAGATCTTTTAAAATCCACCCTCCAGTTATCCCTTACAATCTTCTTAAAATCTGGATGTTTAGTCCAGAAATTGAGAAATTTAAATGGCTTCGTCACTACCTCCAATTTCGAATTATACACCAAATGCAACAGTGCATGATCGGAGCCTTGTCTTATTAAATGAGTCACCAAACATGTTGGAAATAAGTCCCCAAACTCCTGATTATGAAGAACTCTATCCAATCTTTTAAAAATACACTAATCCTCGATACGCCCATTCCATCAAGTAAATTGACTTCTCGTAGATTGTACCTTCATCAATGCGCAATTACTTATACATTGCTTGCAGTCTACTGCCTCCACTGGATCGAAATCTAGCCCCCCTCCCCCAATTCTTCCTCATCATTACAAATAACGTCGAAATGCCCTCCAATTAACGACGGACATGTAGTACTAGACAACGATTCCAGAGTATCCCATAATTCCAACTTTTGCATTCTATCACACCGCGCATAAATAGCCGAGTCAAAATTTCTGTACTACCCGCTACAAATTTTGTTGAAGCTTGTTGCACATCATCTTTAATCACTTTCCCGCTCCAATTGTCATCCCAAAAAATTCATATCTTTGACGACCAATTCTGAGACGCATTCTGTAACCCTAATCGTACGTTATACTGTCCTATCTCTTGAGGATCCTGAAAAGGCTCCATTAAAGCAATGTATTGATAATAAATGACTCTTATTTAGATCAACTAATCTATCAAAGGCTTTTTGTGACTTGACTGATCTTATATTCCAGAATATAGCTTTCTCAATCATTGAGAAACACCTCTAGATGAATCCTTATTGCTCCTTGTTCTAACTTGAAGAGGTACGACTGATTGATTCTTTTTGGCCCCACTCTTCAAGTTCGATAATTTTCTTGGAGATAAATCCCCCTTTGCTGCCACTTTTTTAATATTCTGATCAATTGTTTCATCCTCCTCTTTGTCCCTTCTTAATTGTTTTTCTCCCTTAGTAAGTTCAAAATATTAGGCCTGTGCATAGTATGGATTTTTCAAAATTAGTATGATATGAATGTGTTCTTTAATTTGGCTTTAATTAATATTTATGTCGTTTAATTTTGAGCTGGCACAAATATATACTTAAATGCATATAAAATTAAACAAGTAGATACATATGTCCTGTGTGACATAATATAAGTAGAATGCCATGATTGACACAAAATTGCCATATGGAATGACACATATTTCTACTGCTCATGTTTTGAATAGTTAAATACTCCCTTTATCTCATATTAAGAAAATTATTTAAGGATATAATTTTAACTATACTTTTTACTATTATTCTTTGTAAAATCATAAATGTAACTTTGTAGGTGATGTAATTTACCTCTTAGAAAATGTAAACTTCAATAAATGAAGGACAAATCAAACATTCATCTTGAGTTTTGAATAATTCAATTATTTTGAACAATAACAAAGTCTCAAACATTAAATTAATATAGACTAGACAACTTCTCCTACGCTATACAATAAGGAGGGAGACGAATACTATACTTTATAAAAAAAAAGTGAATAGTGATAGGGAGTAGGGTCGCATATTGATTGATTCAGTTTGGTTTTAAAGTTTATCGATTTGACTTATTGATTATCGATTTGTAGATATACTAAACTGTTATAAAACTATTAAGATATAGATTTATCGATTATTGATTGTGATTAATTTAACCATTAAGATTTGATATAATTTTTTTAAAATTAAAAATATAAAGAAATTATTTAGAAATAAGGCAACAAACTAAATGAATCATATACATGAGTTGACAAATAGCGTCTGGCTAAAAACACTGTCACATTATAAAATAACTTTGTAGAATAACTGAGAGTTTAAAATAGTAAAAAATAAAAATATGAAACTGTAAATGATTTTATATACTAAATAGTATGAAGATAATTATTTAATTTAATATTGAGTTATCATTAACTCATTAAGAAACAAAATCTAAAATGATTAAAAACTAATAACCAAATAATAAAAAAATAAAATTATTATTAAAACTGATAAATTAATAATTTTTTTTCTATTCAGATTTTGGTACCAATTTAAACCGCCTTGCTGAAAGTCTCCAAAATATTTATAATTGTCAGGAATTCAGTAAATTCATTCAATCCCAGCAATGGAAGAAGATGAAGGAAAGCAATTAGTATTAGAGTCGAATTCAATGACTTGTGCTACGCTGGGTCGTGTTATGAACACATTGCTTACTTCTAAGCCTAAGAAGCTTCAAGAAGCCATTTCTAATCTTGACCTTCGTCCCAAAATCGCACCTATTGGTGGTAAGTTCTAACTTGTAATAATTGATCCACCTTTTGTTTTCCAGATGAAAATTAATTTTATCTTTTTACCAGTTTCTTTGGTACAGTCATTATGGTTTCTTTACAAGTATGTGAGGGATGCTGCTGAAAAGGAGTCACATTTGGACCAAGTTCTAGTTCCTATGATTCAACATGTAAGAACGAACAGCTCTTTTTGTTTATTTAACTTTTCAGGTTTCACTACTAAATTGTGTTATAGGTTTAACTTCAATTTAGTCTACAAGATGAAGGGATTATTGTGAATTTGTTCCTGGGATGTTCTGTATGTAAGAAAAAGGAAAAAGTTGAATCTCTTTGATATTTGATTAGTTTGAATCTCCAACTTACTGTAACATTGTCACTTGCATTTCAGGAGTTGAGCATATTAAACACTACCCATGATTTCTTTAAGCATATTTTATAACAATAGAAGAAAAAAAATATCTATACTAGTATTTTCAAAAAATGATTTTTCTGCATTTAATGTTGCTCTGACATTTTCAACCCGACTCATGTAAAACCTAAATGATAAAAATTAAGGGATGTAAGATTAAATTGTACTCCCAACTTCCCAGTCTATATGATGGTTTATGAATGGATGGAGAGGTTAAGATGTTATTTTGACTTATATATTTATATTATGTTACTAATAGTTGAAGAAAAACTAAATAATGATTGAAAAGTTAGTTTGATACAAAAAATATCACATCAAAGTTTGGATTTTGAAATTCAATATATTTCAATTTAAATTTTTGAAAATAGTAAAAATCATGTTGTTATGGAATGGTGTCAAACATTTTGGAATATTCTGATTTATGGAAAAGGTAAGTGATGTAAATTGGGGAAAGATGGAGCATTCAATCAGGACTTAATTTCAAATTTGTCCATACTACAGAGTAATGGAGTTGTTTTCAGTGAATGGTCAGCAAGAAGCTTTTTCTTGCAGAAGTTAAAGATTAGCATTTTTTTCTCATCATGACTAGGTAAGATGGGTTAGCTGCTTTTAGTGCCGATGTGCATCTGGTTAGTCTTGAGTGACTAAGGTCATCCATGAAATTCTTGAAATATCCACATTGCATTATGTGCATGAGCTGCAAAATCACTAACATTTTTAATCTGTCACATGACATTTTTTGTTCCATTGAGAGAATGTTGTGACCATAGAACTACTTTTATTCTACATGGGAAGGGCATTGGAGTGGAGATGGAGGTGAATAAAAATTTGCTTAGCTTAACTAATGGTCTGTTCTCTTTCCTAGCTTATGTTCTTGCATTTGTCATCAGCTATTGGCATTTGCTCATGCTTTTCTATTTTTGGGCTCAAAAGCCTGTTACATATATTTGTACCTGTTCCCGATGCTGTTTTATTTTATCATCATTGATGAAACTTTTTCCAGTCATTGAGATTCACTGGGTCAAAACATGGCAACCAAGTGATGATACTTCTCAGTTGGCTTTTTGAGGATGAAATAAGTTTCCAGGCTCTAGCAAATGATCTAAAGGCCATTTTATCAAGGAAAGAGGATCGTTATATATCCCTAGGTTGGTGTACCCTTGCACGAAGTCTTATTGAATTTGAGGTTACTGTGGACAAGCTCGTTACACGTGGTAAGATGAGGTTTCTAAATTCTGTTTCTATTGAAACTCCACAGCATTTGTCATTCATTTTAAATTGGAGTATACATTATGCAATCCATATCTTTCACTGATCTGTTATTTCTCTTAGCCCTTTCTGCAAGAGGAAGTCAAATGCCACTTTCCAAATGAAGTTGATTGTAAATTATGCTGATAATGGTTGTACTGTATGCTTACATTAAATCAAGTTTCAATGCTGGTTTAAGTCTGTTACTTATGTAGCTGTTTTTTTTCTTTCTACTATATATCTCGAGAACCCTTTATGCTCTCAGTGCGTAGCAACTTTTGTCTTAAAGTGCAAAAGAAATAGCTTACATAAGAGCTACAAGTGTTTCAGGGGGAGCATTGGTATTGGAATTGGAAATGTCCTTAGGTATTTTGGTTCATCCTTGGCAGCTTCCTTACCCGAGGATCAAGCTTACCAGAGTGATCCAATTGAAGTATTTGATCTAACACAGTAATGACCATCAATAGTGCTTCTTCCCTTCTTTGTATAGTTATAATAGAGGGGAAGCTAGCATTAGCAAGGCAAATTCACTTGAAACAATAACTCTTAGGGGTTGTTGGTAGGATGTATTAGCGAATCTTATATATGAATTAGTTATGGTATTATTAAATCTTTGGTTTGGTAGGATTTTTAGTCTATGTATAACTTTCACATGTATTAATTATAAACACTATTCGGTATTATAGGTTGTATAACTAATACATAGCAAATCATCAATCAATGTTTTGGATGGTGACAGGCGACAAAAGGTGCCAAGGATCTGCCTCACCACAAGGCAATGCGAGTGGGGAGGCACGTGCCCTTTTGAAGTATGGTATCAATTAATACCAAAAAATTAAAATATTTAATTGTTTATATAAATAATCATAATCTCAATCTCAATAATATATTAGCAAATATTTCAATTCAAAAACTGAAAAAATAGATAGTAGATACCAAAAGTCTAGAACTTGAATGAGAATAAAACAAAACCAAAGTCAATAGGGAGAAAAAAGGGCAAAGAAACTCTAAAGCTTGAAGAAAAAGGAGAAAAGAAACATAGGAAGATGAAATTTGAAGAATAAAAGAAGAAATGCGTATTGGTTGGACTTTGGAGTCTCCAGAAAAGTTTGGCGAGGCGCTGGAGAAGTCTAGTTGGGTCATTTGGTTGGAATCCAAGTCTAAGGCTAAGGAGTGCAACTGTGCAAATTTGGAACGAAAACCCTAAAATTACCTTTTAACTTTTAAAACATCCTAAATTAGTTGTTTATGTAAGAAAATACAAATGGTGATGCCTTTCTTGCCTCTCGCCTTTGTTGCCATTGTCGCTATGGCATCCCCTTTTGAAGATTGCCTTGCCACAAAGCTAAAAGGCGATGAAGGGTTGTCTTGCCTCTCCTTTCGCCATTGGAGCCAAGGCTATAGCCTTACACAACACTGCCGTGGACACATAGCAAACCACGATATTAGCAATATAAAAGCTATTAACACATTGATAAGCATGGGTAAAGTTAGAACTTGCCTTAATACACCAAATTAAATAGCGGATAGGAAATAGTTTTTGCATAACTAATCCCAGCATTACTAATATACCGTATTCAGTACTATTCTTAGACACTTTGTCAAATGACCCCTTAAGGGCGGGAGTGAATGCACCATCGGGGGATAGGGAATTAAGGCTAAAAGAAGAAGTAGGGTGCAAAGGGCACTCGTTAAACGACTTTATTATTGATGATGAAGGTGAGGGAAGAAAGAAGAAATAGCATGATTAGTAACTTCTTGCAACATTCTTCTTGTATAGTAGGAAATAAGACTAGAAAAAGAGAATTCCTTTTGGTTAAGATAGATTAATGGACAAAAAGATTCATGGGTTGGAGAGAAAGGAGTTTAGCTCATTGATCTAAGATCTGGTGGATACCTTTCATATTCCCTCGGGCTTTCATCCGGTGGAGGGGCAGTCTTAATTCATCAAAAAAAGATGAAAGTAAGAGAGGAAAAGCACAAGACTTGGCCTCTCGACACTGTTTAATCTTTGAGGCTGACTTTCGTCCTTGCTCAACGGGTGGGTCTTGCATTCAAGCTCCCTTCTATCTTTTGCACTTGAGGGCCAATCTCTGCTGGGTCCGAGGAAACCAAGCCCAAGGATCCATTAGGATTACTTGGAGGCTACCCTAAAACCGTAATCCCTTCCTATATAAAGGGGCCACATATTCTCTTTGGAGGCATCTTGAAAATTCCATAACATGGAAGATTCACTAGGAGATCAAGACATTGACTACATCGTCTTTCTCAAAGTTCTTTACATACACAATTTTAAGTACAAAACTAGAAAAAGAATTGTTGTTTTCAAGCGTGAAGTGGGTCCAAGATTCAGGCTATGGATTTCTATTTTATCCAATGCAATTAAATCTATTACCTAACATGAGGGCAGACACTGTCTTATCTTAGGGTGGGGGTAGTCCAAGGTGGGAAGGGACAGAGGATTCACTTTTTGATAATCAATAAATAATGTATACTTGGACAAGCATGCAATAGCCGTTCTCACCATGTTACTGACCTCTATGCAATGCCACAACTTTGTTGCCTTACGATGCTACAAGAGATGCTCTATTTATTCCTCTACACTCGCCTACACTACTAAGTAATTTAAAGGAGCAGGACAACTAAATTTTCTATTAAGCAAGCTATATCACTAGCTTACCTAGTTTGGGCCTTGGGGTAGGGACTGGTAGAGTCAGTTCCTAAGGTGTACAAAGAGTTGTAACCTTAAAAGTTGCTCGAGTTAGGGCTGAGTACAGAAGTACGCAAAAGGGGAGATTTAACAAATACAGGGAGACATCCACGCCAAGAAGATTCTTTTATGAGGTATTGAACCTAATGTACAGGGTAAAATCCTTCATGCAACACCACAAAGCAAATATGGAATACGCTTCAAGCTAACTATGAAGAAATCCCAAGAATGTATGCTGAGAAGGGAAAATATATACGGTCCATATCAAACAAGGAAACATCAGACTTCGAAGAAAGAATCACAATGATGGCACTAGTTGACTCTGAAGATGAGGATGACAACATTGAGACGAACTTTACTGGAATGTAGTATGTTATTCACATCTACTCCTGGAAAACCTGGAGTGTGCGACTTACATTGCATTGATGCCTTCAGAAGTCTACACATTGAAATAACAAATGGGTGAATACTTATGTCACCCTTGAGATGGAAATCAAAAACTTGGGAGGGTGTAAAGACTACAACAGCAACATACCCAGTTAAATCCCACAGGAGAGTGTAACAAGAGCCTGGAAAATATGAATGAATACCTCAATAACTAGGTTATCATACTGAGCAAAGGAAACCATGAGTTGGGAGCTGAGAAAGATAAACTCACAGCTGCATCTAGAAAAGGGAAGGATTAGGTTGAAGATATTCAAGAGAATCTTGAAAAAATATAAGAATTGTCAAAACAAATCTCCATAGAGAATGAAAGGAACATGGTGCTTCAAGAAGAATTAGAAAGGGTCAAAGGGTTATACCTGATTTAAAAAAAAAGAATTAGAAAGCTTACGAATGATGTGAAGAGAGCACTTGGATGGAACAGGTTTTTAGAAGCATTAATATCTCTAAATGAAAACCACATTAAAAACATATTCAAGGATTGTGGATACAAAAAGAGAAAGACTCCATGCAATCTCAGGAGTATATATGTCTCTATCCCATATAATTGACTATGCACGAACTGTGGAAACAATGAACTCTTCAAGGAGACATGCATAGCCAGATTAAGAGCAACTGAAAATATACAATATTTTGGAAAAGAGGCTGAAAGAACTGGGTATGCAAATCTATCAGGATGGACTAGAAGGTAGTCAACCTATCCATTTTCTAGTCAAAGCAACCTAAGCATCCTGGGTTTCTAGATACGACCTTTGATCTGGTTGAAAGGGCTAAAGTGAGAGGAAACTAGAACATGTATATATGAATAAGACACATGGCAAGAAGAAGGGAGAAATATTCCTCTCACTGAAGACTAGTTCATAGGGAGTATGGGATGTGTGCTAAAGAAAGTTATCCTACTCCCATGGAGCAGAAAATAATGAATCTTGACAAAGATATATCACAGGATCACAAGAAAGGAGCCATGATCTGTCATCCCAGATACTATGTACTGTTGCTGGGCACCCGGTTCGTACAAGGGAGGAGGTTCATACCGCCTTTCCTTGGAAGGGAGGAGGCTCAAGAGAGTTGACAAAACAGATATCAAATCTCCTCTGAAGAATCAATAGAATAGTCCTAAAACACACAGAAAACTAGGGCATGGAACTCCTCTCTGAGCGAAAGGAAGGACCAAAGTAGGAGGAAACAATAGAGGTCTTATCGCATGAAAAAGAAAAGAGTAATATTTCCTCCCATAGAAAGCTCGTGCAGAGAAGTGTGGTATACAATCGTGTTGAAGATAAGAAGATCAGTAGATAAAGAGTGCCACTGAAATATGATGGAAGAAGCAGGTTCCAAGGTTCTGTAGTACTAAGGAAACTGGTTCTCTGATGACCTGAGCACAGAGAAGACAACAATCCGGTTCTAAAAATTGTCAAGATCCAGGACAGGTAAATACAAGGAGGGAAGAAGAATGTGGAAAGAAAGAAGAGCCTACAAAGACAGTAGTCCAAGATTCACACAGATATATGGCTACAAATTTGAATTATAGGCTTCTTGAGAACCTAGATGAAAGGACTGGTTATCTAGAAGATGAAGATGATGGGCAGATCAAGAGAATCAATAAAGAACCTATTACCTCGGGCAAAAGACAAGGAAGAGATATGATTGGCAACTTGATTGAGGTATTGTTCGTCAAAAGATCAGCAATGAACCTGTACCTCAATTACAAATTTAAAATTTTCAATTAATAAGGTGGGGGTAAGGCTGCATACACATCCTCCTCCTTAGATGCACTTGTGAGATACACTCTGTAAATTGTTGTTATGCAAATTTGAAATTTTCAACTAGTTCACATGAATGTAATCTTAGATTCATGCTTCTTTTTATTTTTAAAATGACAATAGGATATATGTGAGACGTGAAAGTGTTTTTCTATAAGAAATGTTTGCACTGATGAATAGAGTAGGCATACGTTTAACAAATAAATAAGTGAAGTTTCAAGTAATTTATATTTGGAGAAAAAGAAAGAAATCTGAAGCTTTTGAATGCAAGTACCACAAATTCTTAATCCTCCTTGAAAGTTAGGGAGTGTAATTGTGCTCCTTAAATTATAGTCAATTCAGCACTAGCCAAATAATTACTTGGCCTGATTTTTTGGAAAATAATTACTTGGCCAGATAAGCAAATCAAACTGTGTAATTATTCTTAGTTACACTCATTCAATTCCCATGGGGCTTTCCAAACGCACCTGAAGTTCCATTTGTGGCCTCCCTGAAATGTTACAGCGTCACTCAAGATAAAGTTCTTTCCTTGTAATGCTTCCTTGAAATTTTCATAAGGTGACAAAGCACACTTATTTGTGAAAACTTTCAAACATACATATAACCCCTTTCTGTGGGTACACTTAATAAAAATTAATGTACTATTATCAGCTCTATCTTAGCTGCACGTAATCAAACTAAGCCAAAGAAATTAGGATATCATAGAAGTCTTATTTACTCTCTGGGAATGGAGAAATGGAATATCCTATTGCTCTGTTGTTCATGGGAACCTGTAGCCCACTCTCTGAGCGGAGAATTTTTAAGCTTGTTATGTTTTAGGTTACAGAGTTCTTTGTTTTTTAATACAGGGGTACAATGTAGATATGATGAACTTCTGAAGATTTTCTGCATGTGCATGTCCCATCTTGTGTTTGTCTTACATGATGGAAGGTGTGTGTTTTTCCTTTTTTATACAGGGGTTCAATGTAGATACGATGAACTTCTGAAGATTTTCTGCATGTGCATGTCCCATCTTGTGTCTATCGTATATGACGGAAGGTGTGTGTTTTTCCTTTCTTCCTTTCCTGTTGCCTGTCATTTCCTCTTTTCGTTTTTATTAGATGCTCATCTGTTACTGGTTGCTCAGCGTTGCCAATTTCTACAGAAAAGTAAATACTAAAATCACACTGCTACTAATAAAAACTGAATGGGAGGTAGCGTACCCGTGGATTAATCCAAACACTATGATTATGGGGAAAAAAACAAATTTGAAAATCTTTCTTCTATTGAACAAAAGAGTGATGCTTCATATACCTTTAAACTTGTGTTAGCTCTAAATTTAATGGTCGATGAATAATATAATGTCAAAGTTTTCATTTTATATATCTCACAAAGAATATGAGGCAGAAGTACAAGATTTTTCTGATGGTAGTCTTATTGTTTAACTTTGAGATGTTTTGGGAAATGTCATAATTTGAGAATGCCTACCTGATAATGCTCAACTATATTTCGTAATTAAGGTATAGGCAGTCGTGTGCAAAAACAATACCAAACTTTATGAATCTGAGTCAAATCACAAGAATTGGCAAAAAAGGATTGCTCTATTTGATTGTCAACTCGAGACTAACTGGCACAATATTGTCAAACAATAGTGTAAAATACTAAAATTAGAGGGAGTTGGGTTATACAAGATTTAATTCAAAATTACAATTATCATGATCGCGTAGGTAACACAAAAGAGAGATTCAACAAGTAGGAAACGACATGAGGTGTGTGCATTATCGATGGGGCTTCAACTCAAGAGGCAATGATCAACTAATTCCGTACCAATTAACACATGGATAGTGTTAGAATAGGAATAGGAATAAGAATAATATCTACAATTCTACTTAGAATAGGATTACGAATAATAATAGTATATGGAATCCTACTTGGAAAAGGATTGTATTATAGTATCCTAGTTGGAAAAAGAGTCTAATGTAGTATTTATAAATAGGGTCTCAATGTAACAATGTAGACAACAATTTAATAATATGTTTCTTCAATGTTTCTCACAGATAGCATTTGGTCTATACTATGTTTGATATTTTCTCGAACTAAGGATATGTTTATCTTTGATTCTTCCGAACCCCAAGTCCATGAAAACAAAACACCAAGCATTGCTTGAGTGGGTTACACTGTCTCTAGATCTATCCTTAGATGAGAAACCCATTAGATTAGAATATCTCTAGCTCTAATCTAGCGATCAATTTCTCAAGTCCTTTCTAATAAAGCCTCACCCAACCTTACATTGCCTCTTCAAGTCAAAATAAAGTCAGTCAGTTCAATCAGTGTTTACAAATCATTGATTTTTAGATTAAACCTTGAAGACATAAATAGATCCATGCATAACTAATTGAAGAACTATTAATCACTATCCGTTCATGTTTACACCCACATCATGCACAAACACCCCTAGCAAGATATTTAGCAACTCGTAAATATGGAAGGAGAATATACCATCAAAGTTATACTCCATTCCATTTATATGTGTAACCAAAATCAGATCCAAGCTTGGAGATATGCACTTTTGGGTTTGTTCAACTAGTAAAAGCTATTCGTAAATGTCTATTCTTTACTCTGCAATGCCATAATGAAAACTATTCTAGAATATCCCACTTGGGAACAAGATGATAGTACATATCCCAATAATATCTTTGGAACCTTCGAAAGGAAGGCTTTTCAACATCAAATACGAGTTTGCTCTCATGGATTGGTTCGCACGGTAGTTGTCAGAAGTTATTGATCTCATTCCTCAACTAAAACATTCATTAGGGTGGTAAGAACCGTTCAAGGAAAGCATCCTTTATCTCATTCCACGAAGTTATCGACCCTTGGGGCAACTCCTCATGTCATGTTGTGGCTTCCCTCATGAGTGAAAAAAGAAACAATCTTAGCCATATTGGCTTTTGCCTTGTATTGTTTATCTTGGAGGGCTGGCAAATTTTGATGCACCGGATGTGGCGGTTAGCATCCTCGCGCTCGCTAACCCACCAAAGAGTGAGTTCATTTATAGGGGGTGCAACATTATGCTCGTGACATGGAACACCACATTCCCAATCATTGGTGGTAGACGAATAGCTACAACTATTCTTATGTTCCATGGGTTTGTCTTCCTCATTAGTAAAATTAGCGACGGTTTCATCATCATCTGTGTGGGTCATTGTTCCCACTGTCTTCCAAACACCAGAAACAACACAGAAGTAAAAAAGAATATATAGTGCACAAAAGCTCAAATCAAGAATCAAATAAAGGCAATCACTAGCTATTCCCCGACAATGGTGCCATTTTTTGATAGTGCTCAACTATACTTTGCAATTAAAATAGGTGGTCATGTGCCAAAAAAAGCGCAACTTTACGAGTCACAGTCGAACCACAAAGATTGGTAGTTTGGATTATGCTCTATTTGATTTTCAACTCAAGATTAACTCGCACGATGTTGTCAAAACAATAATGAAAAATTGGGAGGGGGAGCTGGGTTGATTTAAAACTACAATTATCATGATCACTTAGGTAAAACAAAAGAGAGATTCAACAAGTAGGAAAGGACTAGGATTGTGTGCATTATCGATGGGGCTTCAACTCAATAGACAATGATCAAATAATTCCAAACCAATTAACATATGTATAGCATTTGGTCTATACTATATCTACTATTCTTTTGAACTAATGGATTTGTATATCTTCGATTCTTTTGAATCTCAAGAACATGCAAACAAAAGATCAAACACTGCTTGAGTAGGTTAGACTATCTCTAGATCTATTCTTAAGTGAGAAAGCAATCAAATTAGACTATCTCTAGCTCTAATCCAATGATCAATTTCTCAAGTACTTACCCAACCTTACTTTGCTTTTTCAAGTCAAAATAAAGTTAGAGAGTTCAAGCAATGTTTGCAACCATTGGTTTTTAAATTAAATCTCAAAGACATCAATAGATCCACATATAAGAACTGAGTTAAGAATTAATTAATCTGTACCTTTTCAAGTTTGCAACCACATCACACCCCTAGAAAGACATTTAGCTATTCATAAAATAAAGAAATAGAGAATATATCATCAAAGTTATACTCCATTCCATTCATAAAATGTTACCAAGCTTGGAGCAGTACACATTTAGGTTTTCTTCTTCATCAAGTAAAAACTATTTTTTTTAGTAAAGGGTAATTTGTGTTTTATATCGAACCGAAAGATTCAACACCTATAGATGAGGTGTTGAGGGGAAGTATTACATAAGAGTTCATTGTCAGTGTACTAACTTATAAACTGCCTATAAATTCTACAATATTTACCATCTCCCCCAATGGAACTTGTTTACTCCAAAAATAATGAAGGTTGAGACAGTTCATCCTGATTTTCTGGGTAGGATTGCTTTGATTCTTAAAATGTCTACGATTCCTCTCCTTCCATACAGTCCACCAAATACAAGCCAGGATACTCTGCCACCAATCTTCCTCTGCATTTTTTCTGCCAATGGTATTCCAATTTTTCAACAGCTCGGAAGTCGTTCTTGGCATTGCCTAGTTCACCCCAATATGCGAAAGAACATGTATCACAAATTTACAGTTGTATCACAGTGCATGAAGAGGTGCTGGTTATTTTCAACTTCCTTTTCACAGAGAAGGTATCTTGAGCAAATCTGAAGACCTCTTCTTTGTAATCTTTCTTGAGTTAAGCATGCCCTTTTTGCTACCAACCTCACAAAACAAGATACTATGGAGGGACATCTAGTCTTCCAGATCAATTGCCATGGCCAAGTCCTTAACACACTGAGGGGTCGTTTCGGAGAGTGTATAAGAATATTGCTAAATAGAGTGTATTAGTAATGCATGTATTAGTTATCCTTTTATAATTATACATGAAATATTTTTATACATTGTTTGGTTTGATGCACTAAAAATAACATGCATTGCATGAAAAATTTATTTACAAAGATATCCTCCACAGTTATGGTGGAAAAGATGTAACAAAGGTTTTGAGGGGCAATTGGATCTTTAGCATTGCATTACTAATACCTAGAAATCCATGGTATTAGTAATGTAGACCTTACTACACAATAGAGTGTATAACTAATGCAAGACATAGGTTGGAAAAGAGTACCAAACAAGGTACTAGTAATACACAAAGATAATGGATGTGTCATTTTCTTAATACTCCCTACCAAATGATTTCTGAATTTTATATGAGATAGACCAATAAAGATTTCGCATTGAATAGGCCTTTGCTGGAGATTAGACCAATAAATAGATTTCACATTGAATAGGCCTTTACTGGAGATGCACCAAACTGGTGTGTTTGAGACATTGGTTGTGCCTTTGAAGGCATTAATTTTCTGAATTAGTGCAATGACTCTGTCGACTTCCCAATCACGTAGGGCCCTTCTAAAGTTCAGCGCCCATCCATTATCTATCCATAATTGACCTACATTTGCCTGCTTTTGTAAACTTAAAGCATAGAGATCTTGGAATAAATTCTTTAAATACCTTGTTCAATCCATCGATCATTCCAGAATGAAGTTTTGGCCCCATCTCCCACCTTGATTTTGATATTGGACCAGAACTTAGGCCATAGATTTGTAATGGACCTCCATAGGTTATACCCGTAAGTGCTTTTCTCTTCTTCAATTGACCAGCTAGTCCTTTGACAATACTTTAAAGAAATGGCTCTTCTCCACAAGGCATTGTCTTCTGTCGCGAACTTCCATAGCCATTTTTTCAATTGACTTCTATTATGGAGGGGTAAATTTTTGATCCCCAACCCCCCAAGCTTCTTACTGCATGCTAGTGAAACCCACTTTACCAGATTTTTGTTCTTCTTTTCTTCACAGCCATTCCAAAGGAACTCCCTTCTCAATTTGTCTATTTTCTTCGCTGTTCCTTTTAGGAATTGGAAAACATGACATCATGTAGTTTGGCAAAGCATCCAAGACCGAATTCATCATATTAATCCCATCCCCCCTGAGATAAGTATTGTCTTTTCCAACTTGCCAACCTCTTGCCACATCTTTCCACAACATCATTCCAAATATCAAAAGACTTGCTCTTTGCTCCCAAAGGCATCCCAAGATACTTCGTTGGTAGTGACCCTACTTGGCACCCTAAATTTGCTGCTAACAGACCCATATCATCCACCTGATTGACTGTGAATAGAAAACTTCTGCTCCAGTTTACCTGAAGACCAGAGACCGCTTCAAAGATTGTTAGGATACCCTCAAGTACCTAATCTGTTCCACTTTAGCTTCACAAAATACTAGGGAGTCATCAACATATGAAAGATGGGTGATCTCCATACTCATCCGCCCATTGATTTGTGGCCCAAAATCATTAATCCACCCATTTGCTCTTGCCTTTTTGAATATATGATTGAGCCTTTCTGTTGTCAAGATAAATAGAAATGGAGATATTGGGTCACCCTAAGTCCCCTTTTAGAATGGGAGAAACCTTCTAGGTTGTCATTGATTAAAAGAGAGAACTTGACACTGGAAATACATAACTTCATCCACCTTATCTATTTGTTGCCAAATCCCATATTCTTCAAAATATTCAAAAGGAAGTCCTAGTTGACGTGGTCATAAGCCTTTTTTGTTTCAAGCTTACACAAAATTACTGGGGTCTTTTGTTTCACTCTTGAGTCCAATTCATTTGCTAGCAAAGCCTCATCTAAAATTTGCCTACCCTTCAGGAATGCCATTTGATGATCATCAATTAGCTTAGTCATGATAGTCTTTAACCTTTCTGTAATCAGCTTAGCAATGATCTTGTACAATCCCCCAATAAGGTTTGTTAGAATAGAAATAGGAATATACAATTCTACTTAAGATTGGAATAAGAATAGTATGTAGTATCTTACTTACTAAAGGATTATATTATCGTATCCATAAATAGGGTTTCTATGCAATAATATAGACACAATTCAATAATATTCTTCTCAAATAATTTTCACATGGTATTAGAGCCCTTGTTTCTGTTGACCCTCACAGATTGATTTGTGTCATTTTCGGTCTATGGGTGTTGTGCGAAAACCAACACCCTTGCTACGCTCGGGAAGCTCAGGCAACCAAACCTAGCCAGAACCACCGGAAAACAACCCCTCACGCGCTCCCAAGCGCCATTCGAAGATGGAAGTTTTCCAGTGAGATCTGGGTCATGTGCGGCCGCATGAGGACTGGTTCAGTCAATCTTTTCAAGTTGCTTTTCCTCTGTTGGGTCATCTAGTATTTCCGATCAAACCCCAACAATTTTGTCTAGATCCGACCTTCGAAATTAAAGTTATGACAATTTCTAGGCAGATTTTGGTGCATGTGGCAATTTCTAGCCAGTTTTTTGATACTTTTTTTTCCTTAGGTTGGTTCTGCATTTGGAGGCAGACCATACATTTATTTTTTGATTCCGACTAGTCTCCGGTGGATAGATTTGATTTTCCAATGATAGAAATATATATTTTTTGGATTCCTGCAATTTGTGTCTCACTTGTGGGATTTCACTGGGTATATTGTCGTTTGGATTCCTGCAATCTGTTTTCTAGTTTTTAGATGACCAAATTTTGATTTTAGAAGATGTCTTTCGAGATTGATATCTTTGGCTCCAAAATTACAGGAATAGGAAGTTCAAACCCTATGATCACTTTAGAACCATTAATGGGCTGCTCAAACTATTTAGCATAGGTTTCCTCGGTTGAATTATGGTGCAAGGTCAAGGTGTCCTCGACCACTTAATAACCAATGCTTGTGTGGTAGATAAAAAAGGCAAAGTAGTGAGGAGTTTTCAAAAGCCAAAGCACGATGGGAGAAGGTTGATGCTTAATTGTGTAGTCTCCTGTGACGATATATTGGTTCCAAGTTTATGCCCTTGTTTCACCCATTCCAGACATGTTATTCAATTTGGGAAAAGGCTCGTGCTTTATATACTAATGACATATCTCGATTTTATGTTGTGATATCTCGAACGACCAACTTAAAGGAACAAGAATCCAATATGTCTACATACTTAGGACAAGTACAGGAAATCATGGAGGAATTTGAAATTTTGATGCCAGTCACTGCGAACGTGAAAAAACAAGAGCACAGGCAAATGTTTTTAGTCCTTACACTTACTGGGCTTCCTGCTGATCATGATTCAATACATGATCAGATCTTAGCTAGTCCTACCATCCCTACAATTGATGAATTATTTGCTCATCTGCTTTGTCTTGCCGTGCCTTCTAGTCACAACGTAGTTCTATTACCCACCATTGACTCCTCTATTCTTGCAACTATTTACAAATGGACATATACTATGGAGAATCAATAAGGAGGAGGTTGTTCTGGAAGATCGTGATGCAAGGGTAGTTATTGTCATAAACTTGGGCACATTTGCGACATATTCATACTTTGCATGGTCCACTGCCCAGTTATGATTCTATTGCTATAAAGGAATATAACGAGTTCATTCAAAATTTCGCAGGTAAGCAAACATCTCCACAAATAGCATCTTCCATCTTCTTCTGTCTATGGCTGCTTGTTCGTCATTGGCCTTTCCATCAGTTGGACATTAATACTGCTTTTCTACATGTTGATCTTGCGGCAGAAGTCTATATGGAGCAACCACTTGGTTTTGTTGCTTAGGGGGAGTCTAGTAGCCTTTTGTATGCCGATTGTGTAAGTCACTCTATGGTCTGAAACAGTCTCCTTGAGCCTGGTTTGGAAAGTTCAACATAGTAATTCAGTAGTTCGGCATGACTTGTAGTGGAGTTGATCACTCTATATTTATCGGCATTCTGCACCTAGTTTGTGTATTTATTTGGTTATTTATGTTAATGATATTGTTATCACTTGGAGTGATCAAGATGGTATCACTAGTTTGAAGCAACATCTCTTTAAGCATTTTCAGACTAAAGACCTTGGTGGATTAAAGTATTTTGTAGGTATCAGAGTTGTTTAGTCTAGATCAGGTATTGTTATTTCTTAATGCAAGTATGCCTTAGACATTCGTGAAGATACATGAATGATAGGATGTACACCCATTTACAGTCCTATAGATTCGAATGTTAAAATCCTTCCAGGACAGGGGAGCCACTCAGTAATCCTGGAAGGTATAGACGATTGGTAGGAAAGTTAAATTTAGCATTTCTTTCCCTGTGAGTATTGTAAGTCAGTTTATGACTTCCCCTTGTGATAGTCATTGGGATGCAGTTGTTAGTATTCTGTGATATATAAAGTCAGCGCTTAGAAAAGGACTACTCTTCGAAGATCAAGGCCATGAGCATATCACCGGATATATAGATGCCGATTGGGCAAGCTCACCCTCTAATAGGCATTCTACATTCGGATATTGTGTTAATAGAAGGTACTCCGGAGTCGTGGAAGAGTAAGAAACAAAGTGTGGTTGCTTGATCTAGTGCAGAAGCAAATTATCTAGTAATGGCGGCAGCAACTTGTGAGCTGATTTGAATTAAATAGTTATTGAGGGAGCTAAAATTTGGCGAAGTTGATATGGCCTATGTTGCTCAGACTCTTCAAAAATGTCTACGGGTGTGTGTTGGATCCTTATTTTTGAAGGATCCGATACGGGTGCGACAATATTTTTGGAGAGTCCGAGCAACTTAGGATACGGTGGAACTCGTGTGTAATAATCAAGTGGCCCTTCATATTCCATCAAATCCACTGTTCCATGAAAAGACTAAGCACATTGAGATTGATTGTCACTTTGTCAGACAAAAGATACTCTCAGGAGATATTGTTACAAAATTTGTGAAGTCAAGTGATCATATTATAGATATCTTCACCAAGTCCCTCACTGGTCTTGTATTAATTATATATGTAACAAGCTAGGTGCTTATGATTTGTATGCACCAGCTTCAGAGGAGTATTGGAATAGAAATAGGAATATACAATTCTAGTTAGAATTGGAACAGGAAAAGTATGTAGTATCCTACTTGGTAAAGGATTATTATAGTGTATAATCATTAACTAAGGTTTCTATGTAATAATGTAGACATATAATTCAATAATATTCTTGTCCAATATTTCTCACAAGGTTAACAGGTCTGTTATCGTTCGGCTCTTCAGCACCATACTTCTTTGGGATTAACACTATGAAAGTTGCATTAAAAAATTTCTCGAAGAATCCATTTTGATGGAAATTGTTGATGGAATGCATCAAGTCCTCTCTTAGAACTTCCCAACTGTTTTTTTAAAAGCCCATTGTGAAACCATCAGGTCCTAGTACCTTATCAACTGCATATTCACCAATAGTTCTGAAGACTAATATTTCTGTGAAGAGTCTTTGTAGCCAGTCCTACTCTCTGGGGGGTTATGTTTGGACAATCTATACATTCAAAAAGAGGTCTTCAAGTCTAAGGTTTAGAGTAACGCTTCTTGTAATGCTCACATCAACCTATCAATAGTATTATACCTTTTATGAGTTGTTGCCATTCTATGGAAGAATCTAGTATTCTTGTTCTGTTGCTTGAGCCAAAGAACTCTAGACTTCTTGCTTCGGCTTGCCTCCTCAATCTTAGCCAACTCCCCCAGTTCTACCACCACTGTTGCCCTTACCATCATTTCATCCTTAGTCAGATCTCTAGAATCTAACAATTGATCAAGGTTTGCTTATTCGTTCCGCAAACTAATTTCTGTTTGACATTTTTCTTGAAGCTCGCTTTGCTCCACACTTCCAATTTTTTCTTCAACAATTGCAATTTGATCCTAAGCTTATAGTCAAGGCTTCCCTCCACTTCAAAGCTGTTCCACCATTCTTGGACCAAATCCACGAAGCCTTCCACCCCAGCAACTAGTTCTCAAATTTAAAATAGGACCTCTTATGCTTCCAGATGCAAATTTCAGAAGGATAGGAGTGCGATAAGAAATTACTCTTGCAAGAGTCCTTTGTTTGATGTTCTTGAAAGTTTCTTCCCATCCCATTCAATAGAAAAATCTATCCAATCTGGCTGCACTGTTGCAATTACTATTTCTAAACCTAGTGAAACTCCTTCCTCTTAAGGGTGGATCATGTAGTTCCATTTCATCTGCCCAATTTGAGAAATCAGACATTACATTAGTAATTCTATGACATCTCCTTCTCTCTGCCATGTATCTGACGGTATTAAAATCACCGCAACTAACCCAGGCCTATCCCACAAACACCTCATTGCTGCTAACTCTTCCCAACATTCATTGTTATAAACCTTCCCCCCCTCCCCCCCCAGGCCCAGCCCAGCCCAGTAAGGCACCAGGTGAAATGGTCTCAATTGGTCCTGGTCATGATGGCACCTGTCAGATCCAACCTACAGGCAAACCAATTTTCCAACCTCAGGGTACCTATCCTAGCCTCTAGTCAAGATAATAACCGGCCTAGCAATGTAATAACTACAACTACCCAAAACCTGGAAGTCAACTATTTTTTCCAGAACTACAATAGATAGAAAAGCACATGCGGATAAACATATAACCAAAAAAGTATAACCTGAGAGTGCTCCTACAAATACATAATACTACTGTACAAGGCTAGCGTCTAAAAGCAAAAGACGACCATCAAAGGGAGACTGTGACGAAGCCAGAGTTGTCAGTACTCACCCAAAAGAAGTCTCGTGTGCCCTCGATCACCTGAAATCAGCGGCTGCTACTAGAATCTGGACCTGCATCATGGAAAGATGCAGAAGTAGCGGTGAGTACCACAATAAGGCACCCAGTAGACATCATCGGCCGACTGAGTGAAATAATATACATGATGAAGCTCTAATGCAGATAAAAGCAGTTGTCCCATAAATCAACCATACAACCTTGAATTGAACCATAACGTCGCACCACACGTGGGTGCAAGGGCCTAGTATCTAGGCCTATATGCCACCCGGGCCCCCATAAGCCCGGGAGGTACACCCACGCACAATATAATCGACAGATCATCACTAAAGCCCACAAAACCATCATAGAGCCCAACTCTCCACATCATTATATCAAGGGTCAGTTGTACTAGGTATAAGGGTCTAGTATCTATGCCTCTATGCTACTTGGGCCCCTATAAGCCCGGGAGGTACACCCACACATAGTATAATCGATAGATTATCACTGCAGCCCACAAAACCTTCTTATTTACGTTCGTATCCTTCGTTACTTAAAATTTAACTTTTGAACTCATAATTTCAAAGGTGCAAGAATAAGCCTATGGAAAGTTGAACATCATGTTTAACTAAATTATGGGTTGTCCTTTTGTCTTTCTTAGTGTGGCATGGTCTTGATGGTGTTGATTTCCTTAGGTGGTGGCTTGACAATGTTTGTCAAAGCATTAACACCTCTTATTTCAATAGCTGCCTTATCATATTCCAAAGCAGCTTCTACAACAGTGTCAAAAGTACCCAACCAACGTTGAGTATTCTTCCATCTCGAATCTGTGCTCCCTATTTTCACAGTCTAACTCCCCTGTACTTCTTTTCATTTTCATGAATCAATAGTATTATACCTTTTATGAGCCGTTGCCATTCTATGGAAGAATTTAGTATTCTTGTTCTGTTGCTTCAGCCAAAGAACTCTAGACTTCTGCCTCCGGCTTGCCTCCTCAATCTTAGCCAACTCCCCCAGTTCTACCACCACTATTGCCCTTACCTTCATTTCATCCTTAGTCAGATCTCTAGAATCTAACAATTGATCAAGGTTTGCGTATTCGTTCCGCAAACTAATTTTTGTTGACACTTTCCTTGAAGCTCGCTTTGCTCCACACTTCCAATTTTTTCTTCGACAAATGCAATTTGATCCTAAGCTTATAGTCAAGGCTTCCCTCCACTTCAAAGCGCTTCCACCATTCTTTAGTTAATCATGATGTTCAACTTTTCCTAGGCTTATTTTTGTATCTCTGAATTTTGAGTTCAAAAGTTAAATTTTAAGTAACGAAGGACACGATTGTAAATAAGAAGGTTCTGTGGGCTTCAATGATGATCTGTCAATTATATTGTGCGCGAGTGTACCTCCCGCGCTTATGGGGGACTGGGTGGCATATAGGCATAGATACTAGGGCCTTACACCCACGTAAACTGACCCTTGATCTGATGATTTGGAGAGTTAGGCTCTGTGATGGTTCTGTGGGCTTCAGTGATGATCTGTCGATTATATTGTGCGCGGGTGTACCTCCCAGGCTTATGGGGGCCCAGGTGGCATGTAGGCATAGATAATAGGGCATTGCACCCACGTGCAGTGCGAAGTTATGGTTCAGTTCGAGGTTGTAGGGTTGATTAATGGGACAACTACTTTTATCTACATTTGAGCTTCATCATGTATATTGTTTCACTCAGGCCGATGATGTCCACTGGGTGCTTATTTTGGTATTTATGCCTACTTCTGCATCTTTCCATGGTGCAGGTTTAAGTTCTAGTCGAGGATGCTGATTTCATGGGATCGAGGGCACACGAGACTTCTTTTAGGTGAGCATCGACATCTCTGGCTTCGTCATTGTCTCGTTCTTTTGATGGCCATCTTTTGTTTTCAGACTTTGGCTTTGTACAATAGTATTATTTATTTGTAAGAGCGCACTTGGGTTGTATGTTGTATTGTCTTTTTGATTATATGCATATCCGCAAGTACTTTTCCATCTATTATAGTTCTGTATAGTTGACTTCCAGGTTCTGGATAGTTGTGGTTATTACATTGCTAGGCCGGTTATTGTCTTGACTAGAGGCTAGGACAGGTACCCTAGGGTTGGAAAATTGGCTTGCCTGCCTGTAGGTTGGATGGATCTGACAGGCGGCATCATGCTCGGGACCGTGTCGTGACAAGGTGGTATGAGAGCATATGTCTCAATAATCAGTGTAAAATCAAGTCTAATAGCCCAACATGCTATACTCTAGTCCATCTCAGATAATGAGAGTAAAGTATGGTAATAATAGTGATATCATAAGTATCCATAACAGCTAGGCCCCACAGAATCATATTTATTCCATGAATTAAATCATAATACGGCAAAAAATCAAGAAGTGGTCTCACAGTCATCATAGCTCAACATCAGTTCACATACACCTACGAGCACGAGTTAGAGCAGAATACGTACCTGTTCCACGACATCAGCCCATCCACCAACCTATCAATAGTATTATGCCTCTTATGAGCCATTGCCATTCTATGGAAGAATCTAGTATTCTTGTTCTGTTGCTTGGGCCAAAGAACTCTAGACTTCTGTGCCTCCGGCATGCCTCCTCAATCTTAACCAACTCCCCCAGTTCGACCACCCCTATTGCCCTTACCATCATTTCATCCACACTCAGATCTGTAGAATCTAACAGTTGATCAAGGTTTGCTTATTCGTTCCGTAAACTAATTTTGGTTGAAATTTTCCTTGAAGCTCGCTTTGTTCCACACTTCCAATTTTTTCTTCAACAACTGCAATTTAATCCTAAGCTTATAGTCAAGGCTTCCCTGCACTTCAAAGCTGTTCCACCATTCTTGGACCAAATCCACGAAGCCTTCCACCCAAGCAACTAGTTCTCAAATTTAAAATAGGACCTCTTATGCTTCCAGATGCAAATTCTAGAAGGATAGGAGTGCGATAAGAAATTACTCTTGCAAGAGTCCTTTGTCTGATGTCTTTGACAGCTTCCTCCCATCCCATGAATAGAAAAATCTATCCAATCTGGCTGCATTGTTGCAATTACTATTTCTAAACCTAATAAAACTCCCTCCTCTTAAGGATGGATCATGTAGTTCCATTTCATCTGCCCATTTGAGAAATCAAACAGTACATTAACAATTCTATGACATCTCCTTCTCTCTGCCATGTATCTGACGATATTAAAATCACCGCAACTAACCCAGGCCTATCCCACAAACACCTCATCGCTGCTAACTCTTCCCAACATCCATTTTTCTACCATCTATATGGGGAGCATACACTCCTAGTAAGGCACCAAGTGAAATGGTTCTCAATTGGTCCCGGTCTTGATGGCTCCTGTCAGATCCAACCTACAGGCAAACCAATTTTCCAACCCCAGGGTACATATCCTAGCCTCTAGTCAAGACTATAACCAACCTAGCTATGTAAATGTAATAACCTCAACTACCCAGAACCTGGAAGTTAACTATATAGAACTACAATAGATGCAAATGTACCTGCGGATATAGATATAACTAAAAACAAAATATAATATATAACCCGAGAGTGCTCCTACAAATATATAATACTATTGTACAAGGCCAAAATCTGAAAGCAAAAGACGATCATCAAAGGAAGGAGACTATGACGAAGCCAGAGCTTCCGGTGCTCACCCAAAAGAAGTCTCTTGTGTCCTCGATCCCTCGAAATCAGTGGCCCCGACAAGAACTTGGACCTACACCATGGAAAGATGCGGAAGTAGGGGTGAGTACCAAAATAAGACATCCAGTAACCTTCATTGGCTGAACGAGTGAAATAATATACATGATGAAGCTCAAATGCAGATAAAAGCAATTGTCCCATAAATCAACCCTACAACCTCGAACTGAACCATAACCTCTCACTGCATGTGGGTGCAAGGCCCTAGTATCTATGCCTATATGCCACCCGGCCCCCATAAGCCTGGGAGGTACACCCGCGCACAATATAATTGACAGATCATCATTAAAGCCCACATAACCATCACAGAGCCTAACTCTCCACATCATCAGATGAAGGGACAGTTGTACGTGGGTGTAAGGCCCTAGTATCTATGCCTATATGCCACTCGAGCCCCCATAAGGCCGGGAGCACACACAGCATAATCGACAGATTATCACTGAAGCCCACAAAACCTTCTTATTTATAATCGTATCCTTCGTTACTTAAAACTTACCTTTTGAGCTCATAATTTCAAAGGTGCAAGAATAAGCTTATGGAAAGTTGAACATCATGTTTAACTAAATTATGGGTTTGCCTTTTGTTTTTTTAGTGGTGGCGTGGTCTTGATGGTGTTAATTTCCTTAGGTGGTGGCTTGACAATGTTTGTCAAAGCATTAGCACCTCTTATTTCAATAGCTGCCTTATCATGAGCCAAAGCAGCTTCTACAAAAGTGTCAAAAGTACCCAACCAACGTTGAGTATTCTTCCATCTAGAATCAGTGCTCCCGATCTTCTCTATTTTCGCAGTCTAACTCCCCTGTACTTCTTTACATTTTCATGGATCACCTTTTTATCTTTCTTCTTTTTGAACGACATCCTCTTTGAAATGACTTTGGTCTTTCCATTTTCAATTATTATTTCTTTACATATCCTTTTATGTTGCTTGGATTTCTCTCCTTGAAGATTATCCTCCTTATCACTAGATGAATCTATGGCATCGTTGTACGTATTTACTTTATGTACAATGATACCACAGATTCATCTAGTGATAAGGAGGACAATCTTCAAGGAGAGAAGTCCAAGCACCATAAAAGGATATGTACAGAAATAATAATTGAAAATGTATAGACTAAGGTCATTTCAAAGAGGATGTTGTTCAAAGAGAAGAAAGATACAAAGGTGATCCATGAAAATATAAAGAAGTACAGGGGAGTTAGACTGTGAAAATGGGGAGCACAGATTCGAGATGGAAGAAATAATACTCAACGTTGGTTGGGTACTTTTGACACTGCTATGGAAGCTGCTTTGGCTTATGATAAGGTAGCCATTGAAATAAGAGGTGCTAATGCTTTGATAAACATTGTCGAGCCACTACCTAAGGAAATCAACACCATCAAGACCATGCCACCAATAAGAAAGACAAAAGAAGTCCATGATTTAGTTAAACATGATGTTCAACTTTCCATAGGCTTATTCTTGCACCTCTGAAATTATAAGTTCTAAAGTTAAATTTTAAGTAATGAAGGACACGATTGTAAATATGAAGGTTTTGTGGGCTTCAGTGACGATCTATCGATTATATTGTGTCGATTATATTGTGCGTGGGTGTACCTCCCTTGCTTATGGGGGCCTGGGTGGTGTATAGGCATAGATACTAGGGCCTTACACCCATGTATAACAGACCCTTGATCTGATGATATGGAGAGTTGGGCTCTGTGATGGTTCTGTGGGCTTTAGTGATAATCTGTCGATTATGTTGTGCGCGACTGTACCTTCCAGGCTTATGGGGGCCCAGGTGGCATGTAGGCATAGATACTAGGGCCTTGCACCCGCGTGTAGTGCGAGGCTATGGTTTAGTTCGAGGTGTAGGGTTGATTAATGGGACAACTACTTATCTGCATTTGAGGTTCATCATGTATATTGTTTCACTCAGGCCGATGATGTCCACTGGGTGCCTTATTTTGGTGCTTATGCCTACTATCTTTCCATGGTGCAGGTTTAGGTTCTAGTCGAGGACGTTGATTTCATGGGATCGAAGACACACGAGACTTCTTTTAGGTGAGCATCGACATGTCTAGCTTCGTCATAGTCTCCTTCTTTTGATGGCCATCTTTTGTTTTCAGACTTTGGCCTTATACAATAGTATTTTTTATTTGTAGGAGCAATCTCGGATTGTATGTCGTATTGTGTTTTTGGTTATATGTATATCCGCAGGTACTTTTCCATCTATTATAGTTCTGTATAGTTGACTTCCAGGTTCTGGATAGTTGCGGTTATTACATTGCTAGGCCGGTTATTGTCTTGACTAGAGGCTAGGACAGGTACCCTAGGGTTGGAAAATTGGATTGCCTGTAGGTTGGATCTGACAGGTGCCATCATGCCCGGGACCGTGTCGTGACAAGGTGGTATGAGAGCATGTCTTAATAATC
>JAOTQJ010000111.1:12586378-12636221 GCA_025642045.1 Solanum sejunctum | reverse complement strand
TATGAATATATTATAAGTTGAATTTATTTGTCTAATACTTATGTTTATGTATATTTTAATTTCTCTTAAAAAGTTCACTACTAAATTATATATTTTAAATTAAATAGTTTATTACTTGCTTAAGTTTATTTTAATAATTTTTTTTACTTTTATTAAACTTTAAATGGAAGTTTTATTTTTAAGCTAAATAACATGAAAATTTTATTTTTTAAGTTAAATAAGATGAAACTTTAATTTTAAAAACAAATAGCACAATCATGAAAATGCATACACATACGTTAAATAAATGAAAATTTATTTTTAACAATGAATAACCAAAACTTGCAAAGAAAACGAAAAAAAAAACTAAATAAGGTGGAGGGTATTTTTGTAAACAAACATTTTATTCTTAGAAATTGTACCATGAAGAATAGTTTGAATATGTCAAACCAAACAAACAATAAAAACTACTCTCAGCATAACTAATCCCATCATAACTTATCCCAAAATAACTAATATCATCATAACTTTTACTCAAACCAAACGACCCGTTAATGAAATGATTTACAACCACAAAAATATTAAGGATTGTTTTAGACCACAACGTTTAAAAGTTTTTCTTTTTTTCTTGTATACCATGTCAAGTCAAATGGTGCCACATAAAATGGGACAAAGGGAGTATTATATATATCTTGTCTTTTTTGGTTCCAATTGAGGTGCTCTAATGTCCAAACGTGCGGTGTGAAATTAAAAAGAACTAAAAATATTGGTGGTTGGAGACAAATTGATGGTAGGTAGCCTGTGACCAATTAGATTCCTTCCAGTGTCATCAGGACCTTATTGCCAGTGTCTGTTTGTAGTTGTTCAATGTTTATGTTCTATTTTAAAGTAAAAGTCAGACACCTATACTTCTGATATAAGTAATTTCTGGCTTTTGTTTGGTTATTAATCTGAGAGTTCAATAACTATATACTTATGATCTGGTTACTCATGGTGTTCACTCTTTCTCTTCTTGGTGTTGTTAGATGTTTTTTGCAACTACGATCTTGCATGTGCACCTCATGCAAGGGGAGAATGAAAGTTCCATTCAAGATGCTCTCAACAGATGCAATGTAATATGGGAATCTATTGAATTGGAAAAAGTGAGTCCAGTGATTTACCTCTTTCTATATTATATGCTGTGAAATTCTTTTGCAGAAAATAGGATCATGTGGTCCTTTCTTTACTACAATGTCTCCACTTTTGAACCTTTTTGAATCTATATCTTGAATGGATACATTGCTAAGACTTTCATATAATTCTTTTTATAAATGCTGATCTTTTAAAAATGGGGCTTGTGATGTCAACTGATGTTCTATTTTTTTCATTCAAATCCAAAAGAGACAGCAATGCGTTGGTTTGCTATTTTACTACGAGTTGTTGCATGTATTTTATCTACTCCGGATATGCGACTACAAGAATGCTGGTCAACATGTTGACAAATTGGATGCTGCCATGAAGTCTGATTTACAGAGGAGGCAACAGATCAAGGAACTGTCTAAGGAGCTTGATGCAGTGAATGAAAGTCTCTCTCGTTCTGATTTAAATTACAGAGACAGATCTTCTCTTTCTTCAAAACAAGCTCACCTTGAGGAACAACTTAATAACTTAACAGGAAATGACAAAGAATTTTCTGAACCAATATACTTTGGAAGTGCGAGGACTTGGGAAGACAAACTTGTGTTGGCACCACCTCCTATTGACGGAGAATGGCTACCTAAAGGTGCTATTTATGCATTGGTAGACCTTATGGTAGCTGTTTTTAACCGTCCAAAAGGACTTTTTAAGGAGTGCTTGAAGAGGATCCAGTCTGGCCTGCAAACTATTCAAGGTTGGTTCTGTGAAATGGGTGCAGTAGGCTCTATGCGTGTGTTCGGTTTGGAGAAAGCATTTTCCAGATCAGGTTTTTTATTTTTCGCACATTTGGTTAGTCGAGTTTTGGAAAATATTTTCTCTAGGAAAACAAATTCTTTAAAAATGAGGAAAATTGCTTCCCCTAGTGAAAGTATGGAAAGCAAGTTCCACAAGTGGAATTCCACATTGATATCCTCCTCACCTCTAACACACCTCATCTTCACTCCCACCCTCTAGCCCCTATCAACACCACCCCACACCCTTATCCCACCTCAGGTCTCATAGTATTTGTCCATGTTATATACAAATAATTGAAGGATAACATTTTTGCATATGAAACACAAGAAAATAAGTAAGAAACCTCCTTATTTCCTGGAAAATATTTTCCAAGCAAACAATTTCCACTGAAAATATATTCCTTCATACCAAACGCACCCTATGTCCTCATACTTTCACATTTTTCAGTGTTCTGTACAGTTAGTACTGATTGTTGGTTTCCTAATTCAGTATCATCACACCTGGCGGCTTTGGGTAGTAACCTTAAATTTTGGGTAATGGATCTCGCATGCATGTTCACATATTTGGGTAGTAACCTTAAATTTTGGGTAATGGATCTCTCATGCATGTTCACATATTTGGTGGATTAAGTGAACCTTTATTCTTTAGCATGTAACTATACTTCAACCCTGGAAATAGCAGTCCAGCAAATCATGGGTTGGTACAATCACGTAACGACTCACTGTACTTACTAAATACAGCTGTTAACTTAGTGTTCGTTAAATCTTGAAATTATTTGTAATTCCATGGTTCTTATTAACCATTTTATTTTTGTTAAATAAACACTGGAACTGTGTTACTTGAGGATTTTCTATAATTTAAGATAAAAATGTGTTCTAGAGAAAGGATCAACAATATTGACTCGATTGATCTAAATGAGCATTTCTCCTGTGAATTACATTTAAGGCTAGACTACATGAAGTGAACTCAATTCTTGTTCCGTGAACTGGAACAACTGTTGTTTAAGTTTGTTCTATGGGTTCTCTTGTCAGAGCAGTTTGTGCTTGGGGTTTACTGTAAATTTATTTTCCCTTGCCCTGGGCCTAACTAGATGTCATATGTAGGATAGGAGCTGGATAAGTGGAAATTACGATTACGTTTTCACTAAATACAAACCTTGTAAATTATTTGTTGGTAGAGGCTATAACATTTCATATTTGTCTTGAAAATTTTGCAAATCACGAAACAGTTCATTAACAAGAGAATGCCCTCTAGCAATTTATGTTTATTCCATCATGGTTATATTCTATTTTCATATCTGAATTCTGAATTGTTATATTCATGCAGAAGAGCTGAAAAAGTATGGGGTTCTTGATGGAATGAGAGGTAAGCGCTCTTGTTTCTCTCTTAGATGCATTGATTTTTATTTTCCTTAAGTGATGTAGATCATGAGATATCATATTATCATTTTTTTGTATCTTCAATTTTCTTTCTTTTAGTTAGAAATAAAATCTTGCCTATTAGGTAAGGTTAATCTATCCTCTAGTTAGGAAATGAAAATGCCATTTTCACTTATTTTTTGTGTCTTTGATATTATTGTCGTTATTTTTAGGTAGACATGAAATTGTTGTAAGCTATAGATTATCTACTTTTTGTCCATGATGTTAGGCTTATTCTTGTGGTTATAGATAGATTCTAGTTTACTTGTAGCATTAGCTGGTTGTAAACTACTCTGCCGGTTGCTATGTAAAGCTCTACTCTTTATGCAGTAATATTTTGTAGGTGTGTTTGTCTCTAAAGTAGCATCTTTAATCTGTAAGTAAGTTAGCAGCTAAGTATATCAAATGGGCTGGCAGGGGACCAGACAGATTCATTCATATTGAGACCCAGACAGACCTGTGTCCCTTGTCAAGTGATTTTCGAAGCCTAATTTTTCGATGAAGAGAAGGGGACTGAATCCGTACCTCAACCCACACAAATGAGCTGATCTGTGCTGGCCTAAACTTGGCTTAATTTTGTTAATGTCTCAAAGTTTTACTATAATGCAATGACACTAGCAAACGAATAATGTGGACTAGCCTTTTGTATTTCTATGTGAGCAAATAATGTAAGGTGGACATCAAAAATATGGAACAAGAATCTCAAAATGTATTGAACATGAAATTAGTTATTGAATTTTGTTGAAATTTGCTTTTAGCTACTGCAGTAATTTTTTAGTCAAATAAGTTGCTTAAATTTAGGATAATTTGAATTTTAAATTTCTATTAGATAGTTTAGTTTGTTGAGATATTTTAGTTAGTTTTGAATTCCAAAGTATGCAGATTTTGTTTTGTGTTGGCTATTTAAAGCCCCTCATTACTTTAAAAACTATTAAAAGCTATTGAAGGCCATTGAAAGCCATTTCAATTCATTGAGAGACTTTCAATTTTTTTCCTACCCCATTTGTCCTTTGAAAATCCAGTAGTGGTATTAAGAGCCTCATTGATCTTATGGGATCTGTGAGTTTTTCCAAAGAACTACCATATCATTTTTAGCCCGTAAGGGCTACTCTTTTAACTCGTAAGAGTGGGCTATTTTTCACCTCGTTTTAACCTGTTAGGGCTATTTTCAACCCATGCTTTTTTCAATGCACAAGCTTTTTGAACCAATTTTTAACATAAAAATGGGAAGCAACTGTCTCTCCTTGAATGCCCCAAAAATTTTCATCAAATTTTGTCGGTGATATTAAAATCTCATTTTGAGACCTATGTTTTATGTCATATTGTGATTGAAGAAAAATCGTCATAACAATTTTCAGCAAATCCTATCAATTTCCAAATGAAAGTACTTTCAAACCAGAGAAGACCAGTGATGGAGTTTTTTAAGCACAAAAACCAAAAGAAGAAAAAGAAAGAAGAAGAAATTTTGCAAACCAACCACTAAAGCAAAACTTGAGGAGGAACAATTTTTTAAATTGCAGTGACTAAAGCAAAGGGGAGTGTTGAAATTTGCCTTTAGTTACTATAGTAATTTTTTAGTTAAATAAGTTGCTTAAGTTTAGGAGAATTTGAATTTTAAATTTCTATTAGTATAGTTTAGTTTGTTGAATATTTTAGTTAGTTTTGAATTTCAAATTATGTAGGTTTTGTTTTGTGTTGGCTATTTAAAGCCCCTCAATATCTTAAACAACTATTAAAAAGCTATTGAAAGTCATTTCATTCGTTGAGACTCTTTCAATCTTTTTGCTGCCCCATTCATCCTTTAAAAAAATAAACAAATTTAATAAACAATAATATAAAAAAAAAATTTCTTTTAAGTTGAGACATACTGTAGTTTCACTTATCATAATTGCATTTCTTCACATTCAGTCATTTACCTCTCTCTCTGTGAGATGGCGTATTTGAGAGTATCCCTTGATTCTTTCGTTTTGCATAAATCCAATCTCTGTAATAGATGAGCACATTGAAATGTCGTCCTGATAGTTGCACATCCAATGGAATAGGTCTATTTGAAAGGATTATTTTTTTGTTATGGGTCTCTCCGAGCTGGGAAGCCTGGGGGTTTGGCACTAGTCTATGCTGATTCTTGGAGAGGGAGGTCATGCTATAGAACAGTAACCAACCAAGGCCCCTTAAGAAGGCTCCCCTGATGGTTCCTTTCCATCTCAGAGAGGGCTAAGAGGGCTAAGGCAGGAAGGTTCACTCTCACCCTTCTCTTTCATTATTGCTATAGAAGGGGATTGAATGGTATGCTCAAGATGCAAATATGGATGGGTGGTTAAGGGGTTTTAGAGTGTTAAACAATGATGGTGGTGGTCTGAAGACACTCATTGTATAGTGATGATTCTCTGATTTTCTGTGATGTTAAAGTGGAGCAAGCAACACATCTGAGGTTTGTAGCAACTGTTCTTGTAGCAGTCTCAGGCCTTCTGTCAGCTGGGGGATTGATGTCTTGAGAAGGAAAATCATATGACAAGGATATAAAGAGAAGAAATGCTACCATGTAGTAAACCAGAACAGCCTCACAAACCGCGGGGTGAGTGGGAGGATTGGGAATTAGAAACTACTTAAGACAGCAAAACAAGAGTATATTAATAAAATTTCTATCGAGATTACCATTGGGAGACGAGCCTTGTGGAGGAATGTGTTCTATAAAAAATATGGAGCATAGGGACAGTGATGTATATGCAATGTGGCTAGTTCATATGGAGTCACCAGGGTTCGAACTTTAGCTTTAGAAGATTTTAAATGACTGGAGATGAAAAGACCGATTGAATTTTTTCACACATCTGGAAAATTTCTAAATAGGTTGGATAACATTATGGGCCTTGGCATTGGAAGCACGTACTGATGGTGAAGGTACCATTCAAGGTGGTATTGTTCTGCTGGGTAGTGGTGAAACAGGCTGTTTTAGCACATGGCAATTTGATCAAGAGAGGACTGCACCCATGCTCAAGATGCTTTTTGTGTGGTGAGGACAGCAAACAATTAGCTATTTATTTTTACATTGTCGGGTGACTTAATAGATTGTGGCAGCTGTTCATGAATATGAAAGGCTTGAGCAGACAATGCCCAGGAGAACTGATGAAATGTTGGCATGCTGGAATGACACAAATACAACATTGGGATAGAAGAGGTGGTGGGACTTTGTCCTAGCTTGTATTTAAAAGGTATAATTCATAAGGTATGGATAATATCTTGTCCATCACTCGAAAAGAACATGATATAAATACATGGAGAGCATAAGCGAACTATGGTAACTAATTGTCCATTTGGATTGGCTTATTTTAGGTGCTTTTAAGCTAAAATAGCTTTTAGCAGTTTTGAAGTGTTTGGGTAAAGTTAAAAGTGCTTATAAGCACTTATTTAAGGCAAAATGACAAAGATAAGCCCAAAACAATAAGTTAGAAATCCTAACTTATGGCTTTTGACTTATTAGTTGAACTACAAGCCAATCCAAATGGGCTCTAAATATTTAAGTCCCTCAAAATCAACTATATTATCTATATACATTATTATACGGATTCAATAACACTCTCTCTCAAGCTGGAGCATAGATATTTGTAAAATATAGAGCCAGTGGATCAATTTCATTGTTATATTATTCTAGGAATAAGAGCTATTTGCAGGTGTACAAGTAAATTTATCTAAGAGAATAAAATAAAAGAAGATCCCTAAATATCTCTAAGATCCCTAAATATCTCTACCTATGATTATGCTGTAAATACTAGATATGAATGTACATTTTGTAACACTTCTCAAGTTGGAGCATAGATATTGATCATGCGCAACTTGTTACAAAGATATCCCATCCGAGTTCCATTCAAAGGATTCATGAATATGTTACTCAATTGCTCCCCTGTCTTCACATATCCTGTAGAAATCACATTCTTTTGAACCTTCTCACGGACAAAGTGACAATCAACCCCAATATATTTTGTCCATTCATGATACACTGGATTTGAGGCAATATGTAGAGCAACCTGATTGTCACGCCAAAGTTTTGCTGGAAAAGAGGGATTCAAACGAACCTCAGCTAAACGGTGTTGTATCCATAGTATTTCATATGTGGACTGATCCACAGCTCTATACTCTGACTCTGCACTAGATCGAGATACAACATTTTGTTTCTTACTCCTCCAAGATACTAAATTTTCACCAAAAAAGACGCAATAACCACTAGTCTATCTTCTATCAATTCTTGATCCAGCCAATTTGCATCTGCAAAGCAGTCGATCCGAGTATGTCTATGGTCACTATACAATATGCCAAGGCTAGGAGCTCCTTTCAAGTAACATAGAATTTGTTCCAAGGCAACTCAATGTTTGACTGTTGGTATAAACATGAATTGACCAACACATACTGACTGCATTGGCAATATCTGGGCAAGTTACAATAAGGTAGTTCAATTTCCCAACTAATCTTCTATATTTTTTTGGAGCATCAAAAGGGTCAGCCTCATCCTTAGTAAGATCGACATTAGGATCCATTTGTGTGCCACATGGTTTTGCTCCTAACTTTCCTATTTCTACAAGTAGGTAAGTACATACTTCCTTTGATATAAGACAATCCTGAGCTTGCTTCTAGCTAATTTTACACCCAAAAAGTATTCCAATAATTCATAAGGTATGAAAAATGACTTGTCTATTACTCAAAGAGGACAATAGTATTGTTAGAATAGGAATAGGAATAAGTCGATTTCAAGCAGTTTTAAAGTGACTTTTTTAGAGTAATTTCGAGATAATCCATATTGTCATTCTCCACTGACCTTTAGATTTAATTTTTGATTAGTTGAGCATTAAAAATGTTTTTCTCCATGATCATCTCGAGGAAGAAATCTATACGGAGCAACCACCCGATTTTGTTGCTTGGGGAGTTTGGTAGCCTTGAATGTTGCCTGGTAGCCTTGTATGTATATGGTATAAATCAGTCTTCTGAGCTTGGTTTGGGAAGTTCAACACTATAATTAAAGAACTTATCACATTGTGTTTTATGGACATTGTGCATGAAATTCAGTATTTCATGAAAAGGCTAAACACATTGAGGTTGATTGTCAATTTTGTGAAGTCGGGTGATCAACTTGCAAATATCTTACCAAGTTCTTCATCAGTCATCGTATTAATTGCATTTGTAACAAGCTAGGTACATATGACTTGTATGCACTAGCTTGAGGGGGAGTGTTAGAATAGGAATAAGAATAATATCTACAATCCTACTTAAAATAGGATTAGGAATAGTAATAGTATATGGACTCCTACTTGGAAAAGGATTGTATTATAGTTTCCTAGTTGGAAAAGGAGTCTAATATAGTATCTATAAATAGGGTCTCAATGTAATAATGTAGACAACAATTCAATAATATTCTTCTTCAATATTTCTCACAGGTATAAATAATAAGTTAACTATGATAACTAAATATTTAAATCCCTAAAGTCAGCTATATGATTTGTATACATTATTATGCAGATTCTGTAATAGAGGAAAAAGGAACTCAAAATGCTTTGAAGAGTTAGCTTACTGTGAATAAGTGATCAAGATAAATTGTGTGTTTGTGTGTGTGAATATATATACACACACATATACATACCTATATATATATATATATATATATATATATATATATATGCATACATATAGCTTTTACTTTTGGTGTAAAGAAGTTTTGGTACAAGATATAAAGTCTCTTGTATATCTCAATTCTCATTGGGTCCTTGTTCTGTTTGGTTCCTAGTTCTTTTTTTTGTGAATTTTCTTGGACTTCTGTCACTAGTTTGACTTCTTAGCACAATCCTTGTGCCGAGGACCACTTATTGAATATTTGAAATCTGTTACCCTTTTCAAAAAAAAATGGAGGGGGGCTGGGGGATACACTGGCTTGGAGTTGTCACTTAGCAGGTTGGGCCAGGCCAACCTCCCATTTGACATGTTTACCAGCCGCTGGAGAGTTGCAAGAGATCTAGATAGTTGAAAATTTATGTCTTATAAATACAACCCTCGTGGAGTTTGTTTTGAAGTGACTCGTATGGTATTTGATAAATTTGTTTCTACATCATCATAATTTTATATATGTTTAGTGTTATTAGTATAGATCTAACAAGCAGTTCATGACACTATGCAAAGTTTCAATTTTGTGGAGAAGAAAGTGATCTTATTATATGGTCAGTGATAATCTAAATTGTTGGTACATGTGCTTTCTGCATTGTCATGCTATAGGTATTTTCTGACTTTGCTTTAAAATTGTTTCTGCAATGTTTTTGAGCCAGAAGTGGATTTGCAACACTCTGCTATTTGGATAGCCAGTGTCTATCTGATGCTCCTAATGCACTTGCTTGAAAACAAAGTAGCAGTTGATCTTACACGTTCTGAATTTGTTGAAGCACAAGAGGTTTGCTTTCTAGCTTTGTCTATTTCTGTTCATTGCCATTCAATATCTTAAAGCTCTGTGGAGTATTTATTAAAAATGAAATCTAGCTTACTAGAGCATTTACCAGTGAAAATCATGGGTTTCTATGGGTGGAGAAGAGTGGCTTTGTCAAGAATGTTGAAGGTTTAAAATGCTACAGTGACAATTAGAATATAAATGGCTGCTATAGCAACTCTGTTCCTCTGCATGTTATCAGTTGCGTGTTGGAAACACAACAAAAGGAGAAATCAGTCAGTTTTCTATTACCCGGCTAACAAATGGCGTTACAGACAAAACCCAAAGAACTGTGAATTAAGCCCAGAAAATAAAGGAAAAGAAGCAGATATGTTGAGATATAAGGTTATGGTGGGATTTGATTTAGGTGGTTTGGAACTTCTTGGGCAATGCCAAAAACTATGAGGGATATGATGTTTTGTTGGAGGTACGGGAGGAGGAGGAGAAGACGTAGGGCATGGAATGTGGTTCTTCTTGCAATGATGTGGGTTATTTGGATAGAGAGCAATAGGAGAGCTTTTGGGGGGATAGATGTGAGTTTTACTCGGCGACGTTTGCGATCAGGTAAACATTCTTTGAAAAGTATAAAAAGCATAAAGATTCGGGGGAATTGATAGGCTATAAGTAAGCCGTTTGCTATTTCTATCAGGGCTGCTCGCCTTTATACGGCTTGGGGCTTCGCTATCTCTCCCATGTAGAGGAGGTCCCCCTATCTGAGATTCCAAAGTGAACGAGTTCCCTATTCCATATTTCAGTCAGCTTATTGACAAGTTCGATAAATTGCATCAAGTTGATTGCGACTTACGCTAGGGATTGTGTTTGCAACTTTGGAAGGAGCTCATTATCAGGATGGATGGGTATGAGCGATTCACGATAAGCTATAGTTTTTTAAAAAAAACATACGGCTTTGAATAGAGTATCCCTCTCTGACTAGTGCTACCTCCGGTGAAAGGAATGAAGATCTTGCATATAGGAAACTGATTGACAGCTGAGGAGTAGTCTTCATTCACTTATTTTCTTTTGGTGGACCTATAATGTTCCTTGTTGTATAGAAGAATGGGTGGTGTTTGTAGAGAATTATGTCTTTTTGTAGATTCATTACCTTTTGGTTTTAACCCTTGTATGCAATCAGAGTTCTTGTTTAGGAATTAAATACGTTTATCTGATTAAAAAATGGTATAGCTTGTAAGTGTTTAATACAAGATACATATAATATTAGCCTAATGTGGGATAAAATCTTACGTAACAACTAAATACTTCCAATATCTTTCTGTGAAACTGAATGCTTCAAATATTCTAACTTTATTATTTTAATACCAGCACTCCACTAAAACATGAAATGAAAAGACCAAGTTCAGTCAGTTTATTTTGATAAAATTGAAATTAAATGGTATCCATAATAGTTGCCGAAGAACCTGCTGGATGGTTTCACTGAATCCTTGTACGATAAGCTTTAGTTGCCAGAATCTCACTGGAAAAGTCGTCGCAGCTAGAATCACATTGAAAAGCTTTGATCACAAGAATTTAAAATGGAAGTTAATAAAATTAGCCGAGATGTTACTCCAGATGTGGTGCCACCAGCAGTATCACTGGAAAGAAGCATGGTGCCATTGAACTGAAAAGACGGTGGTGCTGCAAGAATGGTAACCCAAAAGAGGAAAGAAGTGAAAAACCTTAAGCGGGTATACAGAATATGGCCACATTCAGTCAACGAAAACCACTTAAGGCTCTAGTAAGATCTTAGATGACATGTGAGAGAATAAAAGAGAGGATATATTTTTTGTTTGATGATTTAATGAATAGAAACCAACTATAATCAGTAATTTGGTGTTAAAACACAAAACAGCTATACATAGTCCATTATGTAGGACATCTAATATAAGAACTTAAACACTTCTATGGTTTCCGTCTCTAAAACTTTTTCCTAGCCTCTGTAAGATAGAAAAGGAAGGGGAAATGAAGTCAAGTAGACAAACATCTAAAACATTGTTAATAAGAACCAAACTTCCCCTAAAACAGAGATCTTGTCTTTTCTAGTTTGATAATTTCTTCTTGCATTTTCCAAGCAGCTTGGTGGTGGAGCAGTTCAAGGCTTAGCAAAAGCTAAAAAGGTTGCCTATATGACATGGTTAAAGTGTGTGGACAAAGATGAGAAACGGAGGCTTAAGGATATCTATAAGGATGCGAAATTGGCGGTCACGAATGCTAAAACGTCAGCTTTTGAACGCTTATATACCTACCTAGGGGATAAAGGTAGGGTTAAGAGATTGTATAGGTTCGTGAAAGAGAGAGAGAGAGAGAGAGAGAAAAGCTCGTGATTTGGATCAAGTGATGTTGGGCCTTGTGATTTAGTAGGTGTAGTCATGTCGTTATATATTGTGTTGTTTTTGTTCGTCATTTATTTGTTACTTTAATTGTATTTATAAATTTTCATTTGTTGTCCACTCTAGTCATTTCATATCTAGTATTTTCTGCTTTAGGGAATGATATTTTTTGAGATGAGGGTCTTTCAGAAACGACCTCTTTATCTTTATGAGGTAGCGGTAACGTGTGCGTACATTTTACTCTCCCAAATCCCTCTTGTGGGATTTCACTGGGTATGTTGTTGTTGAAGTATATCAAAGATGAGGAAGATGAGTTGTTGGTGGACGATGCCTCCATTAAGCCGAGGTGGCAAGCATACTTCCTTATGTTGTGCTTATTTGGGGATCAGTGCAATGAAAGTTGCAATTAGACTATTGAGGAAATGTATAAGCTCATGAAAAAATTCAGTGCATTTAGGGGATTGAATCGGATAATACTCTTAACATTTTTGATAAGAAGTTTCAACAAAACAATTTGGTCTAGTAGCTTTATCACGACAATCACTAATAACCCCAGGAATTTTCTTCTCTACCAAAGGTTTTTAAATAGCATTGTTATCTTCCAGGGAAATAACTGGGATACTAGAATGAGACAATGGGAGCCTTTGAGTCAACTTTCACTGTACAGAAATTGGAAGAAGCCAGGATTTCATTGTTGATGTTCCCCTCGTTGGTGATAGAAATCTCATTGATAATAAGGTGCAATTACATCTACAATGAGATTTTTCTAGTTTAAAAAAAAGGCTTTGTAGTTATCCTCTCTTTCAACCAAATACTCCTAGACTTTTGCCACTGAAAAATTTCTTCTTGTATGGAAAGTTTATCAAGATCCACTTGGAGTCCTGCTCGCTGAACCATTTCACTGTGATAGAGGTTTCTTGTTTTAGCAACTCAGCAAGGATAGGTGATTTCCTGGATTTCAAATATCAAAAGTTGTAAAGGTTCCATTCTGGTATTCAATTTGGAAGCAAAAACAAGATGTGGAGATCCTTGGCAATGAAAAAGTCACACTGGCCTTTTAATAGTAGCAACAAAACCTTCTGTTTCCATGCACGTATGTTAGAATTTGAAATAAGAACGTGGCTTGTTTCCCACTGCTTTCACTGAAGCATGATGGTAGAATGATCAAATAGTATTTGCCAAAGTAAGGATTACTTGATATAGCAAAGTAGTCATCCTATTCTAAAGAGACAAAAGATTACTACATCTTCCTTTCACCATTTTTTGACAGCTGAATATTAGTTTCTTTGAAGGCATATAACATCAGCATACCACCTTTTGACTAAGTAGCCGTTTGGACATGCAATTTGGGATATGATTTCAAATCCCAAATTCTTCAAAAAGCATGATTTGGAATTCCAAAAAATTTTAAATGTAGAACTTGACCCATAAGTTTATATTTTAAAAGACCATAATTTTAAATTTTGCAAAAAAAGGATTCATGCTCGATGTGAAGAGATTGTCCGTACCATATAGGAAGATTTTATCAAAAGAGTACTACTGTTGATTTATTGGACTAGTGAGTCCTTGTAAAATTATGTGTATTTGAAAGTTTATAACAACATGTAATAAAAAATATTTATTTGTAAAAGAAATAGGGAGATACATGATTTATTAATTAGGCGTCTTAGGATATTCTGATACGTTTATATGAACTATGATTTGCTCACTTGGTGAGATTGTATAAGAGTTGCGTAAGTTCTAACGGTTTTCATAAATTATGGGGTTTTCATGTTTATTAAAAAAATACAACTTGAGAAATCCATATTGCGCATTCAAACAAAATTTCAACTTCTAATCAAAATGATTTTAGATCACTAATTTCTAACCATGATTTTATATGATGTCGAAATGGCTCCTAAGAGTTTTAAGAGCGTGCATTTGTCCGGACAAATGAATCTGGTTTGGCAAATGACCTGTCCCTTAAATTTGCCAATTCCACTTTTGGTATTTTTAGCCATTGTCAGTTTGGCAATCATGACTCTTTTAAGTACAGGAACTCGTAATTAATTGTGTTCTTTTTCTTTCTGTAATGTGCTGCCATGCATTCATTATAGGATGGAAAGATTAATAGAATCTTTTATTTTAATTTAGGCATTGGTGCAGATGAGAAAATGGTATATTCACTTTCCAACAATTTTACAAGCTTGTGAGTGTGTTATTGAAATGCTTAGAGGACAGTATGCACATTGTGTCGGCTGCTATGATGAAGCCAATTATCATTTCCTTGAAGCTTCAAGGGTATGTATAAATTTGAATCCTTCTTGAATAATCTTTCCTTTATTTTTATAAGAGTATTCATCAGCCGTGTGCAAATTATCGTTTCCTTGAAGCTTCAAGTGTAATTTATTTTACATATAAAAAGCAAAGGAGTTTTCTCACAATTCCGAAAATTTGCTGTGGTTGAATGAGAATAACATGCTGCTTTTTTGTTCAAGTTATTTGGTACAAGAAAGATATCAGTAATGACCACTGTTCAGACTTCTATTCCTTTTCCATTATGGCGAGTTAACGTACAACTGATTTGTGGAAGGCGGATTATCTTGAGTTATTGCATCTGGATGTGCTTCTTGAGTTGTATGTATTTGCTTTATAGGACAAAAGTGTAATATCACGAAGTCTGAATGTTTGAACTCCAATCTATTAAGTGTTAAATACAGATTATATAGAAATTGTTGGTGTGTCTTACTTGTGTCATATAAATGGTCATGACAATTGTATTTTGATCATAAGAGGTAGGTTATAATATAATTTGGGCTAAAAAAAATCCTGATTCAAAAATATTTGAGCTACCTAGCTCAATTGTGAAAAACTGCTTGTACAGTGAAATGTTTAAAGAAGAGTTCTGGGAAAATGCTTGGAAATTCTCTTGCTTTAAAAAGGTACTAGTATGGTACCCGCCTGATGCATGGACATTATCTAATTAAATTATTATTGTTATTTTATTTGTTTGAACGCTAATGCGATATACCCAATAACATCTATTTAAATAAATTATATAAATACAATCATCAAATATCATTTTGGTGAACTTCAAATAAGATACAAACAACTCAAAAACATAACATGATTTAAAAAATAGGAATACACTAAAATTAAGAGAATACTTGATAATCTCTCAAATTAAGTTTTTTTTTTTTAATTTTGGTGCATAAATTTAATTATTCTATATTATCTTAACCTTTACTTATCACTTTCTTCCCTTCTATATATCTGTTCTTTGTAGAAGAAATACAGTTCTTACTTTTATCAGTGCATAAATCTGGAACATAGACTTACTAAGTTTTCTAGTACTTTTTTATACTAATAATGGATGAAGTTCTTTTATAATTATTATAAAATCTACTATTATTTTATAGGGCTATTGTTTTAATATTAACTGAAATTAGTAATTATTTATTTTCTCGTTTGTTTAAAAAAATATTAGTATTAGTATTAAAAAATATTACTTTGTTTCAATTTGTCTATCTTACTTTCTTTTGGTCTCTTTAAAAAGAATGCCTCTTTTTGGGTTTTTGAGATGATGGTTACCAGGAAACAACCTCTCTACCTTGTGAGGTAGTAGTAAGGTCTGCGTACATTCCACCCTTCCCAGATCCCACTTGTGGGATTCCACTGGGCATGTTATTGTTGTTGTAAAAAGAATCCCTCTTTCCTTTGATAATTCTTTAATTTCAACTTTGCACATAGCATGTTTATCACATTTTAGTATATTCTACCTATCTTTAGTTTAAGCCACAAGGTTCAATTCTTCTTAAATTTCGAGTCAAAACCAGCCAAACAAATTGCATTAGAGGGAGTAATATTATTTAATTTAATCATTATAAATCAATAAAAAGAAAAAGAACTACTCCAAACTGATGTGTCTTCTATTGTTGAACGTTATCTCTTCACATTAATAGCCAACTCTTCATTTTGTTGGAGATTCATTTGTTTTTTTCAAATATTTCCTAATTCCTAATTCTTTGGAGCATCCTCTTAATATGCCAAGTGACCTATTGTTAGGCTGTCGCATGTCTTGATATGGATGCCTTTTCCTCTCCTTTGAATAATAGATAGATATCTAAGGATGAAGCCCTCCTATTGATATATAGATGTGCGCACTAAAAGGAAAGATGAGGAGAGCTTGAACGCTCTTTTTTGTGCAAGGGCTTGAGGTACAAATCCTGAGTGCAAGTTTCTAGATTCTGTTGTCTTGTTCATCAGTCTCAAGGAATTCTCTCATTCTCCAGTCTTGAATAGATACTACCCAGTGTTTGTCGAACTTGGAGAATACCACTATGTTAGTGATCAACAGTGTGGAAATAAAGTTGCCTGCTTCATTTCCGCTGGTTCGTTTTCTCCTTTTTTTAGAAAAAAAAAACTTTTTAGAGGCTTGGTCAAAAGATGCCATTTTTTGATACTTCAAGTTCTGTTCATAGTTCTGTGTCTGCTGGATACTTCTATTTTAGAGAATGAGATCTGTGCATATCTCTAACTTGCCCTCCGCAGGATGGCTGCTAACTTATGTTCCTACCCGTTTATGCTACTAAATCCGTTGGTTAATGAAAGTAAGTTTGGGAAAGAGATTTTTTTGCTCTTTCTGTTTTTCCTTTTTATTAGTGTATTCTTTTATATGCAGCTAAGTGAGAACAAATCAATTCAAGCCATGTGCTGTGTTTATGCATCAATCTCTTACATCTGCATGGGAGATGCTGAATCCTCAGCAAAGGTTGGTAGAGTTCCTTCCATTATGGAGATACTTTTTTATCTTTGTGAATCTGTTTCCTGAGCACTTTTGTTCCGCAATAGGCCCTTGATCTGATCAGACCAGTTTTAGGAGTGATGGATTCTTTCAGTGGAGTGCGAGAGAAAACAAGTGTCCTCCTTGCTCATGGGTTTCTACTGATGAGGCAGCAAAATCTACAAGAAGCAAGGTAAATCTCTTAAACAAAAAAGTTTATATTGGTGATTCTTGTTCTTTTTGTTTGGATTTTGAAGTCTAGACTATTTAATGCATGAAACAAAGTCGTATTGTATTTCTCTGCAAGATGCTTAGGTATCCTACTGAAGCTCAGTAGGTAAAATAACTTTAGTAACAATGTCTATCATGTACAAGTGGTATGCCAAAAAGTAGATAAAAGGCAACATAATGTGAATCTCTGCAAATGGTGATTGTCTTCCATAAACTGAATTTTGTTGGTGCATTAAGAAGAAACTAGGAATGAGATTTTTAGTTTTGAAACAGAAACAAACTAGGAATGAGTGTTTATTCTTCAAATATATGTACTCCTTCTTTATCCCTTCAAAAGATCTCATGTTTCACTTGATCTTCCTTTAAACTGAATTTCAGTGGTGCACTAACTGGAAACTAGGAATGGGAGTTTATTCTTCAAATATACATAGTCCGATCCATTCGAAAGCTTTCATATTTTCCACTTGCTAATTTTACTCAATAAGTTTACGTTACCAAAAAAGAAAGAACGTAAAAAGCTCAGCAGAGTACACTTAATCAATACACCCGTTTTACCATTTTGATAGATACCTCTTTTGTCATCTTGCTAGCCTCCAATCATAAACAGTGTCTTTTTTCTGCTTGGTCCTTTTTGGAAGCGCCCAATGGTCGACCAAGATAAGTAAAGAGAAAAGTTCCATTCCATCAATCGATCATTTGGTTTAATTCTCGATATTGTAACTTGACCACGCCGAAAGATCTCCCGATTCCTGAGGTTGATCTTGAGGTATGAAGTTACTTGGAAGTTCGAACCATATAATAAAACTTGTCTCTGATACCTGTTGGTTAATTTTGTGGCGCAGAACACTAAAGTCTTGTCTGCAAACAAGACGTGGCACATATCACTGTGCATTGCCTCCTTATTGCTGCTGAAAAGCCTCACAAGTAACCACTAACCCCTTGTCGCAGCTCCATCTAGGATTCTATGCTTATCTAAAGCCCTTCGAGCGACAAAAACAAAACATACGGGGCTTTCATTTACTATTATTGAGAATCTGGTTGTTGATGTGCCAAATTGATTTATTTTCGCCATCTACTCCTGAATCTTATGTTTAACATTATAAAGTCAAGGAAACTCCCAATTCACATGATCATGGGCCTTCTTAAGGTTCAGTTTGCAAAAAATCTCAGGTTCTCAAGCTGTTATTTCATCACTTAAAAGTGATGTGAAATGAGCAGTTGTGGCTTCATGGGTGAAGTCATGTGTTTCAGAGAAAAATGCACTTCAAGCATGAGTACAAAGTGACACGAATGAAAATCTATCATTTCTTTTAATTCTCAACTTTGAGAATGTGTTGAGGCTTCTTTCAAATTCTCTAGTCCTATGGATCGCAACAATGGCCTCCGTCACCTTTCTTTTGACCATATTCGGAAGAAAGCTAAGGTGAACCTACTCAGTCTTTGGGAATTATCACCTGTATAACTCTTCAATGCCTCTTCCACCTCGTCTTCATCAATCGCTCTCTTCAACAACTCTCTCATCTGCACTAGCCCTCCCAACTTCTACCTCCAATAAAATCCCCTAGTCATATGAGCGTTTGAGTCTCATTGTTTCCTCCATACTCTCTCATCCACTTCACAAACTGTATGATGTTTTTCTTCTTCGCTACTGCTACCCTGTGAAAGAATTTTGTATTTGGCTCCCCCTTTTTCAACCACCAAGGCCTTGATTTTTATGTCCAACTAGGCTATCTTTCTCCTCACCTCCTTCTCCATCTTTTCTGTCTGCTTCAACTCCGCACTCTATCGAATTTTCCCAACTCATCAAATTTCTTTCGCTTTCCCCTTTATCATCCCAAATACCTCCTTATTCGACTCTTATGTCCCTTTTCCAACATGTTCAACTTCTTTGCAAGTTGAAATGATGATTTGCGTGTTACTGTATACATTCCATCCGTTTGTCACTCTTATTTCTAAAGTCCGTTGCCTTTGGCCTTATAATATTAAATTTAAATGTGGCTCAAATGCTTCTTCCTCTACTACCATCTGGCATGATGGGTATGGCTCAAGAGCTGCCTAGGTAGGTGTACTTTGTAGCATGTTCAGTAGAATTTCCTCGTGAGAGGTCAACACCAAGTGTTTATCAAGTCTTGATGTTAAATCCTCCGCCCTGACCCATGTGAAACTAGTCCCTTCCTGGAAAATGAACAAGAAAATATTTATCAATGAACCCCGAGAACTCCTGTATTGCCCTTCACATTGTTCGGCAACCCGTTCTTTCCTATGGGAACATGGTAGTGTTGAAGTCCCTCTTAACACCAACTGAATAGCCTATTCCGCTAAAGAAACAGAGACTTAAAAGCTCTATGATAGAATCTGTGATGAAGAAAAGATAAGAGAATAAATATACTGGTTATTTAAAGTGCTAGAATCTTAAACGCTACATCAACCTATAATTATGTTCATACAGAACGGACTAATCTCTACATACAAAGATGATGCTGATAATTCTTTCTCCGTACTAAAATCTGTATCACGGGTAACTGCAAGAGTCAACCTTGAAGCTTGACTGGTGATCTCTGGCAATAGGAGCCGATCCAGGTTAAAAAAGTTTTGACTGGTTTTGGATTAGGGTTCTAGGGTTTCCATTACAACTCTTGAATAACAAGGTGATGGTGAAAATAGGTGATAACTGTGGGGGATGGTAAAAACTAGAGAGGAGACAAATAATAATTCATGTGAAATGGGCTAAAATCAGAGTTAAAGGACCACTAGAGAAGATTCCAAGAAGATAGAGATCGTCGATGATGTTTGATATATGTGCTTCTGGTATAGGTTGAGTTGCCGATGACTTACAAATCGATGGAGGTGGAGAATAGAGTGGATCGAGGCGAAGGGGACATACAACCTGATGTTACAGAGGTCAGACCTACTACTATGGCAAACAGGGACATAGATTCAGTAAGAGGAAAAGGTATAGCAACAGAGAAATCCTTGGATATCAAGGTTTAAAAGAAGGGAAAATGGAAAAGGTCAGCAGTCATGTGGCTAGTGGAAGTGGGGATACAGATCTTGTTGTAAATCTGAATGAAACACAAGCTCAAGGTACACAACAATTGGGCTTCTCTGTTAAGCCCAAAGAACTATTTTCACAGGGTGTTTCTTGGATTTCATTAACTTGGATAGGGGAGAACTTTTAAACATTTCAATAATGGACTGGGAACTAGGAAAACACATGCAAATGGTAGCAAATCTCCAAATCTAAGAAATCAGAGGATTGAAGAGGCTCAGACAGAAGATGCGACTCAAGGAGAAGGTATTCTAACTATTGAAGGGGAGGTTGCTAGTAGCTATGTGAGCTAAGAAGATTTGTCCTTTCTAGAATATTTTGAAAATCAACTAGTCCCTTACAATGAATTAGTACCATTGAGCATAGAGAATTTTTCCGAAGAGATGATAGAGACAAGGGCTACCATTTGGGTACACCTTAGTGTGATCAAATTATGGAAAGCTTTTGGAGCAGCTACCCCAAGGTGAACCTGTATCAAAGGAGATACTTGGAGAGATATGTAGGGGAGGGCAAATCTTCAAACGCTAATAACAATCCAATTCCAATAGAGCTCAGTGATCTGATCTGCGACATAAAGTTCCAGGATGGTTAACCTAGAACCAGTGGAGGAAATTAACCATCACTCATATATGAGGATAAAGATTGTGTTGGAATGTGGGGAATAAATGAGGGTAAAAGAGGGAGATTGTCAGGAATCAATCTGATTAATCAATGGGGTGCAGATGTGTATGTCTTGGTAGAAACAAATTTAATTTAAATACTATCATTCAGTCTTTGCTATAATAGATGGTATGATACTATTTACCTTGTACACAGTATTTGATAAAAATGGGGTTTTTAGAGCTATCAACTCGGGAAGAACCCAACAAACATCTATTGAGATAATGCAAAGAGTATCATACACAGTGTTCCAGGATTCTTTCAGTTGGTGCTTTACGGGTGCGTATTCTCCTCACACTAGGAGGGATAAAGCTGAATGTTGGGAAGAGATTGCTGCAATAAAGGGAATGTGGGATGGGCCTTGGGTCACATGTGGAGATTTTAAGACCAACAGATACATGGGGGATAGAAGAAACAGTACAAGATCATCAAATATTATGAGAGAATTCTCTGACTGGATGGATGACGTGGAACTTAATGACTCTTATCTGAATGGTGGAAGATTACATGGTTTTAGGGGGGTCAATCATAACAGTGCTGCGAGACTAGACAAGTTTCTGCTCTATGGAATGGGAAGAAACTTTTTTAGTGACATTCAACAAAATTTGTTGCCTAGAGCCAACTCTGACCATACCCCAAGTCCTTTGGAGCGTGGGAATTGGATCTGAAAGAGGTCTTATTTCAAATTTGATAATTGGTGTTAGCTCTGAAGGGTTTTAAAGAGCTGGTGCAGAAATGGTGGTCTGAGTTTGAGGTGCAAGGCTGTCCCAACTTTAAGCTATGCAACAAGTTAAGGTTGCTGAAAGATATAAGCTCAATGGATGGAGTAGATCAAATTCTGGGTTCTGTTTAGTGAGAAAAATAGTCTTTTTGAATGATTTATAGCTGATTTGGATCAGATCCAAGTCGACAGAGATTTGACTAAAGATGAAATGTTGATCAGGGCAACAGTTTTGGTAGAGCTGGAGGTGCTCACTAAAAATGGAGAAGCAAGTTGGAGACAGAAATCTAGGGTGTTCTGGCTTAAGCAAAGATACAAAAACATTAGATGTTTTCAAAAAAATGGCTACTGCCCATAAGAGGTATAATGCAATTGACAGGTTAAAAAATGAGGGAGAGGAATTGGTTCAAGCTTTAGAGATTGCAAAAGCTATGATGGACTAGTACAAAAACTTATATATAGAATCAGAAACTTGGAGGCGTTTCAGTTTTCCAGGGACCAGAAAAACAATGAAGAGGAGAAAGAATGGTTGCAAAGCCCTTCTCAAGAGGCTGAAGTTTTTAAAATCATCAATCTTTGTGCAGTTGGTAAGGCACCTGGCCAGGATTGTTTCACAATCGGTTGGTCCAAAGAATGTTGGGAAATTCTCAAGATGGCATAATGGCAACCATTCAGAACTTTCACCAAAATGAGTTCATTGAGAAGTCTTTCAGTGCAACCTTCATAGCTTTAATTCCCAAAAAGAATGGTGCAGAAGAATTGAATATCAGTCTCATAAGGGGAGTTTACAAGATGACTTGCAAGCTGATTACTAAAAATTGAAGAGTTTACAAGATGACTTCCAAGCTGATTGCCAAAAGATTGAAGAGAGTCACTGGAAAATTGGTGCGTGAGCACCAAATGACTTTTCTTAAAGGGAGATAGATTCTGGATGCAGTATTGGTGGCCAATGAACTGGTTGACTTCAGAGCTAAAGCAAAGAGACCAGGGTGTTATCTAAGTTGGATATGGAAAAGGCTTATGATCATGTCACAACAAGATACCCAGTGAAATCCCACAAGAGGGGTTTGGGGAGGGTAGAATGTAGATAGACCTTACCACTATCTCGTGGAGATAGGTAGTTTGTTTCCGAAAGACCCGGCTCAAGTGTAGGAAATCCAAGTGTGAAGAAGGAGAGAATGAAGAAAATCTAGCTAGTAATAAGGAAACCGTGCAAAGCCCACCAGAAAGGAGCAAAGACAATAACGAGATAGTATGATAATTGAAACACAATAAACAACATACTAGGATTGATTATTGAAACAATAATAAATAATGATAAATATCAAAAACAAGAACAACAATAATACAACTAGGACAATGTGAAACGCCAACCACCCTAAGCAAGACAACACTACCTACTAACCTTCTATCCAATACGTGTCCTTCCTATCCTCCTATCTAAGTCAGTAACCTGAAGATGTCATCTCCTATCTTATCACCTCTCCCATACTTCTTCAGCCTACATCTGCCTTTTCTCGTACTCTCTATAATCAACCTCTTGTAACTCCTCGATGGTGCGTCTACACATCTCCCCTTCACATATCCAAGGTCAATGAACACTATACATAAGTCCCTCTTTCTTTTTCGATATTTCTCCATCAGTCTTCTCACAAGATGGATGGCATCCTGGCATGAAACCAAAATGATTCTCGAAAACAGACGTGCCCCTCCTCACCCTCATCTCCTTCGCTCTTTCCCAAACTTTTATAGTATGGTTTAACAACTTAATACCCCTGTAATTTATTGCCATTTTGACACGTTGATTGGGAGTATTTGTTGAAAGCCTTTTATGGGCCTTGGTAATAAATGGTCAACTGGATTAAATTTTGCATCTCTCATGTGAAATTTTTCATTTTGATCAATGGTTGTCAAAAAGTTTGTAAATATTTAGAGCTTTCCAAGAGAATTCTCTATAGCTTTAGAATATTCTTCCAAGAGCTGGTCTCTTTCCTATGTAATCCCCCTACATGGAAAAATATGTGCCAATTGGCACTTAGGTGGTGTGGTGATTTGGCGTTTCATCACTCTATGGCCAAAATTCACAATAAAAACCAGCTTTAGGATAGGCAGTGGCATGAAGGTATCCTTCTGGGAGGATAACTTGCTAGAAGCAGACACCTAAAAGTGCTCTATCCTGATATTCACAGATAAACTAGCAGCAGGAAGCAACAATAGAGGAACTATGGATCAACCAGGAATGGAATCTCACTTCGAGGAGAATTTTGTTTGACTGGGAAATTGAGAGACCAGCAGGATTCTATAGCACCTTGAAGCAATTGAAAGGGACATATAATCATGAAGACCATATTGCTTGGCAAGGAACAAGGAAACTGTTAAATCAGCTTAGAGGGGATACAACTATGCTAACAGTTTGATTGGAGTGGCATGGAACCGATTGGAAGGTGAAAATTCCACACAAAATGGCCTGTTACACACGGTTGCTGGCAAAGGTCCCGGTTCTGACACAAAGCAATCTAATCAAGACAGAATATCAGCTATTTTCTATATGCTACATGTGTGGAGGAGATGCAAAACCCATAAATCATCTTTTTTTACACTGCAAGTTGATTTCACAGTTATGGAGGATATTCACTAACATGAGGGGACTCCATTGACTATGCCAAGAAGAATTCTTGAGTTTTTAATTTGCTAAAGTAGTGAACATCATCTATCCCGTCAGAAAGAGAGATTGAGGATTGTCTCAACTTGCATTTGGTGGATATATGAGAGGGAAGGGACCAGACATATTTTGCATAAAAAAAACTAGTATTATACGGAGGTTGAAAATGAAGTGTTTAGCTCTTTTTCATTTTTGGTGTAAAGGGATGTACCTAGAAGACCATATTTTTGTGGGAAATATTGGAGAAAAATATTATTGAATTGTTATCTTCATTATTACATTGAGACCCTATTTATAGATATTATATTAGACTCCTTTTCCAACTAGGATACTATAATATAATCCTTTTCTAAGTAAGATTCTATATACTATTGTTATTTCTATTCCTATTCCTATTCTAAGTAGGATTGTATTTAGCTATTCCTATTCTAACACTCCCCCTCAAGCTAGTGCATACACGTCATATGTACCTAGCTTGTTACAAATATAATTAATACGAGGATCGATGAAGAGCTTGATGAGATATCTGCAAGTTGATCACTTCACAAAATCGCCAATCAATCTCAATATGCTAAGTCTTCTCATGAAATACTGGATTTGATGCACAATGTCGATAAAACACAATGTGATAAATTCTTGAATTACAATGTTGAATTTCCCAAACCAAACTCAGAAGATTGTTTCATACCACAAAGTGACTTACACAAACGACATACAAGGTTACCAAATTCACCCTGAGCAACAAAAGCAGGTGGTTGCTCCATATAGATTTCTTCCTCGAGATGATCACAGAGAAAGCATTCTTAATACTCAACTGATTAAAAGGTCAATGGAGAATAACAATATGGATCATCTCGAAATTGCTCCAAGAAAGTCACTTTAAAACTGGTTGAAACTTGCTCATCCGCCGAATTATTAAATTTGATGGTTGAAAGTGATCATAAATTGAGAAATAAAATTTATGTAGATAGGGTCGGAATGATGACACGACCCTACTAAGAAAGAGAATTATATGGGTAGAGTCGGAATGACGGTACAATCCTACTAAAATATAAAATTATATGGGTAGGGTCAGAATAATGGCATGACCCTACGCAAATTAGATTTGATGAGTCATCGAAAAGACACATGGAACTATGCAAATCAAATCTGAGTCACCAAAAAGACACACAGTGCTATGCAACTCAGATATGAGAAAGTAGTTCAAAAACTTCACGGTACTACACAAATTGAATATGAATAGTAGTTCGGGAGAGATGGACGGTGCTACACAAGTCGAATATATGAAAGTAGTCACCAAAAAGATGGCACAGTGCTACACATGATAAATATGAAAAAGTAGTCACCGAAAGGTGACACGGTGCTACACAAATTAGATATTAAAAAAAGTAGCCACCGGAATGATGGCATGGTGCTATACAAACACTGATAGATATAGGGTTGACACAAAATAACCCTAGAAAGTCACCGAAAATTGACGCACAATGACCTGTTTGACTGAGTTTTCTTCCCTTGAATATGAGAATCATACATATATCGACCCTACCTTTGTTAACATAACCATTGGTCACACGGGCAGCATACATGGGTCATAGCTGCCCGCCGGCAGCGAAAGCTCTTTGATTTTCTACCAGGACCATAGAAGCTTTGATACCAGGTGGGAAATATTAGAGAAGAATATTATTGAATTGTTGTCTACATTATTACATTGAGACCCTATTTATAGATAATATTCTTTTTCCAACTAGGATACTATAATACAATTCTTTTCCAAGTAGGATTCTCTATACTATTGTTATTCCTATTCCTATTCTAAGTAGGATTGTATTTACCTATTCCCATTCTAACACAATTGTTAATGTATTAGATTCCTTGTGAGAAGACAAAGGGTCAGGAGAGCTTATTCTGCGCTTGTCTTTGTATTGTGGGTGACTTTGACACATTTAAGTGAGAGTCAATCTTATATTTAGTATAACATGTTTACCATTCTCCAAACAATAAAAATATGGTCACACATGTTTCTATATTTTATACAGTATTTTGACATCTATACTTGTAATTCATTTAACCCAAGTTCCATCCCAAGTTTTATATCATGGCAGGGATAAGACATTAGTTCTCTAAATCTCTCTTCATCTTAATATTTTTCACACTTTTATAGAAGTTTCCTAGTACTTATGGGAGCCATTTTCCCATTCTAGAGATTTGTATGTTAGTGTAAAATTTAGAAAACCTTTACTGTAAAAAAATTCACAAATTATTTAATATTGGAGTAAAATGTGTTTGGATAGAGCGAAATGGTAGTGTGGGTTAGTATGACACCAACTTACTTTGTGTTGAAGTGCAGTAGTTGTAGTTGCTCTATTCTTATTGATTTGTTACCTTACTGCAGAAATCGACTAGCGTTTGGCTTGCAGACAACACATCATACTTTGGGGAATCTGCAACTTGTTTCACAATATTTGGCTGTTTTGGGGAATTTAGGACTTGCTCTCCGTGACACTGTACAAGCTAGGGAGATTTTGAGGTCCTCTCTTACATTAGCTAAGAAGCTTAATGATATTCCAACTCAGATCTGGGTATTATCAAATTTGACAGGTTTCGCACTCTTGCTCATTTATTTCATGTGACTTGCTGCTTCTGTTGGATATGTGCCATCACCTACATATATCTCATGCTTTGTTCTTGTTTAGTTATTCTTTTGAATGGCCAAAGCAACAGAGTTAACGGTAGCTTTTAATTTGTATCAAATATGTATGTATTAACAGTGTTCATGGTATCCTTTATTCCTTTGTCTTCACCCTGTTTATTCAGTCTGTCTTTTTTTTAAAAAAAAAAATCTTTTATATAAATTTAGCGTTTCTTTTTTTCTCCCTAGCTAGAAGAGAGATACATGTCGAAAATTTTCATTCCTTTCCTACTTTTTACTTTTCTGTTGTACGTAACCTCCTTTTCTTCGTGTAGTCACAAGGGTAGGGATGCAAAGGTGGCAGGACAAACCTTTACCAACCCTTGACCTGTATAGAATTTCTCGATGACTATTCGCTGTTCTGCCTTGCCTTGTTTGCAGTTTCTTTCATTTTTTTACTACACTTTGCAGTGTTCAGTTTAATTTTTTCAAATTTTTGTATGAACTTTGTGTAGACAATCTTACTAATATGTTCCCGTTTTCATATTGGATTCATCCTTGTTGATTTTGGATCCTTCAACTAGTGAAACGAAAAATATAGTAGAAACTGTATATTCATTGTTTTGAAGTTAATTTTTTGGTATTTCAAGACAATAATTCAAAACCATTAAATAATTCTCAGTTATTTCATGTCATTAGAATAAGAATAGGAATAGTATAGAGAATAAGGGTTATAATATAGTGTCTATAAATAGGGCTCAACTCAATATTGTGGATACACAATTATCACGACCCGAACCTGCGCCATGATGGAACCTACTATTATCCCCCGAGTAGGCAAGCCAAAGTAACCAAACTAGTGGAAGACAACACTTAAATAAAGACTAAATAAAGACCAGGCAAAGCAATAATAATAATAATGAGAAACGGGCCATAGTATAGATATGCAAGTACAATACAGAAATATTCAAGAGGCCCGAAAGTTACCAAAAGGCAAACTAACACAAGATCAAACCCTGGACCTGGTGTCACCTATACAGGAGCTGCTAAAGTACATAAAGGTTATGAATACATATAAATGCAAGGGAACTAACTACCAAAATGCAAGATATACAATCAGTACAAAACAAAGGAAAACAGCTAGTCTCTGGATGCCAGGAGCTCAACACAATCCATGTCGGTCACAGCGACGAAAGATCAGGCATTTTCTGAGGTTAGCTCGAACTGGGAGTTATGTCAAAAGGTTGCAGAAGGGCAGTATGAGTATCAAAAACAAGGGATACTTAGTAGGCATCATAGGCCGACCGAGCTCAGAAAAAATAAATATAAATAGAAGAAGAATGATGATGCTAACAGTACGAGGATACTATCGTAAACTAAAACTAACAGTAAAGCAGGGTAGGGGGAAACTAAAATAACCAGCCTAAGGTAAATCACTCCAATACCAGAAACTGCGATAACAATAGAAATTTCAATGCACAAGGGTATCGATATTAGATGAAAATAGTGGAATAAATAAAAATGCGGAAGATGTCATTGACTATTCGAAATAAAGCCTCAATATCATCAATAGTAAAGGAAAGAACCCAGAAATATGTCTATGGCCACCCCGAAATAAAACTTTGGACTTCTCAATAGTAATAATAAAATGTAGCCTAAAACTAGGTCCACCAACCACTCAGAATGGCACCTCAAGCTTATAAATAACGTAAGCTTATAAATAATGTAAGCATATCCACTTAAATTATAATCCTCTTATTTTCCAAGTCAAACAGTGTTTACAAGAAATTTCCAAATCAATTTATTTCCAATAAATCTCCGATTAACTATTGTCGAGGATTAACCAAAATAAGCAACCAAAACAAGAAATGGGGTCTGGGGAGGATAAAATGTACTCAGACTTTACCACAACCTCATAGAGATAGAGAGGCTATTTCTAGAAGACCCTAACCTCAAATATATCAGCCCCGAAAACAGAAAATACGAGGCATGAAAAAAATAACTAGAGTAGAAAGCAATTGATAATCTTATTAATACAAAAAAGTAGCAGAACAAAAGATGGAAAATAACAACACAATATATAACGGCGTGACTAATCCTACTAACATCATAAGGCAAGACATCAATCTACCCCTACTAGCCAACTGACCTTCTACCCTAGTACCTCCAATCCTTTCTATCTAAAGTCATGTCCTTGGTGATGTGAAATTGCATCGTATCCTGTCTAATCACCTCTCCGCAATACTTTTTTGGTCTACCTCTACCCCTTCGCGTAAACCTTAAATTCAGTCTCTCGCACCCGCTACCAGAAGCGTCTGCTCTCCTCTTCTGTACATGTTCAAACCATTGCAGGTTCGCTTCCCTCATCTTGTCTGCCACAGAGGTAACCCCTAACTTCTCCTGAGTAATCTCATTCGTAATCTTATCATCTCTTGTATGTTCACACATCCATCTAAGAACCATTTCGTAGGATATTAAATAATACAAGCAACAACAAACACCCTACACTAAGGCTTCTTCGGCTAAACGATACACTAACAGATCCAACGATGGCCACCATCAACACCTAAAGGAGTCAACTAAGGCTAACACCTCCTAACCTAATCATACAATACTACTAAACTTATATTTAATCCAAGTCTAAAAAGTGGAGACCATAATCAACCTCAAGGCTTAAATTGCAATCGAACCGCTATTTCAGAGGTTTTCCTTTTCGAGCAGTCTCCAAACAATGCCACGCTAACAAATTATCGGGGAAAACATCAAAACAAGGCCAATGATATCTATATTGCAACTGATTTGAAATTGAAGTCGGGTCGAAATTCAACATTGGGGCCTGCACTTGGAATTGAAAAACCAACTCCGTCACAAGGTTCCAATTAGCTCAAGGAACGTGTACCTCTAAAATGGACATAATCTGAGCATCGAAAAGCCCAAAATAGTCCCACTAATTTTCAAGCTCAAGAAGATCAAAAATGGAGAAAAAAGGAGAAATTAGAGGGAACTTGCAAGATTTTCGGAAGTATGATCGACCCTAAAATGTCTCCATGGGAATTTCCAACTCATTCCAACAAGAATCACCAAAAATGATCAAGAATTGCTCCTAAAATTGCCTAAAATCCAAGTCTCAAAAGTGAGACATACAAATTGAAAATGAGCTATTATAAGACACTGCTAAGGGTAAATTTGCTCTTTGCAATTGCGGAGACTTTACCTACGAACGCGGAGGTCACAAAAAAGACCCTCCACAAAAGTGGCAATAGGCTCATGAACACAGGGGCTCGGAGAGTAACACTCCGCGAATGGGGAGCTCCTCACGCGAGCGATCGTGGAGAAGAAGCAGGTGTTGCGCCAACAACAATGCATTAACAATTGCCACGAAACCTAATTTCATCCGGCGGGGGCTCAAAATTCATTAAGAACTTCATCAACATATACAAACTATGCTATCCAACTGGAAATGACAACCCATGCTTAACGAAATCGACGAAACAACTAGTGAGCCGTCTTGCTAAAATATTGACCAAAGTCAACACGCTTAATGAAACACCAAATAAAATGCATAATGGCAAAAAATTCTTTTTGAGCACCTCAATAATCGAAGCAAAGGTTGTTCTCGACCAAACTTGGCGTTCATAGCTTATCGTATTGACAGAGATTTTCATCTGAGTTTGTTTAGCCAAAACGTAAACTGAAGTCAAACTTTGCTGAAACTTTAAAGTTAGAACGCCTAATCGCATGAACTCAAAACGAAAGCCCTGAAACTTGAACCAATGATCCTAGTAGATTAAAATGGACATTCGGAGCTGATGGAACTGTCGGAATTCTTATACAACATCCGAATCTCCGAATATTGACTAAAATCAACTCTTTTCATTTTAAGGCCTCAAAAAGAGAAAAACTCACACCAAACTCTCCCAACCACCTTGGAAAGCGTGCCACCAATCCCAACACCACAAGCAAGCGAATAAGCTACGAGAAGGGGAAAACAACAATAACACGCAAAGGCATTGGAATGACTTTGGAGGTCATTACAACAATTAAATAATATTTTTCTCTTATATTTATCACATGGTATTCATTGGTGAGAAACTTCCTCGGAAAACTCAGTCGAAAAGGTCACTGTGCATCAATTCCAGCGACGGTCAGGGTTGATTTGTTTCATCTTTTGTTATGTTGGTGTTGTGCGAAAATCAACACTACCACGAGGTGCAAAAAGAGACAGCGAGCGAAACCCAGTAAGCTCTTTTGGATTCTGGTCACACAAGCACGCTCACGCACCACTAGAAGCTTCAGATCCTTCTGTTACGCGTATGCTTCCTTTTTCTGCCAGTTTTTGGCAGTTTCTTTTTTCTTTTTTTGCTTCCAGTAGGGTCTCCTCTACATTCTGAGGATTCCCATATAATTATTTTCTGATTCCAACCAATTTTCCAGTGACAACAGGCTTTCCAGGTTCCGGTGACTTTTTTCAGATTCCAGCGACTTTTTTCCAGATTCCGACGACATATTTCCAGACTTTTGGCTGCGAAATTCTAATTTCACAAGATGTTTAGGGTTGATATTTTTTGCTACAAAAATAAAGGAATTGGAAGTTTAAGCCCTATGTACACTTCAGAACCATTAATGAGAAGCTTAAACTATTTAGCTTGGGCTCAATTGGTTGAGTTGTAGTGCAGGAGTCAAGGTGTCCAAGACCACTTAATGAACAATGCTAGCATGGTAGATGAAAAAATAAAGACTAGTGAGGGAAATGCAAAAGCCCAAGGACAATGGGAGAAGGTTGACTCTCAATTGTGTAGTTTTCTATGGCAATTTATTGATTCCAAGTTGATGCTTTTATTTCTCCCATTCCATACATGTTATTCGTTTGGGAAAAGGCTCTTGCTTCATATACTAACGACATATCTTATTTTATGATGTGATATATCAGATGACCAACTTAAAGAAACAAAAATGTGATACGCGTACTTACTTGGGATAGGTACAAACAATCTTGGAGGAATTTGTAAGGTTGATGCTGGTCGGTCCAAGCATGGAAAAACAACAAGTGCAGAGAAAAACGCTATTTCTAGTTGTTAAACTTGTTGGATGTCCTATTGACCATGATTTAGTGTGTGATCATATTTAAGCTAGTCCTAGGGTTCCACAATTGATGAACTATTCTCTTGTTTACTTTGCCTTGTTGCATGTCCAGTCAGAAAGTGGTTTCATCACCCACTCTCTGTTCTCACATCTCAGACCATAGAAAACTAAACATCTAAGTCTATGGATAATTGAAGAGGAAGAGGTCATTCTGGAAGATCTCGACCAAAGTGTTGTTATTGTCATAGGGTTGGACATCCTCGTGACATATGTTATACTCTGCACGGTCGACAATCGAATAATGCTCATATTGCTTAGACGAAATATAATGAGTTCCTTCAGTATAGAGCAAGTAAGCAGACATCTCCAACGGTAGCCTCTATTGCTCTTCCTGATAGACCACACTAAGGCTCATATTGCTCCGACAAAATATAATGAGTTCGTTTGGTATTCAACAAGCAGACACTTCTACAAGTAGCCTCGGTTGCTTGGCTGATGCTTATCGGTTATTCCTTTGCTTGTGTTTCACAGTCGAATAGTCTTGGATCGTGGGTCGTGGACTCGTGCGCTTCTGATCATTTTCTCGCAATAAATCACTTCTATCCAATATTGATTATTCACAATCTCTTCCAGCAATTACTTTTAGCTAATGGGATTGAAACAAAATCAAAAGGAGTTGGACAAGCTAAACCCCTATCCTCTGTCACTCTAAACTTTGTTTTCTTTAAGTCCCTTGTTGTCCGTTTAATCTTGCATCTTCTAATCATTTGACACATTCCTTACATTGTGCCATAACATTTTTGATAACTTTTTTCTCATGTAGGACTGCATCACAGGACAAACGATTAGCGGAGAGAATGAATCACAAGGGCTCTCCTATCTTACCTCTTCGTCCACAACATGCATTACCAATCCTCCATACCTTATTCATAAACGTTTGGGACATCCAAGTGTATCTAAGCTACAAAAGATGGTTCCAAGTTTGTATAGTCTATCAAGATTATATTGTGAATCATGTCAACTTAGAAACATCAGCACTACCTTTTCACGTTGTGTTGAGTCATTCAAAATCTATTTTTTTTTCATTAGTTCATTTTGATATTTAGGGTCCTAGTAGAGACGACTATTTCTAGACACACTTGGATTTTTCATAATAAAGGATGGTTCCGCCGTGTGACTAGGAGGTCAGGGGTTCAAGCCTTAAAAACGGACTCTGGCATAAATGCAAGGTAAGGTTGCGTACAATAGATCTTTGTGGTCGGGCCCTTCCTCGGACTCTGCGCGTAACAGGAGCTTTAGTGCACCGGGCTTGCCTTGTCCCATAAGGATGATTCTGAGTTGTTTTCTATATTTACATTTTATGATGAAATACAAAATCAATTTGGTGTTTTTATTTGTCCTTTTCATAGTGATAACGCCTTACAATACTTTTCCTCCAAATTTAAGGAGGTTATGACCTACAAAGGAAATATTCATAAGACTTCTTGTCCATACACCCCTTAACTAAATGGGGGTAATAGAAAGGAAGCATAGGCATCTCATTGAGACTGCCTTATTGAGTTTCATGTTCCACTGCATTTTTGGGGCGATGTCATCCTCACATCTTGCTAGTGAATTAATAGAATTCCTTCATTTCCATTTAGAAGTAGATTCCTTGTTACATATAGCTATATGTCTAGATATCTCCCTTCAAGGTCGCCAACATCAGTCTAAGTAGCTTAAGTTTGCTCAGTCACTTCTCAACTCTCGTTTTTGGGAGCACGTGCTTTGTTCATAATTTAGCATCAAAGATAACTTAGCCCTTCATTCTCTCAAATGTGTCATTTTTAATTATTCTCAAGTTCAAAAGGGATATTGCTGCTACTCACCTGATCTTCATCAATACCTTATGTTAATCAATGTCACATTTTTTTGAATCTCAACCTCACCTGATCTTCACCAATACCTTATGTTAGTCAATGTCACATTTTTTTGAATCTCAACCTTAGTATATATTTCTTTTGAGCATCCTAATATTTTCGAGGTCTTACACACACCTTAGGTCCTACCTATCTGGACTTCTGAGGAACCTACTATTATCGCAATCACTTCTAGTCAATCGATAACACTTAAAAAAGGTATATGATCCACTCGTAATGCTAACCCCCGTTACACTTTCTTAAGTTATCATTGTCTATCATCATCTCATTATGCATTTGTATCATCATTGTCCTCTATTTCCATCTCTAACACTATAGGTGAAGGACTTTCTTGTCTAGAATGGAGGCAGGCTATGATTGACGAGATGTCTGCTTTACATACAAGTGGTATTTGGGAGCTTGCTTCTTTTCCTGTAGGTAAATCTATTGTTGGTTGCTGTTGTGTTTATGTAGTCAAAGTTGGCCCAGGCAGTCAAGTTGATAGGCTGAAGGCTTGCTTGTTGCCAAAAGGTATATTCAGATATTTGGTCTAAATTACAATGATACTTTCTTTCTCGTGGCTAAAATAATATATGTCCCTATCCGTGGATGTTGTTTGCCATTGACCTCTTCATCAATTAGACATTAAGAATGCTTTTCTCCACGATGATCTTGAGGAAAAAGTTTATATGGAGCAACCACTTGATGTTGTTGCTCGGGGGAGTCTAGTAGTAGCCTTGTATATCAGTTGCGCAGGTCCCTCTATGCTCTGAAACAGTCTACTCAAGCCTGTTTTGGAAAGTTTAGCACAATAATTCAAGAGTTAGGCATGACTCATAGTGGAGCTGATCGCTCTATGTTTTATTGGCATTTTGCATCAAATTTGTGTATTTATTTTGTGGTTTATGTTAATGATATTGTTATCACCGGCAATGATCAGGATGATATAACTAATTTGTAGCAACATTTTCAGAAAGACCTAGGTAGATTGAAGTACTTTTTAGATATTGAGGTTGTTCAGTCCATATTAGGTATTGTTATTTCGCAATACAAGTATGCCTTAGACATTTTGAGAAGACAAGAACAATGGGATGTAGACCCATTGACCCTACTGTGGAACCTTATGTAAACTCCTGCCAGGATGGGGTGAGGGGGTGAGGGTGCATTTGACGATCCTGGAAGGTATTGGCAGCTGGTTGGAAAGTTGAATTATCTCGTAGTGACTAGACTTGACATCACTTTTTATGTTAGTGTAGTAACTCAATTTTTGACTTCCCTTTGTGATAGTCAATGGGATGCGGCTGTTTGTTTTTTGCAATATGTAAAGTCAGCTCCAGGTCAAGGGCTACTCTTGAGTAGGGATGGCAAAATTAAGCCCAACCTGCCTAACTCGACCCAACCCGTAGAAATTTGGGTTGGTTAATAACCTGCCCAATTATATTCAACCCATCTCAATCCAACCCATTTAAATTTGGGTTGATATGCAATCCAAATTAATTCGAGAGAGATCTTGTTAAAATATTTTCAAAACACTTTTTTTTCAATTTTATATGTTTTATATAGTCATAATAAAGAAAATTTTAATTTAATTAAGTACTAAAATATTAAAAAAGAACAAATAAAATAAGTAAAACTTAGTAAAAATTGGGTCGGGTTGGGTCTTGATCTGCTCTATAACCCATTACTCAACCCGTTTTGATCCAAGCAAATTTGGGTTGTTGGGTCTTGACCCGTTTGGTGTCTTAACCCATTATAACCCGTCCAAATTTGACCCAACCCGCCCAATTGCCACCCCTACTCTTGAGGATTGAGGGCATGAGAAGATCATTGGATATATAGACTTCGATTGGATAGGATCATCCTCTAATAGACATTCTACATTCGAATATTGTGTTTCAATAGAAGGTAATTTAGTGTTGTGGAAGGGTAAAAAAATAAAGTGTTGTTGCTCAATCTAGTGTAAAAGCAGAATGTCAAGCAATGATTGTAGCAACTTGTGAGCTAGTTTGAATTAAACAGTTGCCGAGCAAACTAAAGTTTGGAGAAACGAGTCAGATGAAACATGTCTGTGACAAGCAAGCGGTCCTTCATATCACATCAAATCTAGTATTTCATGAGAGGACTAAGCACAATGAGATTGGTTATCACTTTGTCTGAAAAAAGATACTCTCAAGAAATATTGTTACAAAATTTGTGAAGTCAAGTGATCAGTTTGCAAATATCTTCACCAAGTTCCTCAAGGTCTTTTTATTAGTTACATTTGTAATAGACTTGGTACATATGACTTGTATGCACCAACTTGAGGGGGAAGCTTAGAATAAGAAGTGTACAACCCAAGCTAGACCCTAGGTGTGACACAACGATTAGAGATCTTGTAGGAATCCCAATCAAGTCTCGTAGCATATTATAAGCATTCATAGGCAATAAATCACAATTATAAAGCGGAAGCTATAATATAGACATACAAACTAAGAATATAAGAGAGTAGGAGAAATTCTAGACAACATAAACCTCATCATATGATGTCCAACAATGCCTCTTAAGTTCTAGACTAGGCAGAGGCTAAGACATGTCCCTAACTTACCCTCAAAGAAAGTGTAACAAGTCTCAAAGTATCCCAGTGACAAAAGACAAAAGCTAGAAGTACCAGTCTGCCCTCAGGTCACGAAGACTCTCCAAAAATCTTCAAATGGACATCGAATCTAACCATGAGGAGGAGGAAGTTGGTCGCCCGCTCCTACATTGTGATATAATGTTGGCGTAGAAGTATGCGTTAGTATGTTTGAATGTACTAGGTATGTAGCATAATCTATATTATATTAAAAGCGTGAAGACTCTTAGAAATGTTATTTGAATTTTTTGCCTTTCATTAAAATACTCTACTTTAGACAAAATCGTCTTTTCACTATTTCTTTAAATTTATTATTTTATCTTTTATTTATTTAGTTTTGAGATTCACTTTTGAAGTAGAACTTCTTTATATTTAGAATTCAGTCTTGATTTAGGACTATTCTATATAAATCATTGTTTAGGCTATGAAGGAAAAAATATTATTATATTTCTGATATTTAAGACTTTGAAATTGATTAAAATTTTGATCATCAAATAGTTTATTAATAAAAGTATGTAATAGAACAAATTTAAAAAGAAAAATATTAATTAAAATTACGTTGAAACATTAAACTACTCCTTTTATATTTAGGATTTTTTTTAAATAAAAATTAAATTTTAATCAATTAATTATTTAACTCTTAGCTATTTAGCTCCAAATTATTACTTTATGTATTCATAAACTATTAACATATCTCTATGTTATAAGTTATTGAATTGATTTTCTCATCTTTGCGCGTTCATAATAGATTAAACTATTGCATTAAATTAATAGCATTTATGTAATTTTATTTATATAAGTATTGTATTAATTTTAATAGCAAATATTATTTATATATATTTTTAGTTTGACATGACATATACGTGCAGACTACGTACACTAAACTAGTAAGTCATGATATACAAGTGATCATTTTAAATTAGCATGGTAAAAGAGTAGCAGAATCATAAGTAGGCATAAATGAAATTAATCCATAAGTATATCTTAAGGACATCAGGCAAAAGTAAGGAATTAAGAGTAGTCAATAAATCACCATAAAGACCATATATACGTGGGAAGTAACCATAACCGACAATAAGACCATGCGAGCTATGACATGAAATTCGAATGTCTACCTGTAAATCGGTGAAAATGGAACCTTACTTGCCAAGGTAAAACTCCTACTCCATTAAGTGAATGTCATAAGCTATATGAATCCACTAGCAAAAACAATTGGTAATCTTATAACTCCTATGGTGGCACGTAGTTATGAGACTAGAAGCTTTACATAAGGACCCCTTAGGTCGAGCATCCACCTCAAGCACCCTAAGCTAACATCCTACGGAATACATAACATAGGCATGACATCATACTTGTCATAAATCATAATTAATGCTTGTCATAATTCATAAGCTTGACATAAATCGTACTTCATAAAATCATATTCATAGAGTAGTTCATTTCATAATGAGTTCGTTGGTGTAAAGTGGGGGTACGCTCCCATCATCATTACCTATTCGTAATTTGTGTAAAGTGAGGGGTGCACTCCCATCAGCATTACCTATTCGTAATTTGTGTAAAGTGAGGGGTGCACTCCCATCAGCATTACACCTTACAAAACATATTTGAATACTTGAAATCTCAAAATCACAACTTGTAAAGAAGAGATGGGAGTTGTAGAATGAGTTTCAACTCAATTAGCTAGAAATCATGTAATAAGGGTAAATCCATGCATAATCACGTAGAATAGGACCATTTGGATCAACATTAAAATAGACCCATTTATAATTTCATAAACTCAGAGTATCTCTTTGAGGAATTTCTCATAAATCATCAAAATCATGAATTTAATTAATCAACCATGCTAGATTAAGTAAATAAACAATAATAGAGGCTGAATTTATGAAATTAGAGAAGAATCCAATAGACCCATACGAGAATCGTAAGCCCTAGGTAGCTTGTAGAGAGTTCATGTGGGAAATCATGAATTTCATGCAATTCTTATCAATTTATGTCAAAATAGTCTTGATAATGTAAAAATAAATCATGATTAATGTAAGTAGAAATGGAAAAGACCCATGAAATATACAAACTTGAAATTGGAGAAATTAAAGGGGCTCCATGGAAGGAGGGGGGGGGCCCTCACCACAGTTCATTTTTGAGCGAATTGGATTTTGGCCAGATTTGAACCATCTTAAAGCAGGTCTGCAACTCGGTCCTGTTGCTGACTTTTCTGTTTACTAAAATTTTGTAAAATTTTATTTTGCTATAATTAGATCCCAACCTTCAAAATGCTCAGGGTATTACAATATCTTCCCCTTGGGAACCTTCATCCTCGAAACTGAAGGCACTTCACGTATATCTTACATATTGGACGAGTTTAGGTATCCTGTTTGTAATTCCAAATTCCCCACCCTTTGGATTTCAAGATTTCCTACTCAGTGGAAATAGGCATATCTTAGCTACCCAACTCAGACTACAGTCTGGTAATGAACAAATGGTCATGTTATTTCGTGACATTATATAATCTGAAGTAATTGAGAACTGTCTAAATTTGCAAAGCCAGTAAAGACATGGCACATTTCTGGAGAACCTTCTTGCTACTGCAACAGAACTACATTAATATCCATCAACAGAAAATTCTCCTCTGAGTTGGGTACAATTTCAACACTAGGGTTCAAATCATTGATTATTGTACATGAGATAAAATTTCTTCTTTTCTATTGGAATAGAAAAGAGAAAAGCTGTACTAGAAAAAGCACAAGTAAACCCATTTAGTTTTCTTGTATTGTGGTAAGGGTCCTTTTCAATGTAGTAAATCTTATTCTGGGGTAGCCAATAAAGTATGGATAACTCCCAAGGGCATTCAAAGTCAAAAAAATTGTGCAACTGCTGTCATTTTATGCAAAGTATATTACAAGAAGAATTTTGCATGAGATTCACTATTAAAATTGCATCGTGGTACATCATTCATCTTCTTAAGGGTAGGACGATGTTGTTAAGATGTGGCTACAGAGTGCAATTTGCTAATACAAGTTTCTTGGAAGGCCTGATTTGGATTTAACTTTTAAGACGAGTTTATCTTAAATCCCTTCTCTTGGTCTCTTTTAACTAATTTTAGTTGGTTGATTTTTACTTTTTTCTTGTGCAGCGATGTACCAGCAACTGGGTGAGAAAGGGAGTGAAATGGAGAATCTTGATTACCAAACAAAGAAAGTAGATGATCTACAAAAAAGAATTTCCAGTGCATGTATGTCCAGTAACCATGTTGAACTGGTAAAAGCTTCTACCCTTTTTATGCAAGCGCTTTTTACCTTACTGAGTAAATAGGTGACAGGCTAACAGCTTAAATATTACTCATTTATTTGTCTGACATGACTCAGATTGCCAAAGTAAAAGCTGAAGCCAATCAGTTGAGTGACATTGACATTAAACGAGCAATCTCAGGCCCTTCTATGAGAGTTGATCTGGACATTCCCGAATCCATTGGTCTGTCAGCAACTTCTCCTATGGCGTCATCATCAAGGCTGATGGATTTTGATATGGGTAGACTGAGGAAGAGAAAAGCTTAGTTTTCTACTCGTAAATTTGTGGGTCGTACTTCCATGTGATAATCAAAGGAAGAGGTGAAGGTGTGCATCCTTTCTTTCTTGCTTCTAGGGATGTCCAATTCTGATAGTTTACCGTTCTTTATTATACGGTGAGATTGTAATTATACTCCCTAACTTCTTCCCTGAAAAAATAAAAGAGGGGATGAAAAATTAAATGACTAGAATTGCCAACGATATGTGCTATTTATAGAGTTCAATCATGTCTGTTTTCTTCTCATCCTGTAAAATCGTGGTTGTGCATCTCACTTAACCTGTCAAGCCATTAGACGAGTATTGGCATATGGAATTAGAGGCGTTGGGCAAGTCACCGTGCAATTTGTACAATTTCAATGTTAGTGCAACGGCTTATGAAGTGAAGTGCTACGTTTTAAACAAATTTCGAAGAAAAGAGGAGATGGCGATTTCCATGTTCTAATGTAACATTATAATGTTAGCCGATGGCTAATCTGGTTCGAATAATTTTTCTACAATTCAATTGCTGAGTAGTCAACTTTTCCAGGAAAAAGAAAGTAATATCCTGTCTTAATTTACATGGGTTAGTTTGACTTGGTTCTGAGTTTAAGCAAAAAAAAAAATACTTTTGAAATTTGTGATCTAAAATAGGTGATAGGTATTTACTAAAAATTATTTTATTAAGGATAAAATAAATATTTTAAAGTGAAATTGTTATTGAATATAGATATATATTGTTCTTTTTGGAACATATCAAAAAGGAAAGCAAATCATATATTGAGACAGAGAGAGTACTAGTCTTGTGAAATGCTTTGGTAAAATGAAATTGGGGAGAGCTGAGAATTAAAAGCAGGCATTTCTTTTGAAAATTTGAGTTGCCAAATATCGCTTGATTAGATCATCTCTCTTATTGCCTTCCAACTGATAATTTGTATTCATCTTACCATCTAATGACTCATAATCAGATCTAGAGCGTAGTACAATGTAGAGTCATATACTGCGTTTGAGAAGGATGAATCACTTTCGAAAAGGAATCTATTGGTTTTCTCCCAATTCATTTAGACCATAGGTGTGATGATTAAATCACGGGCGAGGTCTCTGGTTCAAGTTCAAGATGGTCTAGCTGCACTAGGAAAAAGAATAAAAAAAGCTTTTGACTACTTCATGTGTGCTCCACTTGGCTTGAGGGATATAACTCAATTGGTAGAGTTCCGCTTGGAATTCTTTCCTTTTTAGTCCGTTCCAAGAGGAATATTATTTACTCTAATTAGAAATAATTTAACTTAAATTATTTTTTTTTAATGAAATGAATTTTAACCACACAAATATCTAAAGATTGTTTTATAACACAAGTTTCAAAAGGTTTCTTTTTTTCTATGCCAAGTCAAAGAATGTCATATAAAATTGAACGAAGGGAGTAGTTATAAACAAAAACAAAGAAATCCCCTCAAGGCAAGAAAAGCAAAAGATTTTTGCTCATTGACACAAAAGAAGAGAACAAAAACTAAATAAAATGAATAACTATCTGAGTTTTTCTTTTTAATCAAAAAGTGTCAATTGGCCACCAAAATAATAAACTTTTATAAATGAACCATCAAGCAAAGTTCAAGAAATCATCCAAGTAATAAACAAGTCTTCTTAAAAGCTCTCGTGTGTCTTTCTTTAATCTAGCATTTCCTTAGCGATCTAGTTTGAAAAGGCTTACAAGTTCGTAAAAAAATCGTGAGTTAGTTGTCATGTGTCGCATGGAAATCATAGTTGAAATCTAAGTCCCTGATAAAGTGATATCATAGCAGAGGTTGCTACTAAGTGAAACGGAAAGCAAGGGAGACATCAATGCTACTAATGCCGCCAATGTTAGGTGAGATGGTGGAAAGAAGCACCATAGGGAAAGATGAACTCTAAGAAATCTTAGGTAGGCCATAGATATCTTAGGTAAGCGCTTGAACAAGCTCGATGGCAAGTTCAAGACTCTAGAGGAGTTTATCCTCGAGGAAAATGGAAATATCCAAAAGGAGTTAGATAGGCATAAAGCTACAGAGTATGAGATGTAGGAGACTATCACTTCCTTTGAATTCCGGCTAACGGATATGCTAAGCACAATTGAGACCATGAGGGACAAGATTAAAGTACTCAAGGGAGATATTGAGGCTAGAGGATGTGTAATGTCCAGTAGGGATAGAGAGGACAAGATTGAGGCTCCTAATCCACTCGCATTTAAAGGTACTCATAACACATAGGAGGTGGAAAACATCATTTTGCACTTGGAGAACTACTTCAAGTGTAACAAAGTGAAGAGTGACGAGACAAGGATCAACATGGTCGTGCTATACCTCTTTAAGATGGTTATGCTGTGGTGGAGGCAAAAGGAGTTGAGATAGGGAAGGGGCTATGCATCATTGATATATGGGAGCATTTCTGAGATGAGTTCAAGAAGGCCGTTTTCCCCAGCAATGTCATCTATGAGGCAAAGTGCAAGTTCAGGAAATTGAAGCAATCAGAAAGCATAAGACCGTATATGAAGGAGTTTACTACCCTCATACTTCAGGTTCCTAACCTTACAGAAAAAGATACGTTATTCCACTTCATGGATGGACTACAAAATTGGTCCAAGACAAAGCTAGAATACACCCAAGTTAGCACCATCAACGAAGCCACCACGCAAGTCAAAGCCTTGATGGACTTTAAGCATGAAAAAGCATGACAAAATCAAAGGGAAAGAAGCAAGGGGTGGTCATGCTAAAGGTGGGGGATATTCTGGTAGGAATAAGGAAAATAACCACACCCTAATAGTCATGATAAGGCTATCGGCAAGAAGTTCGAGCGCTAGTGCTACTTTGAGAAGAAAAAGCAATCCATGAAGGGAAGCAACTACTACATATGTGGGGGTCCTCACAGCTATGCAAGGTGACCCAAAATGAAGAACTTTGGTGCCATATTGTGAGAATATAAGGATAAGGAGGCGCAAGACTGTAACAACCCAGACCTAGGGCCTAATCATCACAAAGCGAATGAGACCCTCATAGGTATCTCATCCAAGCCATCTTCGCATATCAAGCATATCATAGGTAAAGATATAAAGATAAGATAGAAAAACTAAGAGAAACAAGATTAAGGACCATAACATAAAACATAATGAGATAAAATAACTAGATACAACCATAGTATGTGTCCAAAATACCTCTAATATAGACTTAGCTGGGGCTAAGACATGTTCAAGATCACCCTCAAATATAATAGTAGCACAAGAAATTATAAAATTGAAAACTAAAATGTCGTAGTATATTAAGCTAGAAAGAAACTAAGATGTTGTCCCTGAACTAGAGGACTCACTAACTTCCGCCTTCAACTATCCAAAGCGAGCCACGTAGAGGATATCGAGGAGCACTCGTCCCTACATGGTTAAATCATATAGGCATAGAAGTATTCATCAGTACTTTAAATGTACTGGTATGTAGGTATGCAATGCATGACATGAAAACAATGAAGAAATGACTCATGCTAAGTCTCATGTTAAAATAACACATTTACAAGGGCATTAGTATGTCATAATCAAGCCAATATCGGTTATACATCAAAGGCAACTTTAGAAAGAACTTAATAGGATGCATGGATGAACATAGTCGTGAATAAAGAAATCACATAAACTTCGAACATGTATAGGGTGATCATTTAACACAATAAGAAATAAAGAACTTACCCTTACTTGAATGAATGATTAGGCACATAGACTTAGATTAGTGAGAAAACACATGTTGTTATGAATAATAAAAATATTAATATCCTTGGGTGAACAATATATCACTTTATATAAAAGACTATTTTATTATGAAAAACATATTAGTAATCACAATAGAGACCATCTTACATACTTGAAGACATAGTCATATACCTTTAGGAGAAATATCATTTGAACTTGTGAAACAATGAGTCATAGAAACTCTAAAACACCTTTGGACATAATATGAAGAAACCATCATCAATTATCAAAGAAGGACAGTGGGAACGTGAGAAGAACATGAACATATGTGAGAGCAACCTTTAGCCAACATAAACTATGTGAGCTAAACCATGGAGTCTCGGCGTTTTCCCTACATCAGAAGAAAGAGGGAGATCACATGCCAAGGTGTCCTCTAAATATGCCTAAGTGGATCCACTAAAGCTAACTATTGAGAAAGCCTCTACTAACGAGTGGCCTAGAAATCAACCTCTACTAGTGGGTGACTCTTATTCTCTATAGTGGCACATAGTTATAGGACAATGGGATTCTATTAACGATCTCATGCCTCTTCTAATGAGGAGCTTCCGCATTCATCCCAAGGTCCACTAGGTTCTAAGTAAAACTCTCATGGGATAATCATAAGCATGAATCGTAGAGTCATTTGACATGGAGGGGTATTCTACTAACCTATCCCATAAGCATTTAGAATATTAGTCATCATCACAAAGATAGCTCTTAAATCTTGTCAATGCCTCTACTAACAGATTATCATCATCTCATAATCGTAGTTAGGTGAGAGAGCTCACATTTCAATTATTCATTCATTGTTGACTTCAATACCATTCTAAGAGCATGTGATGTCATATCATTGGATATCTCATGATGCAATGCTCTAATACATGTAAATTAGCTTTAAGATCTTGAAACTTGAAGTAAACATGCATACTCATATGTATCCATGACAACCAACCTATACTTGAAGTAACCTATAAACCAATTCACAAGCCCATTACTTGAAATCAATAAGATACATGAGACAATACACCAATTCATATGATTTAGACTTGATTCATATATGGTAATAATAAAGGAAGTACAAATTTAAGTAAAATCAAGAAACCCTCCATCAACTTCATAACTCAAAATCCCTTTAGTAAATCACAATTAGTCATAGAATCATGAAAATTACTATTTATTCTAATATAAGAGTAGTAGGATTCACCAATTTAAAAGATAATTTAAGGATCCCATATCATAATGTTCATGACCCCCAAATTGGCTTATAAAGAATCCTCAAATAAATTCATAAATTTCAAGTAAAACAACTTAGTTTATAATTTCTCATGCATATACGTAGTAGAATCCATCGATTTAAAACCAATTTTAAGAAACCGATAAATATCTTTAAAACTCTAACTTCCATAATATAGGAATTCAAGACATAAAATCCTTCCCATGAAATTAAACATTATTTCATAATAATATAGGTTAACTAACATAAATAAAATATAAATACAAGCATTTGGAATCATAATATAAAAACCCATGAATAATTGCATACTTAAAATTAAAGAATGAAGTAGAAAATAATTTGGGTCTCCATGGTTGAAAGGAACCCATGGATGAAACTCACATACCTTGGTAGAAGAACTATGGAAGACCCTTGATTTGGGAAGAAGAAATTAAAACCCTAGGTTGGTTTTTCTCTTGAACTTGAGGAAGAGAGAACTTGAGAGAGAGAGTTAAAATATTTTGGGTTGAATAGTTTGATTGATAAGGTGTTGAGTGAATTAGTATAGGTATGAGAGGGTAAAAAGGTCCAAACCTCCCCTAGGATGCTGAAAAAAAAGATATGGAGAAATGACCCAAAAGCCCCCACTTAAAACAAAAAAGGATACCTAGATAGAACCTACCAAGAAGGCCATCTACGACCTGTCAACAACACTACTGGTCGTAGTGTGGGTTATATGTGCAAGCAGCCTGACAATGCTTCACTAAAATGGATGTAACTTTTTGATCTGAACTGTGAATGAGGTGAAATCAGTAGGTTGGGAAGATAATTCAAAGAACTTTCATTTGGTAGATCGTCCAGCATCCAATTCATTGTATGCTAAAAAATATGATCATTTGAAGTTGACACATATACGAACATATGTTAGAACTTAATCGTTAGAATCGTTTGTGCGTAGCTTGATAGAAAAAGGGCTTTGAATTGCATAAGGGGTCATGGAGGGGATAGATAAGGTTGTTACGAGCTTAAGGGAATAGGAAAGGTTGAAAATACCCTTAATGAATCTGACAGACCAAACCACAAGAGCCCAATTTATGGATCGTAAAAAGAAGTACGACCCATATTGTTGTTCGTAGGCAAAGATCTAGAAACCATTATTTTTGACCCCAAAATCTTAGAGCATCGTACAACCTGTAAAATGGATCACAAGTTATGAACACTCATTATAGTTCCCTTCCATTCTTAACCAAAATTCCAATCTCCCGGACCCCATTTACAACTATACATAACAACCGATAAAACACTTCACCATCCATAATCCTTTCCATAGTTCCTTTCCAGACTTTAATTTTCCTGAGGCCTAATCCACGAGGCCTTTGTATGATCCATAAACTAACTACAACCTATACTTAGATCTTGTGGTTTAAATTCAGTGACCAAATTTTCAAAATTTTGTCTTGGTCTCAACTTCAAACTTACTAGTCGTGACAAAAACCAATGGCAAAGTTCGAACACAACACAAGTTGGCATAATTGGGCTATGTAGAACTATCGCAATGCACGCCGAGAAGCAAAAAGACTACTCGACATAATATATGGACACATCCTTCAATGAAAGTCCAACTCATGCCATGGTAGATTCTGGTGCAAAAGCCAGCATCATGACCAAATCAGAGGCAACCATGTTGGGGCTATGATATAGTCCAAGAAATACCTGCCTGAAGATGGTTAATGTCCCACAAACTCCTATGTGCGGAGTTGATCATGGAGTGGACATCAAATTGGGAAAGTAGCGAGGTAAGACCAACATCTCTTTCGGTCCCTTAGATATCTCTGCTCTAATTCAAGAGTAGGAATTTGATGTGCTGTCGAAATACAGTACATGTGATGCCTAAAACAAGGGATTTTGTGAGTTCTAAAAGCGATATTTTATAATTTTTATGTATTTTTGTGTTGATATTGCAGAAAAGTTGGGCTTGTATGATTTGGAAGAAAAGTTACAGATTTTTCTGAAGCATAGGCCATACGAGTCATCCTACGAGTCGTAGCCCAAGCTACGAGTCGCAGGACATGTCATAGCAGGAAACAGAGACCAAAAATTTAGAAATCTACCAAGTGAGGATCACTCCTATGAGGCCACCCTACGAGTCATATGTCATACGATGACTCATATAGGTGGGATTGTAGCAATAATTAGAGAGCCAAAATGTTGGACCAAGAAGCTGAAGACCAAGGCTACAAGACCAGCATACGAATCGTAGTCCAAAGTATGACTAGTACCAGTAGGTCATACCAACAAGGTCCAAAATATCAAGAACCTGATACGAGACCCCGACTACGACTCATAGGCCGCCCTACGAGTCGTATCTGCGAAATGTCCCTAATGCCAGCTGTCTTTTCTACATTATTTTTAGGGTTATAACTTGTACACTACAAATAGTGTAAGTAGGGTTTAATTTTAAGAGAGTTGACACTTGTGAATTTTTTTAGTCTTGTTCTTGAGCTCTAAAATATTCTTTCAAGAAAATTTTTAGGGTTTCAATATTAGATTAGTATTTTCTCTTTGAAAACCCATTTTTGGGGAATTGCAAATCTTGTTCTACACACTTTGAAATTTATCAAGCTTGTAGGTTTACAATTTGGGGGCCTTTACTTTCATTGGAGTTAGTAAAATTCTTTATGCCTTTTTCTTGCCTTTTTGTGTGTTTTATCTTGGCCATGAGTAGCTAAGCACCTACAACTTGGGGTTTTGGTAACCGTGGGTAGTTGACATGAAATAACCTAGGTATTGTCCATTTCTATAATTGGGTTTTGCATGTATTGTCTATTTTCAAGTTGTTCCCAAATTTGCGTATTTTCTCACGTTTTAATTAGTGTTTATTTTATCTTTGCTTTTGAATCACAAACTCCCCCCCCCCCACACACACACACACATCTAGAGATTGTAGTTATAGATATTAGAAATAATTAGTGGTGAATTCTCGTAGTCAAGACCTGTATTCCTTGTGGATTCGACCCTAAACTTGGTTAGGTTAATTACTGATAGCGACCGCTTTCTTATTTAAGCGTGACCATCATAAAAAATTGTGGTGCCATTTCCAGGGAGATACGGCTAGGTTTTGACTTGAGTTCACTATTAATTAATTCCAGTGTTGATTTTTAGAATCTTGTGTATTTTACTTTTGTTTTTGTGTTTCTCGTTTGAAGTTACTTGTATGCCCAACACAAGGAGTCAAGGTGAATCCTTAGCTCCGATTAGTTTGGAGATCCATCGACCTTTCAGGAGAATGGCTCAAGTGAATGAAGATATTGCGGTTGAGGAGGAGATAAATTTGAACGAGAGGATATAGGAAGAGAGGAGAATCCACCAAGGAATAACATACCTTAGCGTAGGAATTTCAATGGAAATGCTTATGGTTGGAACCAATACTGATTGAACCCTGTGGCAATGGATATGACAGGCTCTATAGTACTGCCACCTCTACTGGCAGATGCTAAGTTCGTGGTCTCAAGTGGATTGCTCTAAATGCTCCAAAATCATGGCTTATTCACAAGTCTACCATCAAAGGATCCCCACCATCATCTCCAAAATGTCGTATTTGTGTGCAAAAGTGTCATGGGGACACAAAATATTTCTATTGACGCTGTTGGATTGAGGATGCTTCCATTGTCATCGACTGGCAATGCAGCTAGCTAGTTGTTTGAGCTTCCTCTGAGTACCATCACAAGTTGGGCTGAGCTATAGAGGGTGTTCCTTGAAAGATATTTCCCATGGTCAAAGAAATTAAAGCTTAAGGACCAAATTAACAATTTTGAGCAATTGCCTAGAGACTCTCTTAGCACTACATGGGAGAGGTTCATCAAATGCTTGAGAATGGTCCCCGATCACAAAATTGTTGATGATGTTTTGGTCGAGATCTTTTATAAAGCACTTGATGATAATAGCAAAACATGTGCCAACATGATCATGTGTGGTGTTTTTCTTGATCAACTATTTGAACTTGTCGCTGAAAGAATGGAACAAGTGAAGACCAACTGAGCATGGGGCCAAAGTGAGAGGGGTACAACGAAGAGTTCTTGTATGGTTACCACGAATAATGAGCAAGAAAAGGTAAATAAAGAGATCATAGAGCAACTTTCTCAACTTCGTACAAGCATGGACTTGGTTTTAAAGCAAAACCAAGCAAGTGTACAAGCGGTGACGCACCAACCCCCAAGTACGCCAGTTTATGATCATTAATTCTTTGATGAGGATGCATGTTTTGTGAGCAACCAAGCGGAGGGTTTCCAGAATAACCCTCAAGAATCCAATTCGAATTATTGGAGGCAAGGTTCTGGGAATCAAGGTCAGAACTTCAACTGAGAAGGGGCATACAGAGATAACAGGGGTGGATATTATGAAAGAGAAAGAGTGCCAGACACAGAATGGGGTAGAAAACAAGGCTACAAGAATAGTCCTTATATGCTACCACATAACCGTGACGCTGGATCAAGTAGTTCTAGGATTGAGGAAATGTTCGATAAATTGTTGAAGAGGGAGGATCACCATGATGAGACTTTGAAGGGGATGAAGACCGATATTTCAAGAATAAACCAAAAAATTGAGTCTCACTCTGTGGCTATCAAGTAACTTGAACAACAATTCGGACAAGTGTCTTCACAATTGAACCAACGCCAGAAGGGCACCTTACCAAGCAATACAGTTCAAATCCTAAGAATGAAGGACATTGCATGGCCGTGATGACTTGGAGTGGCAAAAGCACTGTCAACCCCTCTATGCAAAGGGGGAAAAATTGGAACTCCAAGAAGAGAATGAATGAGAAGACCAGGGCATGCAACATGGGTGAGCAACCCAAGAAGTATAAGACCTTTCCAAGGCCCGCACCTCCTTTCCCTCAAAGGCTTGGGAAGAGAAAGTATGAAGAGAAGTTCAAGCAGTTTTCGGCTTTGCTTAAA
>JAOTQJ010000111.1:12564692-12586278 GCA_025642045.1 Solanum sejunctum | reverse complement strand
GGCTGCGTACATCCGACCCCCCCTCACCCCGCAATGAGCGGGAGCCTTTCGAGGCACTGGGGTATGTTGATGATGATATGATAGGTTTCTTCTCTGAACTATACCTGGCTGCAGTATAAGGTTGTTTACCAGCATAAAAGGCTGATGTACCTGGATGAGTACTGATCTGAAAAGATGTTGCACCTGGATGACCATCAATCTGAACTTCTCTTTGTTTTTTATCTCTTATGAAAAGGGAATAAGCATAATTAACTGAAGGTAAGGGACACAGCATGAGCAAATTGCTCCTAGGACCTGCATAGGCATCATTCAGTCCCATGAGGAACTGAATGAGCCGTGCATCTTGCTCAGATTTGATGGTTTTAGCCTTACCTTGGCAGGTGCAATCACAGGTGCCGGTTTGAGAGACATCTAGACTGTCAAGTTCATCCCACAGCCTTTTGAGTTTGGTGTAGTATCCAGCAATGTCCATATTTCCTTGAGCTAACTCTCGAATTTGTTTTTGCAAGTGGTAACGTTGTGGACCATTGCTTTGCCCAAACCTTTCTTCAAGCTCCTCCCAAATTTCCCTGGCTGTCTTGGAATACAATACACTTTCTGCTATTTCCTTTGAGAGAGAGTTCAACCACCATGAAATCAACATGTCATTACACCTTGACCAAGCCTTGAAATATTCAGACGATACAGTAGATCTCATAATTGTCCCATCGATGAAGCCAATCTTATTCTTGGCAGACAAAGCAATAAGAATTCCTCCTCCATCCACCATAACCATTTCCATCAAATATGGTGCTCACGAGAGCCATCCCTGGAGAGTCAGATGGATGAATTTCCAGTTTCAGATGAAGCAGTAACAATAGCATTGATGCTTCCATCACTGGTGTCATCAGTAGTGTGAGTGTTCTCAGGTTCAACATTCGCCATGATTTCAGCTTAGTTGAAGGAGAAGAAAAGAAGAAAGAATGATGGATTTGAAGGAGAAAAGAAGGATCAAAGACCTTAAAGCTCTAATACCATGATAGAGTTGAAGAGAGTAGATGGAATTTCTTGTGTATTCATATTGAAACAGTACAACTGTATTTAAACAAGCATGGCTAGAGCCAATTAAATCCTATCTGTACACTTGTAATTAATCCACTAGCTGCTGTGTAACAAACTAACAAACTCAAAATAATAAAGGGAAATAAAAGAATATTCCTAACATATCTGCACACTATGGAACCTTCTGGAATATGATGTGTCATCACTGTACAGTTATTTGATCATATGGCTGAGATTGAGGCATCATAATATGATATGTTCCTTACTGTACTCTTGTCTGATTTGCACAGATTAATCTCCATTAGGGGAAATAGGAGAAATTGATAGAGTTGAAAGCATTAGAGATCCCAACAGTATGTGAAGATACTCCTATTAGATATATTAATACCTTAAGAAGCTTCTTCTCCACATGACAATCAAATGAGATACACTTGCTTATCAAGAGCATAGTGAAACCTAATTATACCAGCACCTCCAGCAGGTCCTCTTACGGTTTCACATTCCAACTAGCAACAATTTTGGATCACCTACATCTTTTATGACAAGAGATACCAACACTTTGTCATTCAATCAGAGGTGGATCAAGGGCTAGTAAAGTGTTTACCAGTCTCTCTTCTTTTTCTGTTTTTTTTTATGATTCCTTCTAAGACTATATCTAAGTCCTGTCGGGAACAATCGCTTAAAAAGGCCTTTTATGGTCCTCAAGGATAATGGTTTACCAAACGGATAGAAGAGTTCCCCCTAACCTAGGGCCTCTTTGCAAAAAGAGACTCTTCTGCAACTCTATCCAAATGAAGGGCTTCCTCTCTCTTGAGTTCCATTTGGAATTGGGCCTCCAGAATATCTTGATGGAAGGAATTAACCAAGTATATCGCTCTCTCTAAAATACAAATGTCAAGCAAGGGATTCCTTGGATGAGTGGAGATATGCTAAACAATTCTGTCATTTCTCTTTCAAGGCCTTTGTCCTACTTATACTATCAATCCTCCAGCTTGTGTTTTTATTAACCAAGAACACATGCACTTTGTTGGCACTACAAAGAAAAGGTTATTCAATCCACGAGTGCAACTTAAGGCATGCAGCTTCTTCTGAACCGAAACAAGAATGAGGTCATAACCACTGTTTGTGAACAACTCTCCTCAACTTAAGGGACAACTGCTCTAACTAGAAGTCTAGTTTCTCTCAAGTCCAGTTTCGATCTCTAACTGACTGACTTAACAGGCTAGGCCAAGAGAGAAATATTCAGAAAACCTGATTTCCTTTTTTCATAACCTGACTCAAAAGAGAAAAGAAGCCGGACTAAAGAGATCTCACTTTCGATGATTGAACAATGGTGATGCTCTTTGATTGCATCCGCTTGTTTGATCATAAATTGTCTAGTAGTCCCCTTACGTCCTTTTAGCCTATGTTGTCTCAGACTTGAATAGTCGATTACCTATCCTTTTTATTTGTTTAAACGAGACCATCTGATGTGGAATCAATTTCAAGAGGTAATAGCACTCCCATGAATTCTAGGTGTGTAGCTGGTAATTGGCTAATAGGTTGGGGGCAATTGGCTAAGACGGCAGCTTCTGAAAGATTGTATATTGAACTAGGAGAAAAAGGCAGAGATAAGAAGTTGTATAGGCTCATGAAGGTGAGAGAGAGGAGAGCCTCATTAAGCAGAGATGGAAAGCATGTTTTCACAAACTTTTAAGGAAGAAAGGGATAGAGACATTGTGCTGGATGAGTTGGAGTACTCTACGATACCTAGGGACTTCAGCTATTGTAGGCATTTTAAGGTTGAGGAGGTGAAGTGTGCTATTAGTGGGATGAGCAGGGGAAAACTGACTGAACCAGATGAGATTTCGCTAGAATTTTGGAAGAGCACAGATAAGCAAGATTGGAGTGGTTGACTAGCTTGTTCAATGTCATTTTTAAGACGGCTAAGATGCTCAATGAATGGAGGCGGAGTACAATGATTCTGTTGTACAAGAACAAGGGTGATATACGAAATTGCAACAGCTACAAGGGTATTAAGTCGGTAAGCCACACTATGAAAGTTTGGGAGAGAGCAATGGAGATGAGAGTGAGAAGAGGTATGTCTATTTTCGGGAATCGGTTTGGAGTCATGTCAAGGCAATTGACCACAGAAGCCATCTATATTGTGAGGAGCCTTGATGAAAAAATATCAAGAAATGAAGGTGATCTATGTATGGTGTTCAGTAATCTTGAGAAGGCTTATGATAAAATCCAGAGGGAAGTCTTGTGGAAATGATTAGAGGCAAGAGACGTATCGATGGCCTACATTAGCGCTATAAAGGATATGTATGGAGCTAAAACGCGGATAAGAATGGTGGGAGGATACTCAGAGTACTTTCCTGTGGTGATGGGATTACACCAGGGGTCAACTCTATTCATTTTTGTATTGACATGTGACATTCAAGATGAGGTGCCATAGCGTATGTTATTTATAGATGACATAGTATTGATTGATGAGTTGTGCAATAGAGTTAATGCTAAGTTAGAGGTGCGAAGACAAACTTTAGAGGCTAAAGGGTTTGGGTTGAGCAGGACCAAGACAGAATACATGGAATACAAATTCAATGATGTGATGCATGAGGTGGGCATGGAAGTGAGGCTTGACATAAAATATCCCCAAGAGAGAGATGCAAAAATCTTGGGTCAATGATTCAGAGGAGTTGGGACATCAACGATTATATTATACAGTGTATCAGAACGGTATGGATGAACTGGAGGCTTGCCTTGAGAATCTTGTGTGATAAAAAGGTACCACCGAAACTCAAAGATAAGTTCTATGGGGAAATGGTTAGACCGACATTGTTGTATGGGACTCAGTGTTTGCTAATCAAAAAACTTCCATGTCCAGAAGATGAATGTCATAGATATGCGAATGTTGTGGATGTGTGTGGTCATACTAGGAGCTATAAAATTAGTAATGAGGATTATCTAGAATAAAGTAGGAGTGGCCTCCATGGTGGATAAGATGAAGGAAGCGAAACTGAAATGGTTTGGGCATATGAAGAAGGGATATATAGACGCACCCATGAGGAGGTGCGAAAGGTTGGTAATCAAGGGTACAAAGAGGGGCAGAGATAGGCTGAAAAATTATTGAGCAGAAGTGATAAGACAGGATATGACACAGCTTCAGGTTACTGAGGATATGACCCTAGATAGAAGGGTGTGGAGACCACATATTAGGATAGAAGTTAGTAGGTAGTGTGGTGTTATTTTGCTTAGGATGATTGGCATTTGTGATGGTTCTAGTTGTATTATTGTAGTTCTTATTGTTTTATTGTTTTCTTTTTATTATAGTTTATTATTGTTGTTTACGGTGTTTTGATTATCACATGATTTTATTGTAGTTTTAGCTCCTCTCTGGTAGCATTATCTCTTATTATTTTCTATATTCTCTTCATCGCCTCCTTCTCTATTCCGAGATTCATTGTACTTGAGCTGAGGGTCTTTCGGAAATAGCCTCTCTACCGCCACGAGGAAGTGATAAGGTCTGCATACATTCTATCCTCCACAGACCTCACTTGTAAGATTTCACTGATATGTTGTTTATAAATAATAACGTTAGTTTTCTTTAAGAAAACTAAGGACTAAAAACAAGTAGTATGAAAGAATAGAAAAGTCAATTCTAAATTATTATTATTGTTATTGTATACGTGTATACAATACTAAGTGTCCTATTAAAATTTAGAAGTTTCCATTAATTTTATTGAGACACCCTTACATTCAATCATCATCCACAAAACTATATCAACAAGACAACCTTTTAGGCAGGATAGCAGTGTACATTATATATATCTAGAGAATCAGTATAAAATATTGACTACGCCAGTTTCAAAATTAACAAACTTAACCGGAGAATAAGGTGAGTGGGTAGATTGAATTGGTAGCACACAGATTTCAAAATTAATATAAAGATGTTTTTATCATTCTCAACAACTGATACTAATTTAAGAGATGATAGAAAACAAAATAACAAGTGCCTTAATATACTCTTCTTACAGGGGAGAAGTCTGTGGATGCACTTCCCTCCTGATTTTTTTTCGGGATTTTGACTTCTCACTTGGAAATTTAACAGATTTATGAATTGGGCACAGCATCACAAAGTTTTCCTGTAATTAAAGATGTAAACTTTTAGGGAAAATAAGAAGATGAAAACTTTACAATGCTCAATTTGATAAACTTGTCAACTAGTTACATTTACTTACCATATCCCATCGGCAATCCTGGATTTCAAATGCACAGGGCACATGATAACTCCTCCTGCAAGATGTCACATAGCAGCCAAGTGCTGCACCCTTCACACCACAACTACTACACTTGAGTTTTGCAGCTCTTGCCAATTCGGTGTCCAAATTCTTTATAGTATCTCCTTCATAATATACTTGAGGTGTCCTGTGACCAACGAAATTAAGTTCCAAAAAGGCATTCAATCAAACATAAGTTGGATCGGCTAACAAATAATTGTGGGGTTCACAAATAATGCAGCACCCCAAAGGATCAATGGGAATATGATGCAACATAAGAATGACATTATGCTTTAGTAGTGGAGATACAAGTGTTGTGATGAAACAACCTACACATGTTGCCTGATTAGCCCTATATAAGTTAAGCCCTATATGGATTATTCAAATTTGACTACATTCCAAAAGACAGTTTCATAAGCACAATAGATTATGATGTTTGACTATTACAACCAAAGGTTACTAAACACATTTGGATTGTGTTCTTGGTGCATCTGCAGTGGAGGAAACTAATGCTCATATGTTCTTAGATTGCTCTTATTCTCCCAGACCATCTTGAAGACTCTACTACATTGTATGGGACTTAATAGGCAGATTGAATCATGGGAGGCTGAGGTAGGGTGGCTGTCAGTTAAGGTGAACAATAGAAGATCTATGAATGCTATCTTGGGATTTCTATTTGTAGCCACTGCTATCATATCTGGGTAGAACGGAACAGTCGAGATTCAGTCAGAAGGCACATAAAAGCAAAGCTATCATTAGAGACATGGTCCGACAGTTACATATAGTGGGACAAAAACATTGTAAATGGAGAAGTTGTTTACATAGGCTTAGTTGTTTCCCTTGTTTGTAGACTTGGTTCTGTAGTGTTTCGCAGACCAATTAACCATAGTTTTCCCTTGGTTAATTTTTTGAGGATCTAGCTCTAGAGTTCAATGAGCTAGCATGTGAACATTGACACTCCGATTAAATTAAAAATTCATTAGATCAATAAAAGGAGGTTCCTTTTTTTCTCCAACTCCAATTGTCCATAACATCTATCTACAACTAAATAATTCAAGCATAAAAATGAAGCACATAATGTGTTTAAAGTCCACTTGTTCCATCTCATCCAGTTATCCAACATCTACATAAAGAAAAAGAAGTGATTGCACAAGATAGATGAATCACTTAAATGCATGCTTAAAACTTCCTTTTATCAGGTGCGAATTATAAAACAATATTATGTTTTTTCAAATGGCAACTAATTATAAAACAATATTATGTCTGGAATATCAAGAAAATTGATTTTCTTTATGAAGAATATCAAGCAAAGAATTTAAACCACCTACCATTCAATGCACTTACTGTGCACACATATGATTTTGGAAAGAGAAGTAACATTTCCCACCAATTCCCTTCCATTTGCAAAGTACAAGAACGGTCCAGTTTTCTGCAAACATTTGACAAAAATAAAAAAGCTAGTCTTAAAAATTGGTTAAATATATCAGAAAATATCCAGATAAACATGAGTGCAAATAAACAAAGGATGCGTACCACAAAATAAGTGGATAACTTTCCAAATGATAGCAGTGGAAGAGAGTATTAAGAAAAATATAAAAACAATACAATAATGGCAGCTAATAGCTTGAAGTTTCTTCTTCAATATACCGCAATTATAAACTCACCTCTATGGTCTTAGGTGAATGACAGAAAGCACAAGCACTTCCTTCCATAGGATGTCGATCTATAACTGCTTTTGGCTGAACAACACGAGGAGATTCACATATTTTGTACTCCAAATTGCAGTTGGAAGTAGCAACAATTTCAGAACTAGGACACTTTTGTAGAATCTGACCATGACTTTCTAAGCTCATTTCTGACCGACCACAATTTAGTTTCTTTTGCCTCTTAGTATCTCTTTCATGAAATATGTCTTGACCCCCAACTATGCAGTGCATTTGACCCTTCACCACATTTGAAGTATCCTGAACTGGCTTCTTTGCTGCAATTTTCTCTATATTCTGGAAAGCAAGGATCACATCTGTTTAAAGCATCAAAAAAGAAGACAATCATAAAATACAGAACACTAACAAAAACTTCTGCAAGTTCCTTTTGTTTTTCCCAATCTAACAAACCAATTAAAACTTATCATAACCCAAGAATCACAAAACAATTAGTTAGCGAGCATGCAACTGCTGTTCCATTGCTCAGTCTGCAATCACTTATATGAGGTCCTTTTAAACTGTTTCTTTGTTTGCAAATCGGTGGTTTGTTACCTTTATTGATTGTTGCACTAAGATGACTTGGGTGTACTTGGTAAAAAGGCAAAAACTGAGGTTCTCTCTTGCTTTCAGTGATTACATAAGATGATTTGTACTCAATTTGAGGCTAAGATAAAACCTAGAACTGACAATGACACAGAATATATGGATAAAGAATTTGATGCCTATCTGGATTTCGAAGGGATAATCCATCGAACTAATTGCCCCTATTAGAGTGCATAAAATGGTGTTGTTACAAAAGAAAAATAAGTATATGCTAGAAGAGGCAAGATCTTATATGTTTACAATGAATCTACCCAAAACCTATTAGAGATGTCATTCTAGTTGTTGCCTATCTTATCAATAAAATGGCATTTAAACACTAAATTTTTGGAGTACACTATAGGCTTTAAAAGGTGAGACTAAATATATTGTTCCTCCAAAGATATTTGGGTGTATTTGCTTTGATCACACTAGAAATTCTGGAAAACTTGATCCTAGATCCCTTAAGTGTGTCTGTATATTCTCCTATACATAAAGTGTGCAAGTGGTATTACTCCCCCTCCAGGAGATCCTTTGTCAGCATGGATATTACCTTTCTAGAGGTTGAGCCCTATTTTGCCATTACATCATCACCTCTTCAAGTGGAGAGCAATAAGAAAGAAGAGATGGTTCTCCCAAGTTATACTGTTGAAACCTCTACCACAAGGGAAAGTGAAGTTGGAGAAAATATTGATATGGAGATTGTTGGGCGCTTGGTAAGACTTGATTTGACAACTTACTCGAGGTGAAATAGTGTAGAAGAAGTCATTATGCAATATCTCGAAGATGAATCCTCTACTAGTGGTGAGTTATCTACATTTGCTAATGAGTTAGAAATGCCTATTGCTCATACAAAAGGAGTAATGTGTCAAACATCCTTTATCTAATTTTGTATCCTATAGTTTTCCATCTCCCTCAAAGAAGCCTTTGCTTAGTCTATTTCCTATAATTTTTTATTTCTCTCCCTAAAGCCTTTGCGTTATCTGTTTCTTCGTTTATTTCCTAGAGTCGGAAGGAAGATTTTGCAAATCCTAAATGAAGCAATATATGATTGAACCTTCAGGTGGCCCAATGGTTTGGGCTCGGGACTTCCTTGTTGGAGGTCTGAAGTTTGAAACCCTAGCCAACAAAAGCAAGGGATTTGCAATATAGGTCGAGCTCTAGTGCTAATTACCTTTCCTATGTGGTTTGTGAGCAATTGCATACAAGTGGGGTTTTTACACTATTCACTCAAAGGATAGCGACTATTGGTTTTCCTTGTCATAAAAAAAAGCAATATATGATTGAAAAACTGAAGGCCTTGTCAAAAAGTGAAACATCGGAACTTGTCAGGTCACCATCAGACAAGAAGTTGGTTGGATACAAATGGGACTTCACGTGAAACATAAAATTGATGGTTTGATTGAAATATTCAAAGCAAAAATAGTGGCTAAGTGATTTACTCAGAATTATGGAGTGGATTTTCAAGAGACATTTTCTTTTGTTGTTAAAATGGACATTTTTAGAATCCTTTTATCTTATGCAACTAATCTTGATTGGGAGTTACAACGGTTTGATGTGAAGAATGCAGTTCTTCGTGAAAGACTTAGAAGAAGAGGTGCATATGGAGATCCCTCCTAGATTTGATATTGAACAAAGTCAAGGTATGCAGACTAAAGAAAGCCTAGAAGATTTTGCAAAACAATTATCAGGAAAAGGTGATACGACATGATGTGACTCAGCTCCAAATTACAGAGGAAATGGCCTTAAATAGGAGAGTATGAAAGACACATATTAGGGTATGAGAGTAATAGAGTCATGCTTAGGGTGGTTGGTGTTGACCATTGTGCTAGCTGTATTACTGTAATTCTTGTTTTTGATATCCATTATTATCTATTATTGTTTCCATTAATCTTATTGTGTTTCAATTATTGCACTATTTTGTTTCTTCTAGTAGACTTTGCATTGTTCTCTGTGACTCACTACACTTTCTTCTTTGTACCTGAAATTGCTACAACTAAGCAGAGGCTCTTTCAAAAAAAGTCTCTCTTCCTCTTCCTCCGTGATAAGTTACATTCTACTCTTCAGACGCACACCTGCGGGACTCCACTGGGTGTTGCTATTATTATAGTTTTTAATCGAATGAAGTAATATTGCATCACCTATATGCACGAAACTGTAAGCACACCATCGCGCAGACAGTACAACAACAATTGCAAACCATTGCAGTTACGGAGTAACGCAAAAAACTACTATGAAGGCGGGAATCGAGGAAAAACTAAACCAGAATTTACATACAAGACAAGACATTACAATTAATGATTATAGAATCTGAGAGAAGATGATTACCTTCAGAGATTCCTGGCCTGATGGAAAAATTGAAGAGACCAGACCAGACGAAGAGAAGGAAAAATTGTATCGAGGGAATTCTCTTCCCGTTTATTTCAGTAAAAAGTTATTTTACTTATTAAGTCTACAAAAGCTTTTGCTGTGCCTTTAACCCTTAACTAGTTTGTTCTAATTGCATATTACATCTCATAAAAAGAGTTTGTTTTTTTTTTTTACTTAAAAATGGTCTTTGTGTTTAGAGTTTGTTAATGGCATTTGAGGTGTTAAAAGAATATGAAAAATTGATCGAATTGAATTATATCAAATTAATATTTTATTATTTTTTAATAAAATTGTGAATTTTTATTTATATTAAATTTATAATCGTCTCGAACAATTGAGATGGTCTTTTTAGTTTATAAAAAAAAAAGCTGCAAAATTTCCAAACTGAATAGAATAACTTTAGATGTACGCAAATATATTTTATACATTAATATGTTAATTTAATATATAAATACATTTTATAAAATTTTTCAAATATAAATATAACCTAGGTCGTAGGCTTTTGGTGATTGGACGATTTTGGGTCTTTGTCCTTTAATTTAATTAGCCTTTAATTAAATAGACTTCAAATTAAAAGATATTATAATAGATACTTCATCAAACAATATGACAAAATCTATGCAAACATTCCTATATAAAATTCTAGATCAAACAGTGTGGCGAAAATATTTTACATTCTTTACTTTTTGGGTGAATTAAAGTGTTTCTTCAAAAACACATTTGTGAATAATGTATATTTTTAAGTGATACTTTAAAAATAAAAAAATTAAATATTACCGAACCGTACATACCAATACCGAAGAGAAACTAATATGATTGGAATGATTTTAAACAATGTAAATTTGGTTATACATTATAAAATATTCAAAAAGTTGGGATGGTATAGCTTCTAATTAAATAACCGACCTAACCGTCTCATTGACACCCGTAAATGACATAACATAATTTGATTTTAGCTAACATTTATGTCTAGTATCTTCTATTTATGAGTTTTGATTTTTTAGGCGAGATTTTTGCGGAACCAATCTCTCTATCTCTATGAGATAGTGATAAGGTTCGCGTATATTTTACTCTCCTCGGAGCCTACTTGTGGGATTCCACTAGGTATGTCATTGTTGTTGTTTGTTATGTCCTCTAATTTTGGACATATGCAAATAGATATTTAAATTTATATGAAGTTGAACAAATATACACATTCGATCTACGTGATATGATACACATAGGATGTCACATAGAATGTGAATTGCTAAGTAAGACATCATGTACGTAACACATGTCTATTTATTCAATTTTATATAAATTTGAACATTTATTTATACACATCTAAAATTAAAGAACGTAAATATCAATTGAGACCAAATTAAATAGTATAGCACATATATCATGCTTTGTTAATTTTTATAATCCCGTGAGTTAAGAGTTTGGCGAAGTGTTTTAAGCTCAGAAAAATGGGGACATTTTCTGTCCATTCTAAGAACAACCAAAAGTTTTTTTATAATTTAACAGAATTTTTTTAAAAAAATCAATGGTTCTTATGTTTGAATTTTTTTTATGTTTCCATTACTCTTGTATAACATTGAATAAACAAATCCTATAAGTTAGCCAAATATACATTTGGTCCAGTTTAACAATGCCAACATGGATTTCAATTAAATCTAACAGTATTGTGCATAATCATGTGAAATAAAAACTTGAGTCAAAATCTCTTCTCCTTTATCGATTTTTTACATTCCAGAAAATCAACGATCATTTATGAACATTTTAAATTTGCAAGCTACATGTATGATCATTTGTTAGCCTATTACAATTAATGATTTTTCAGTTATACATCAATCTTTGACTTTTTTCGTTTTTGATTTCGTTGCACTTTTTTGGTGTACCTAATGGCTTTAACCCTACTTTAGCTACTAGTCTAAATAATTTGAGTGAAAATCTTGCTAGATTTTGAAGACGTTCGATCTTATGAGGTTAGGTTTGCCTCTTCCTTGCTACTTTGTAAAATTAACTAATGATGTGTACTTTAGAAAAGTCATTTAACTAGTTGATTGTAGTTAAGTCAAAATTTTGTGCACTGATATAAGGTTAATTGTAGTAACAGAGACAAATAACAAAAGATATTGTCGAGTTTTTGAAAACACCACAAAAATTGATGAACAAATAACATGTGTATAGAATAGAAGTTTACGATAGTCAAATATTATATCTATTATATTGATCCATGAATATTAGATATCTAGTATGTTGCTTATTAGTAATTACTAATAAAGAAGTCAGTCGATTAAAGAAAATTTTTTAACTTAGAAGAAAAACAATAAATGAATGACTATGTGACTTGAGCAATAAGTTTCATAACAAATATTTAAAGTAATTGTTCGAGAGAGTTGTAATTATACTTTACGCACATGTTCCTTCTATGGTTTGAGTCAAGCATTATTAGTGGCCTAGTATGAAGCGAGGTGTTTCAAAGTTTGTATCCAAAGTGCTTGATGTGCTAGTAGGTCAAATGTGAGCACTTAAGACTAGGTGGGGAGCTTCAGCAGATGTCCATTAATTTTTTAATTTTTGGCTATATTTTTCAGCATGAGATTTTTTTACCATTTTACCCTTTCTTCAAATTTTTTTATTTAGTGTCACTAGATTTGTTATGTGATTGTGGTGTTATATTTGAATAGATTTTGGTGATTTAAAGTATCATGGGAGAGAGAAAGCGGTCATTCCTTCTTGATTTCAAGACTTTATTTGAGGCAAGTATACTTCTAACCTTTTATTAAGTATGAGTGAACTTGATGTGCTCCTATGTATATGGAAATTGAGTATTTGAGGGTAGAATTGTACCATTCTAGGCTTGATCATGACTTTTTATATTAAATACTTGTTCATATGGCTATATACTGAGTTGTAATTTAATTGTGAATTCTTAATCTATGTAATCTTGTGATTCACTTGTTGTTCATAGCGAGATGGTGCTTATATTGTGATATGATGATATCTAGATATTAGTGATAATGAGACATTGTTGACATTGAGACATTAATGATATTGAGACACTGATGATATTGAGATCATTTTTTATTGATGATATTATGATATAGTTGTGATCATGCATATTGCATTTATTATTATTTGTGCATTGATACTTGTGATGGCTACGACCAAGATGTGAGTAAAAAAATATGTGGAATAGTGGTTAAGATCTCTACTGGTCGAGTCGAGGTAATATGTCGGTTGTCCGAAGTCATTTTTGAACGGGTCCGAGGTACTTTTTGGATGGGTGAACATTAGTCGAGGTCTTTGCCAGTGGTGTTCATGGATACATGGTCTATGTGAGACCCCTATGGATTCTGATCTGAGGCATATATATAATCACTGGATGTGTATCGTAAGGCAGACATGCGTCATGATTATTTGACATTGTCATACATTGTATATATCTTATGGCATCCACTCGATCTCATATCATATCTGATTGATATAATTGTATATTATTTATGAGATTGTGTATTTGTTGTATCCCTATTCTTGTTATAAATATTGGATCTATCTATATACTTTTGTGTTGAGATATATGCCAGAATATTGATATATCTATATTACTGTGATCTGTATATTATATTGTGATGGGACTTTTCTGAGTGCAGGGTTGTAGATCGACAGATTATGGTTGAGATTTAAGTAGTTATTTATGTTCTTCATTGTTTTACCTTAGGTTAGTTCCATTTGCTGAGTATCCCGTGTTTGGTGATCACCTCTTACTACACATTTGTAGGTTCTAGCCCGATCCATCTTGCTAGACTTCCTTCTTATTGGATCGAGCTTTCAGATTTCTTGTGAGGTAGCTACTAATGTCTTCAACAAGCTTTGAGGATTCTACTTTTATGTTTCGGTTCTATTGGAAGACTAGACATTATGCCCTATATTTCATCTGAGCATTCTATATATAGAGGCTTGTACATGTGACACCAGTCCTTGGGATAGTTGCAGCTTACTTTCTTCCATTTATCTATATACTTAAACTGTTATCTTTTGCTTTATTTTTATTTGTAAAGTTGCTTGGGTTTTGGGCTGACTCGCCTCAGTGGGTTAGGTGAGTTCCATCACACCTGGATTTTAGGTTGTGACATATTGTTTGGACTGTCGGATTCATTATAGGTATATTCCACCTTTCTTGTTCCTTTAAGCCCTTAATATCCTTAGATAGCCCCTCCATGGACCCTCATTCAATTCCAAGACCCTTTCCCACTAAGCCAAGTGCAAATGATTCCAATCAACTAATGTTTGGCGCAAGTTTATATATGTATTGACTTCAAATGATCATATCTTTTATCACACAACGAATTAGTTATTGGATACCCACCAAATGAAATCTCTTTGAATTATCTTTCCAACATTAGTGATTTCACTTCATTCAGAGTTCAAAGCTAAAAGTTACACCCATTTTAGTAAAAGGCTGTCAGGCTGCCAGCATATTCGGATCCATACTACGGCTAGTGATGGTGTTGACGGGTCGTGGTTCTTAGAGGTTTCTCTCCAGGCATTCTTTTTTTTAAGTAGGGGATTTTGGGTCATTTTTCCCGTTCAGTTTTTATCATCCTAAGGGAGATTTAGACCTTTTTACCCTTTTATACATTTACTAATATACTCAACACTCCCAACCCTCGCTCAATAAAATGATTGAACCCCCAATACGCAAAAATCCCTCTCAAGTCTTTTCTCAAGATTCAAGTGAAGAATCCTTCCAAAATCACCAAGTTCAAGCATAAACTTCATTAAACTTCTATTCAAGGCTTAAAGGCATGTGGGTTTGATTCTTGGTTTCCTTTCAGCTAAGAAGTCCTCTTTGAAAACTAAATTTCGAATTACGAATTTTCAATCTTTGATTTGTGGGTAATTGTATATCAATTAATCTTTGCTTAGATTATGGTTATTCATGCATTTTAGTAATTATTTATGAATATTTATCAAGAATTTACATAATTTAATTCAAGCATTTTGAATTTCCATGATTCAACCTAATCTACATTTTCAAACTTAGAACTCTCTTATGGGTTAATATGATTTTGATCCTATATTGCTGAATTGATTATTTTACGCTTACTTATGATGCAATTACATGATTTTTAAGGTTATCTGACAATCACCAAATATGAATTAAGTTGATTTATGAATTTTAGATATTGACTTTTATGGCATAAACTTGAGTATATGATTTTGAACAAGGACAAACACTATAAGTTTGAATTGATATTGGGTGACTCAAGATCCACTCTTAATCATTTCAAATCTTTGTTAAGGAGCTATTCTTAAGTACAAGTTGAATATGCTTTGACAAGCTAAGACCTTCCGAATTAAGTTAAGTTTTGATTATTTTGATTATGCATTGTCTATTTCTATGGGATTTGGACTTAGCACCTAATGAGTTAGGAGTGGAGCTTGACCTAAGGGGTCTTATATAAAGCATCTAATTTCATAACTATGTGCCATCGTAGGTGTGAGGCCCCATGTTTGTCGTCTTCCATAATATACATAGTGTGGCATGTTATATAAGGCATATATAATTTATATAGTACCCAGGGGTAATAAAGCTTACAAATAAGTGGTAATATCAAGGACTTAAAGTTTTAAGTTAAACGAATCCCCTAAATACATATTCAGGATAAAGAACTAGATCGAGTGGCACTTGGCCTTTTTTTAGAAGGTTTAAAATAAGTTTCACTTTTCGGATAGGACTAAGAGTGTAAAATTTACTAATAATAGATTTTCAAGAGGTATTTTAATAGCACAAATGTCATATGTTGAGTTTTGGAGTCAATAAAGTTGCTAGATAAAGGCTGACCAAAGTTATCGTGAGCTTCTTTAAGAAACCTTTCTTAAATTTGGGTTAAATATCTCAGACCATATCTCACAAAATATAAGAAGTTAGAGGTGACATGACCTATAAAATTGAAGGTCTACGAGTCTAGTTTTCAATGCATAAAACCGTCCATCAGTCCAATTTTGGAATAAAAGGTTATGGTAGTTTTAGCGTGACTGCCCGAGCAGAAAATTGGTAATTCGGTCAAAAATATAAAAATGACCTTTGAGGTCATTACAATCTAAACCTATATTATAAAATAATAAAGACAAAATTATATGTCAGTATATGCAATGCACTAAGTATGTGAGTTAGGCAGGAAAAATCATAAAACCTAATGTGTAATGACCAAGTGTATTAAAATATGATAAAGTATCTTTCAAAGTATAATAGTAAAAACATAAATACAGTTAATGCATTTTAAACATAATAAGGAGCTTTGAAAGAATTATAAACCATAAAACTTTCTCATTTGTAAAATATTAATCTTAATTGATAATAAGACCATTCGAGTTATAACAAGAAATCATGATGTTGCCCCTATACTAAAAAAGGAGGAGACTACTTGTCAAGGTAGCCCTATCCTATAAAATAGTTCATAACATACGCTACGTGAAGATCGACTAACAAAGTCAAACATGTAACCTTGTTGGTCATTTTTGAGATTATTTCTAAGAATTATTATTTTGCCGTTTTATAAGTTGCTTTTGACCTATTTTGAACTATCTATGTTGTTGGAATTGAGACCTTGTGTTTTAAAAGTGAAAAACATGAGTGTTAGTATTTCTAGAAGTTCTTGTACTATTCTGAGTTTCGGGTGTTTCATTAGCTCCAAAACATCAAATTTGGTCTAAAGGAAGTTACAAAGCTGAATTTGGAGTCAAAATAGAGATTTTAGACTCAAAAAATTGTATTTTCAGTTGATTCCAGAGCCTAAGTTTGACTTTGATCATCATTAGAAGTTTGGAAGCTTGGATCGATATTTTGATAGTTCTAGTAGTTTCAGATAGCGAAAGTAATGCTAGAAATGGTCTCATTATATTTTTTGGAGTTTACAAAGATAGTTTCGATTTATTGAGTTTTAAACTAGTTTTCTTGAGTTTTATTAATAATTGTGTTGAGAAGACCTTGGAATCAAATTCTAATAATTTTGTTGAGTCTGGATCACCGTCTCGAGTATAAATTTATGTTTGGTTTATGTATTTTGTTTTCTGAATGGACCTTGGGGGTCCATTTCGAGTTGGAAGTTTAGCTAAATTATTGCATCTAGTGCAACTCACTTTTCCTCTCTACATTCGCGGAATTGAAGTACGTGTTCACAGAGGTATACCCTATCTCCTCTCCTTATTCATGATGGGACACCTCCGTTGTTCACGGACGTCTATTGCTCCCCTCTCCGTATTCGCAAATGACTTCTATACATTCATAGAGGTCTGCGTGTACGTGAGCTTTGCATTCGTGAACTAATTTTCATGTTAGCAGAGTGTATATCACCTGTGTGAGTTTGAAATACGTAAAAACACTATTTTCAATATTTTCAAGCTTAGTTGGGTGATTTTTGAAGAGTCTTTTTGGGAAAAATACTTTGGTAAGTGCTTCTACATCAAATTGATTAATTTCCATTACTTTTTCTTGATTTTGTCTTAAATTTCATAATTTTGGATATTTAAAATTGGGATTTCTATGTCTTAGTTTTAGAAGATTTCTCCCTCGCTTTGAGCTCAATTTAAGTGAGATCTTCACTCATGAACTTATTTTCTCAAATAGAATGATAATTTATAGTCAATTTTCAGATTCCCTGAACTTTAGAATTTGACTCTAATTTTGGTCATTTTGCCCCTATGCTTAAGTCGTGCTAATATGGATATCAACATTCATCCCTGGATGCGTATAATATATTCTTGATAGTTGTTGGTTAATTTGAGAATGATTTTGAGGCATGTAGCTACCAAAAGCTTAAGCAAGTGCGGTTTCAGCATCAAAGTAGATTCGGCTAACATTTTTGGGACTGGATTTGAGTTATTGGATATGTTTATGTGATGATTGTAATATTTAGCATGTTTCATGAATAATTATATTGATGATATTTTAGTGGAAAATTCTATATCGATTATGTTGAAATTGGAGCAAATTATGATCTGTTGGTTAATTGAAATGTATTCCTGAGATTTGAGATATTTTGGATGACATTATGGTAATATGAGACTTGTGATATTATTTGGGAAATGTTTGTGGTGATTTGATAGTAATTGTGATACTTTTAAGAATCATGTGCATATTTTGGTACTTGCGAAGTCTAATCTTATTGGTATTTTGAGCTATTGTGAAAGTATGGTGTTATGAGACATTTTGATGACATTGAGGTACTAGTTGAGACACTTGGCGTTGCTTTTTTTATTCCAAGATTACTAATTATCTGTTATCTTATTATATTGTTATTATATACTATGATTTATGGTATTGATATGTATCCATCTCATATTGACTTGTATCACCTCCTGATCACACTGAGGTGGCAAGAGAGAGATAGTACCACTTTTAAAATCCCTTGACCATGCTTAGGTGGCAAGGTTGAGATATTGTGATACCCCGTGACCATGCTGAGGTGGAAAGGATTACGAGACCCCTATGGATTCTACCTGGTATTAGTCTTAGCTTGTTAGATGTATATTCTAGCTATGGAACAGTCGTGATTCCACCTTATGCATTGCATTCATACATCACATTTGCATTTGTATCTTGGCTTATTATTGCTATGTTATTCAGGCTCTCATATATATATTATGTACTAACCCTTTCATTGCAGGTGATAGAATTCTTCATTATTACATGTTTATCCAATTTCTTGTTGAACCTACTGGGTACATTTTGATGTACTCACCCCTACTTTATTTCCTCCATGCAGATCGAGCACACAGACTCTCATGGGGTAGTTGATCTTATTATGTAGAGTTTTTATCATTTCCAAATTCAGCGGTTAGTCTCAGACTTCGAGTAGCCAATGTTGCTTTGAGACTTCATCTTGTTGTTATCTATTCAAGACTATGTATTTTACTTATGATACAACATTATATTTACTTAGTCATATTACTTAGAAACTCTTGTACTCATGAATCCAGGTTTTGGGATTTGAATTATATGTTGGATTGCTTTTACTTTGGTTTTATTTTCTTTAGTCGCGATCTGAATTTAGGTTGTGGCAAGTTTGGTATCAGAGATCTAGGTTCGTTGGGCTCATGAGTCAAAAGCGAGGTGCCTAGTAGATCTCGCAGATTAGTATGTTAATGTCCATACCCATTTTTGCGAGGCTATAGGCCAGGTACTTGATAGGAGAAACTTTCGATCTTGATTCTGTTCATGCATTTATTTATATAGACTATTTTGGAAGGCTAGATTGGCTTCTCCAAAACCTGAGTATGAGTTTGAGGGACCCATAGACCATGTTCCACTATTATCAGCTCCTGATGTTATACCCTCAGTTCAAGAACCACTTCTACGAGTTTTGGCCAAACTTGAGAGAGCTTTTCAACTCCTATTATTCTTGATGCACCATCTTCTACAGTGCCATCTAGCCCATCTACAACTCTAGTTGATCCATCTATAGTTCATATTGGCCCTTCATCAGCTCTAGCGGATCCTCCTATGGCTTTTGTTATTCTGCCTCAGACTTTTCGGCCAAGTACTGGTTCATAGCTTCATAGGTTGTCTATTGCACCACCTAGGTTTATGGTACCCCTACCTTTTACTAGCCTAGCTATGTCCACTGTCGAGCAGAAAAGTTTTGAGAGATTTATTCAGCTACCTCCTCTTAGATTAGATAGTATACCTGGTGACAGGGCCTATGATTTTCTATTGGAGTGCTAGGACTAGTTGTGTAATTTGACTATCCTTAAGTCATACAGAGTTGCTTATACCTCCTATTAATTCACTAGCTTATCCAAGGAGTGGTGGTGGTCAGTTTTGGCCCATAGACCGGTTGGATCACTAGTTATGACTTGGGAGTAGTTTAGTGAGGTGTTCTTAGAGAGATTAATACTTTATAGCCTCTGAGACAACTGCCAAGACGGGTTTAATAGGCTTTAGCAGGGATTGATGTCAGTATCTTATTATGAGGCTAGATTTCATTAGTTTTCCAAGTATGTCTTGTTTATCATCACTACAGAGTTTGAGAGGATTTGGTGTTTCGACAAGGGATTAGTGGGTACCTTTAGGAGGCCACCGCTTATCTGGTTCAGATCGATGGCACTTTCCAAAGTGTGATGGGCCATGCCCACATAATTAAGCCTATTAGATATGACCACCAAGGCAAGGAGAGATTCCAGCAGTGTTGACAATTTAGTAGGCACCTGCCATGAGATATAGAGTTTCAGAGATAGGGCCATCAGGGCAGGGCAGTCTATGCAATTGTTCCCGCAGTTGACAATATTGACAGATCTAGGTCTATTCAGATAGGTCGTGACAACTTTTCTAGTGTAGCCAGGGGTACTAGTGTTTTAAGATAGTTATCTCAGAGGCAAGAGCTCAAAGCTTGTTATAGTTGTGATGAGATTGGGCATTTGGCAAGGTATTGTCTCATCATGCACCTTTCACTAATTTTCAGGGTCTCAGCCAGTCCGTCTAGCCCCAACCTCGGTAATTAAGGACACCTCTCATGGCATGAGTGGTGGTACTAGAAGAGGACGAGGCACACTAAAAGGTGAAGGCCCACAAACTAGCAAGGGGTGCAGGTATGCTATACAGTTCCAGACTAGGTAGAGGCAGAGGCTTTTAATACAGTCATTACAGGTATGGTTCTAGTGTGCAACCATTCTATTTTAATTATATTTGATCCAAGCTACACTTGTTCATATGTATCAACTTATTTTGCCATGAACCTTGATATTATGTGTGAGCCTTTTGCCAAACCTATTTCTATTTCCACCTCGACAGGTTAGTCTTTAGTGGTGAATCAGGTGTATCGTGGTAGTATCATGACCTTCTTAGGGAGAGAAACTATCGTTGATTTGATATTGCTTTATATAGTTGACTTTGATATAATATTAGATATGGATTGGTTGTCGCCCCATCATGCTATTCTTGATTGCCATATGAAGATAGTGAATTTATCTTATCTAGAGTTGCCTCAGTTAGTGTGGACTGGAGCATCTAGTTCTACCCTAAAGGGGTGATTTCTTACATGGATGCCTGTAAATTGATGGATAAGGGATATTGGTCATATTTGGCTTATGTTCAAGCTTGTTCTCTAGAGTCACCATCATTGGAGACCACTAGAGTTCCAAGGGGGTTCATGGATATATTTTTGACTAATTTTCCAAGTGTTCCTCCAGATGGTGATATTAATTTTGCTATTGATATGGGGCCAGACACTAAGCCCATTTCTATTGCCCCCTATCGGATGGCTCCAACTGAGTTGAAGAAGCTAAAAGAGCAGTTAAAGGATTTATTTAAGAAATGGTTCATCCGTTCGAATGTATTTTCTTGGGGTGCTCTTATCTTGTTTGTGAATAAGAAGGATGGCACTATATAACTGCGCATTGATGTAATGACCTGGGTGTTGCATGACATCATTGAACCTTGACAAAATTGTTGCGGACAAATTTAAGACCAAGTGTAGTCTCAAGGAGGGATAACGAGTCGTGTGCCTTGGTATTGGTCGTGTAACCCTCTCTAACATAACATTTGGCCTTGATTTTTGTGTTTTTAGAGCTTGTTGGGGCCAAGTATAAGGCTACAACCAGTGCCACGGTCTTATGGCTTGCTCACTAATCGTGGAACTGGTC
>JAOTQJ010000111.1:12551203-12564592 GCA_025642045.1 Solanum sejunctum | reverse complement strand
AAAATTCTTAAAGAATTAACAATTTTTTTTAAAAAAATAATATTTTTTTAGAGTTTCTCCATAATTTTAAAAAAAAAACAAGGAAAGTGTGTCGGTTTCTTTTTTAACTAATTAAATAATTTAAATAATATAAGATTTTTTTAATTTTTTTTTACATTCAAGCTTTGTGAATTTAACTCAAATACTAGTTTACGTTTTTTGTATCCACAAAAGCTTGAATATGAGAAAAATAAAATATATGATGTTATTTAATTAAGTTGATTATTTAAAAAAGAAAATTGAATTACTTTCCTTGATTATTTTAAAAAAAAATAAATATAGAGAAACTCTAAAAAAAATATTATTTTTTAAAAAAGAGTTGTCTGCTAATTTTTTAAGATTTATTTTAAAAAACTAACGGACAAACATCAATATTAAAATAAATAAAATAAAAATAAAGAATAAATAAATAAAAAAATTATAAAATTAGTAATTATGTTTAAATGCTACATAAAAATAAAGTTGAAAAGTTAAAATATAACAAAGGCAAGATAAAATGTCAAAATAAAAAATAAAGTCAAGTTAGAGGAGTTGTTTATGTATTTTTAATTGCCTTTTATCTCATATCTTGGCATGTAAAGTACACTCGCCCCCATTTTGTTGATTCCTTGGATAGAAGTGTCAAAATGAAACATAAAAAATTGAGTTGAAGGGTTAAAATAAAACAAGGTTGAGTTAAAGTGCCAAAATGATACTTCATGCCAAGTTTAAGGGGCTAGAGATATGTTTGGCCAAAAAGTAATATAACAATATGCCATGAAATATATGATGCATGAATTGTCACAATGCTCATATATAGAGGCATGTGACCATAAATGACATCTCAAACTCATGCAAGCTATTACATGAATTTGTCCGATGTAGATCTCCCATTAGTAAGAGAAGATTACTTGCCAAGGGTAATCTACACCACACCTTACGACCCCGTCATTTCGGTAACCTTCGTTATGGCTCGATCACTTTAGAAGGATTTTCAATATCATATCATATCAATATGTAACCATTCCTTACAATCCAATCATTTCGGTAATGGCTACCATATGCCTATGTTGGCACACAGTTTAAGGAAAGAGAGAGGACCCTTGAGGATAGCCCTAACGCCCCCAATCCATCGGTGCTAAGTTATCATCCCACAAGAATACTTATACATATACATGCTTTCAAAAGAGGCACAAGTCGTTTCAAAACGTTTCAATGCACACTTGGGTACAAAAGCCAAACATTCTTCATAATAATTTACACTTGGGCTCAAAAGCCAAATCACATTTTCAATCCATACTTTTCATGCATAGGAATAGCTCATTCACGATAACATATGGTACAAGCGCCCAATATGCTCAAAGAGCCAATAAACAATATACATTTATGTGATCACATTCTTGTCATAACCATATATGTGAGCTTAACTCATCGAAATCATTTTCACAAAACATATGTGAGCTTAACCCACTAATAATTTTCATAAAACCGAATGCTCATGAATGCATGTCATGAATGATATGTGAATAGCATGGGCAATAGAAATTCAATCTTAAATCAATAATACAATATGAAATTCAAGTAAATCCATAAGTAAAATCCACATTCAAATCACCATTTAGATTACCCATGCTTAAATCAAATTTTAAAAGGATAATGCATATTCAAATCTTCATAATAATCATATAATTCGACATATTTTATGGCTTAAATCCATTTAAAATCAACAATAAAGCATAGCCCATAGCTCAATTGAATTTAATAAATAATAATCTTCAAAACGTACATTTAAAGTAAGCTTAAATTCCATAAATCAAGTGAAAAAGAGTTTGGGTCTTCTTGGTTGAAAGGGACCAAGAATCAATCCTATATACCTAAGTTCACCAAGAAGAAACAAGAAGAATTTGATGAAGATAGGAGTCCTTCCTTGAATCTCAAGCTAATTCTCCACTAGTGTCTTTGAGAGGAGTTCTTAAGAGAGTAGAATATATTTTTAAGGGTGAGAGTGAATTTGGATGAGTGAAAAAGAATTTAGGTCATTTAAATGTCTTAGTATAGCATAGGAAACACAAAAGTCTATTAGGAGTAGCCATAATTACCAGAAAAAAAATCATTAATGAAGCGAAATAAAATTTGTTGTCAGGGGTCCCACGAGAAGGTTTCACGTCCGTACAAGATCACATGGACTGTGAACTTTCCCGTTAAGCCACACATAGCCAAATCACAGGAAACACTGCACAAATGAGCTTTACGAAAATAGGCAGAATTTTTTGATCCGAACTCAGAATGAGGTGAAACTAGATGTATTGGAAAACTAAATCAAAGAGCTTTAATTTGGTAGGTCATAGGCCACCCAATTCGTTTTGTGCTAAGAGATATGACCATTTAAAGTTGACCCTTCTATAGATTCTTGCAACAAGCTTTGCAAATAGAATTCCTTTGAGCTTGGCTTGATGAAGGAGACCCATGATGACGCTAAACTACATAAATAAGCTTGAATTGAGGGCTTCAAAGTGAATTTACCTTAAGCTTGAGGGCTCCATGAAAATCCTCTGATTAGAGCTCAAAGAGGATTCAGAAAGCGTTTGAGGGAGTGAATGGGAAGCTAAGTGTTAGAATAAGAACAAATAGTAATGAAGGAGTATAAACTGATTTAAGGGTCCCATGAGAGGGGTCACATGTTACGTACAAAGGCACACGGACCGTATGCCCTTCTGTGATCCAATACTCAGAAAAAGATCTCCATTGACGAAGGTTCGAGATGGTAATTCCATACTTAGAAAAATTTACACATTAGCACCCATACAGATGGTCTCACTATCCGTGAGAGCTCACACGGGCCGTGTGGCCTCCAGTGAAATTACAATTAGAAAAATTCTTGTTGACAAGTTTTGAAATGGTGATCCCATACTTAGAAAATTTTCACTCCGACGCCCATATGATAGGCCTCACAGTCCGTGAAAGGCTATACGTTCCGTGAGAGTTCCATATGTGAAGTACCTTGGCTAAAATGTGGATTTTCAAGGTCAATGCCCTCCACACTGTCCACCACACAGACCGTGTAGGGTTCATGTGAGATGAACCTTAGTCTTAAACTCCACATAAATGCCAACACTCTACACACAAGGCCAAGGGCCACCTCAAGGCACCTCTACATAGTCTGTATACCTTCACACGGCCCATGGAGGCTCCCCTAAAGTGTCCCTTGGTCCAAAACTTTCTGGAACCTAATTTTCAAGCTCCATTAAGGTCATACAAAGTCCAGGTCCTTACACATATATAGCAAAAACTATCATATAATACAACCTAGGAGAGCTTCTACAAATACATAATAATACTGTACAAGGCCAAAGTCTAAAGCAAAAGATGCCATCAAAAGGAGACTATAAAGCCAAAGCTATCAGTACTCACCCAAAAGACGTCTCTTGTGTGCTCTTAGATCCCCCAAAATCAGTGCCCATAGCTAGAACCTGGACCTATACCATGAGAAGATGCAAAAAGTAGGGATGAGTACTAAAATAAGACACCCAGTAGGCAACATTGCCGACTGAATGAAATAATAGGAATAAAGAAGCTCAAATTTAGCTAAAAGCAGTAGTCCGGTAAATCAACCCCATAACCCCCAACTGAACCGACTAACACAAAGTGCAATTATGCCGACTGACGAAAACCGAGTAGGCCTCTACCACAACTATCTCCAAACTAATACAAAGTGTTGTACATGGGTACAAGACCCTAACGTCTATGCTTGTACGCCAACTGGACCCCCATAAGCCTAGAAGGTACACCCGCACACAATCTAACTGCCCAAATCATCGCAGAAAACACAATCACCACAAAACCAACTCTCAACATCACAGGATCAAGGTCACATTGTACGTGGGTGTAAGGCCCTAGTGTCTAAGCCTAGGCGGCCCCTTAAGCCCCCATAAGCCTAAAGTGTACACCCATGTACAATCGGGTATGTATAGGTGTGTGGATCCACAAGTAATAAGTCGGGCCCTTGACCCCAAAGTTCCACATAATGGTAGGATCCCCAACCCATCTAGGAACTAGTACCACCTGGGGCCTCGAACCCCGATTCCTCCTTCCTGGTCTCTGCTCAGGTAGTCAGCCTAGGCCAGATGGTCTAACAATAAATCTAACAATGAGAAGTATCCCCAGTGGGAGAAAAAATCCCCTTAACACAATCAACAGGGCCTCGAACCCAAAGTATTAGTCCATAGGGCCTCGAACCCCTTTAGAGCCGACACTCAGGTCTCAGATGCTCAGACATGATCGTCGAGGACTCGAGCCATGGGGCGCGCCACTCAAGATCTCAAACACTCAGATGTGACCACCGAGACTCGAACCATGAGGTGTGTCATCTAGGTCTCAAAGCATAGAATTAGCCAATCTCCCCCTAGCCTATTCAGATCCAGATTCCCTAATCATATCATCCCTCTCGAAAAGAACCATCCCCATTGAATAACACAATCCATCGCCTCCCTTAGATAATGACAAATAACTCATCCCCAGGTATGTAAAAAAACTTGTATGTAACAGCTAACAATAGTATATCAGAGCGTATGCCTTAATAATTGGTGTAAAATCAAGTCTAAATAGCCAAATATGCCATAAAATCTAGTCAATCACATGTGATAAGAGTAAAGCATGATAACAACAGTAATATCATTTGTACCCATAATAGCCAGGCCCAATGGAATCATATTTATGCCAGAAATCAAGTCATAGTACGACAAAGAGTCAACAAGTAGTCTCGTAGTTATCATATCCCAACAATATAAGGCAACATACATTCGCAGACAAATATTAGGTCAAAATATGTACCTTCCCTACGATATCAGCCCATAAACGACCCTTATTAGGCCTCCTTATGCTCAATAATACCATCATGTATCGAATTTACAACATTCACAGCCAACATAGAGTACAATCCCACAGCTATATATACTCTGCACCCCGAGCACAACTAGCATTTCATATGCATCTCACTTCAGTATGCTTACAGTTTCACTTAATCTAAGGTTTATGGAAAGCCTAACAACCGACACATAGAACTCTGAATCAACCCAGTCCAGGTTATCCCCTCCAAATAGTCTCCCGACATTGCTCGACTATTAAAATGTAGTTCACAATGTTAACACGATCGAATCGGGTGTAAAAACTTGAAGAACTGGCGAAATTAAGCCAAATGGACCTAAAACAAGAAAAATAGGGATTTGAACGAAATTCCAAAATGACCTCCACAACCCAAGTCTACAGCCAAGAATTCAACCCTAAACGGGCCCTAGAATACCAAGATTGACTTAAAACGAAATTTAAAACTTTATCAGGGAAACACCTTTTTCAAAACTTTCCCAATCAAAATTCTCAAAAATCAAACAATTTCAGCTAACACCCAGCATACCATAGCGTTCCCCTCGAAATGTAGAATAATTTAGACTCAAGTTTCACTTAATTCCATCAAGAATCTGCTAAGATATCAACACGTAAAGTTTTCACAATTTTCAAGAAGATATTCAGCTAAAAACAGTGATTTTACGTCGAAGTATGCACTGATTCCCAAATGTGACTTCACCACGACGATCCTTGCGAAAATACGAGACATGTGGATCTTTTGAATCGTCGAAAAACGAACTTAAAATCAAGTTTTTACAAGCTTGGGAAGTTAAGTGTGAGGGTTATTCGCGAAGGGTGATGACCCTTTTATAGGCCACCTACAAGCCTCTGCAAACGAGGAGGTGTAGGAGACCTGCCCTACTCTGCGAACGCAGAGCTTCACCCTACCTGGCCTCCGCAAACGTGACACATTAATCTTCACAAATGCGGAGGATAAAGATTGTTGGTGTTGCACCAGCTAAGCCCAAAACTTCATCGGGGCGTTCGGTGTTCGTTTTACATAAACAAATAGTGCAACCACATGGATTTCAATATTCTGGATCCAACGATGCAGTCAAAATTCCCAACAGAGCATCATACGAAAAAATGAGGGTCCTACTTCCTCTCGGCTAATTTTAGCTAAAAGAACTGAGGGGGGCAAAATGCAACCGGATATCCCCGTCAACTAGCGGAGAGTCATTGTAGACTATCTTCAACGTTTCGGAGCAGACTGCACCATCAGATTCCCATTCCGGGCACATTTGTCATGTTTTTACAGAAACACATTTTTTAGCTTCCGGTTGAACTCATCTTGCAATCTTTGGCTCAAAATCAAACCAAGAACCTCCATCCTCGAACCAACCACCCTCCTAGCCTAAATTGAATGTTTTGAAACTAATGGAGTCATTGAAATCCCATTTCGAGTCCATTTGCTAGAGTTTTGTCAGAAATCTCATTTTTGCAGCTTTTACTTCTTATTAACTAGCAAACTTGCACAATTCATTACCAAAATATCCTATAACCATCCTAACAGGCCCAATAGGTCATATAAGGTTCGAGGTCACTATACAAAAGCTCAAAACAACAGAAATAATACAGATACACAAAATTGACCCAGAGGGTCATTACATGCTGGCCCTACATAGACACGCCATGCTCTTCACGAACGCAGAGGGTTGGCTTTGTGCTATTTGCACCAATTATTCGTAAAACTTGTCCCGGGCACTCTCGACTAGTCCAATGTCCATTTTATTGTAAATAAATAGTGCAACCATATGGATTTTGACATTTCAGATCCAACGAGGAGGCCAAAATATCCAACATAGCATCCTATGAGAAAAATAAGGGTCCCACTTCTTTTCAGCTAATGTTAGCTAAAAGAATTGTGGGGGTGAAAACATACCTAGAAACCCCCACCATCCGACGAAAGGTCATTTTAGGCTATATTCGACGTTTCAGAGCTGACCACACTATCAAATTCTATTCCAAGCATGTTTAGCTAGGTTTTTACAGAAAATCACCTTTTAAATTTTCGATTGAACTAATTTTACGATTTCTGACTTAAACTCATACCGAGACCCTCAAACCTTAGACCAACCATGCTCCTAGTCTAATTCGGTCATTCCAAAACTAATGAAACCGTCAAAATTTCATTTCGAGATCGTTTACTAGGACTTCACTAGAAAACTCATTTTTACAATTACAACTTCTCGTTAACTCAAAAATTCACATAAATCACAACCAACTCAACCAATAACCATCCCAACAGTCCCAACAAGTCATGAATGGCCCGAGGTTGCCACACTTATGCTCAAATCAATAGAATAACCATAGAAACACAGAAATGACTTAGAGGGTCATTACATCAATTGAGTGTGCCCACAAGCCCACACAATGTATAATACTCAATGAATTCAATGGGAATAGGCACACAAACAACAAATAACCATGGAATTCAACCACTACCTCACAAATTTGGGGTAGCTCGCACATGGGTGCCAAAATAATTATCAACAAAAACCACACCCGACTAGCATAAAGAAGAACCCATGGCAAAAATCATCCAAAATCATGTTTACCAAAAAAGATTCTAGCCTAAGAGACAACTTCCTCCAAAAAATCTCATATATTCCATGTTTCCTAAGTCAAAGAAGAACAAAACTCATACCTGGTACACTGTTGAAAATGATGGAAGCAACTAAAATTCGCAAGGACGGGTTGGGCGTCATTGATTGAAGGTGAGAAGTTAGTTAGGGTTGAAGAATTAGGGAAAATTGGGTGAATTTGAGAGTAAATTGGGGATATTAGGGGTAAGGATCGTGGATTTGGGGTGGAAAATGACAGGTGGGGTTTTTCAAAGGGTAAAAATTTAGGGTAGGTCGGGTAAATTTTGCGAACAGATGAACATGTTCCCCACAAGTTTGTGACGTGGACTGTCGCGCACTTAACACTGCGGACTCTTTTGGTAAAAGAAATTGTTAGGGCCTAAAAGGTTTTATTTTTTGATCGTCAAACTCCGAAAAAATTCTTGAACACCTGTGTGTATGCTAAAATATGAAAACAAGTCAATCCGACCACAAAAAATCCAAAAACACTCAGCGAAACTACAAGAATTGAAAATCACCAACGAAACTACTGGAAGCTATTGCTGACTTACACTTCTGTGTCAGACTGACACTTTTCAATGATATTTTTTAATTTCAGGGACACCGCGCGGCAGTCCTTATTCCAGGAACTCATCCAGTTCTTCTCTAGCAAGTAGCAGTCATTCTACTCCGCAATCAGGCACCTCTGATCCTTCAAGTGGTCACTACTTAACTGCCAAAAGAAGCGGCAGTAGTGATTCTTCAACAAGCTTTTCTGGTGAGATTCCACCAACAAAATTCAGATCGTTTAGGGAGATCTATGAAAATTTGTTTTTTGCTTTGTATGTTGCAGAACCCACTTGTTTCAAGGAAGCTCTAGAGAGTCAAGTATGGAAAGATGCAATGATAGAAGAGATGCAAACAATTGAGCAGAATTGGACATGGGCGATGGTGAATCTACCAAACGGAAAGAAACCCATTTGACCCAAGTGAGTGTTCAAAATCAAGCATCAAGCATATGGGAGCATATAGAGATACAAAGCTAGGCTTGTCGGTAAGGGATATGCACAACATCAGGGTATTGATTACGACGAAACATTTTCATCGGTTGCTAGCTTTGAAACGATATTCTTGGGCAGTTTATCAACTTTATATTAGATTTTCATTCTTAAACGGGGATTCAAAGTGGAAGCTTATGTTTCCCAATCTGAGGATTTTGTTGTTGATGGCAATTAGAGCAAAGTATACAAGCTTAAGAAGGCTCTTTACGGGCTAAAACAAGCGCCATGAGCATGGTACAACAAAATCGACTCGTACTTCCAGAGGAATGGGTTTGAAAAGAGCGATAATGAGCCTACACTGTATGTTTATGTAGATGACATGATTTATATGGGATCATTTGAAACTTTTGTTGCCGAATTTAAATCTTGCATGATGAAGCAGTTTGAAATATCAGATTTAGGCACTTTCAATACTTTCTTGGGCTTCAAGTGAAACAGGTTGGAGATGGGATTTTTGTTTTTTGAAGTATGCAAAAGACCTGCTCACGTTTGGTATGCATAATTGTAAAGTAGCTGCCACACTGATGAATGCAAATGAAAATTTTCAGCTTGAAGATGGAACAGATATTGCCAATCCTAATCAATACAGAAGCTTAATTGGAGGTTTGAATTACTTGACACACACTCGTCCTAACATTACGTCTTCTGTCAGTGTATATGCATAGTCCTAGCAAGCAACATCTTGGTGTTGCCAAAAGAGTTCTGCGTTATGTTGCAGAGACTGTCGTTTTTTGGAATTTTGTACTCTAGAGATGTAGATTTCAGTTTGATATGGTACAGCTACGGTGATTATGCTGGAAGTATAGATAACAGAAAGGGTACTTGTGGAAGACTCATAGAATGCTACTCGAAGATTAAGCATTTGCAAGTCAGGTTTGAAAGAAATGGCTCTTATGAGCTCCTCCACAGCTTCAGTCTCCCTCTGGTCATCCATGAGCACTGTTGCATCCAACATTCAAATTCAGTATGAACAAGGCAAAACTCATGGCTGACAAAGCAATTAGAATTGCTTAACTTGCAGCTGACACCTAATAAATCCTGGGGACCAGTATAGAGGAACTTTTACATATCCTCCTAGTTTAATGTCATTTAGTACAAGAATTTAGGGAAAAGTAGAACAAGAAGTCATCCAAACAATAACAAACATGTAAAGAAACATCACATTGTGTTAACCAGCCAATAAATCTCCATGCAGGACTAGACTGAACCAAAAGTTCTGAACCTTTACGGAAAATTGATCATCATTTGCAAGGAAAAAACGCCAACATATTAATTGACCCAGTAAAGAAGTGCTGAAGAAAATTTTGGCTAGTGTTATGAAGGAGATTGTCCTAGTTTCAGAAAATGCAAACTTCTTTTTTTTAATCACATAGTGGTCAGTGACCTTTTTTATTCATATAAATGACAGAAGTATGACAACCAGTCTGGCCAAGAAGCTCAAAACATGTCTGAAAGTTAAAATGCAGTAAAAGAAAGGCAGGGTCCAAAGCATAGACCCGGCCTGAAATATTCTCTAAATTGGGATTGTCGATCTCAGGAGATGGACCGACAATTTTCTACTGGAGTTGAGTGAGTTCTGAAAATGCTACCGCAGGCCTGCATTCAGAACCACTGTTTCCTCCATCCCCTTCTTCGGGTGATCTTCCAGCTGGAGCCTGATGGTGACTCTGGTATTAAGCTGAGCATCGAGCCTTCACTGTTCCAAAATAAGTTTCCATCTCATTGTTTCCTTCATTTTTTAGTTGTTTGAACCCATTCCGTTACTGTGTCCTCTAAAGGAGATTGGGGTGAGTTCATTTCTGAATGGATCTGTAAAAGGGTGTCGTCTGGGATCTGCAGATACTTATGTAGGTCTCCTCCGCTTTTTCTTTGTATGTTTGCATTGTCGTCCAGCTACTAAACCGTTTTTCCTTCTGTGCCTTATCAGCTGGGGGTGGTAAGAACCAATGCTTGCACACACACACACCCAGTAGGGTTTTCTGTCACACTCCAACTACAAGAACTAATTTGACCCTGCAGTCCATTGATTTTTGTGAAGTTGCTTTCTGATAGCTAGATTCGAATAGACTACCTAGGATAACCGCAGCCCGAATGCCTGTATAGTTATGGCATACTCTGTAAATGTGCTTGTATTCTCTGTTTACAATTTTCATTCCTTTCTTGTTTGCATGTGTTATAGCTGATGACTTTGTGAGTTCTTATCCTGATTGATGGTAATTTTGCTTCGTCTGGATTCAAGATCTTCCTACCTATGGTTGTTAGATCTTGAAAAGTGTGGTAGAGTTGTGTTCCATAGTGATTGATGGTTGTGTTAGCTAGGAAATTTGCCATTTGGTTTCCTTGTCTAAACCTGTGTGATTTCTGCACTGAGAGTGGCTATGATTTCTTTTATTTCCTCCCCCTGTTCTTCAATTTCCCAAGTTACTCTACACACGTTTTGTAGTATGTTCTTCAAACTGAGAGAGTATGTCTTGCATCCACTTTTTTCTAGCTATATTTAGCGATAGATATCACTTTTATAGTATATGTTTTCCACCTCCTCTAGAGATTTCGAATCTTTGAAGATGAGAAAACCTTGAAAACTCTCTTATAACGATTATAATACACAAAATTTAAAAAAAAAAAAAACTTATTTCTTTAGGGAAACTCAAGAAACACTCTACCTCTTGGTAAGTGATCAAACCTCTTTTGAACTATGTAGCTGTTAGGGATTTTGGAATATCTTATTGTGTTGAAATCTGTCCTGAGTAAATAAATACATTATGGAAAGATAACTCACATAACTATAACTCTTATGTTTATGTCAAAAGCTGGTTTTGCTTTTATGGGATCAAAAAGGGGGCGCAAAATGGAAAAGTTCTGACAAGTTTTTCAGATTTAGAAACCTGCTATGTGCTGTTGTTAGTGTTTTAAGCATATCATTTTGTATGAAATATATTTTGTGATGGTTCTTGATCCCTTGCAACTCCAAGACATGTATCTACAACTTTTATGAAGACAGAAAAGTCTAATTTTGTTGTTTACCTATTTAAAACTTAGTCACAACACAAGACAGTCAAGCTGTCCAGATTTATTATTTTGGAAATTTGGGGTACTTTGCACAAACTAGACTCACTTTTGATATTTATATTGTTCATTTTCACCTGCTGAAATTCTGAACATTAAATGTGTATTTGATTGTGTATTCAAGGTATTTATATTCTTGTACAAGTTAAAGGAATTTGATTGAGGAAATTGACGCATTTGTTGATTCACAATTTGAACTGTGGTAGGGCTGTTATGTGCTAAAGAGCCAAGGTTTGTGTAATAAATTGTACCTGTACTCTCGTTACATGTTGTGATACTTGAAAAGCTGTCTTTGTACCTTGTTTACCTTTTTGTCATTTTATATTGTCATGTTGGTATCCTTTGAGATTGGCAAGACACTTGTTTGACTCGCCCACCTGCACGGATTGCTCGACCACTTTGCACTCTTGTTGGGACTTTGTCCTTCTTGTGACTGTGACTCTATCACTACTGGCATGCCCCTTGATTCGAATTTTTTGCCATCTTGACTTAGAATTTTTGTTTCGATTTATGTATAGAAGTCTATTTTAAGTACAACTAGAAAAACCACTTTCAATATGGTTCTAAGTCTCTTGATTATTAGGCTTTGACCCTTCTTGCTACAGGGCTTTGGTCCTTCTTGATACTTGATTATGTTTAGTGTGATGGCATGATGTATATATTGGGCGATGTTGGTTACTGGATCTCTTGTAAAATGACACTATAAGCTTTCTTTACACTTATCTTTAAATTTCAAACTTTATATTCCTGGGGCCTATTTGGAAAGTCACCCTGGTAATTGAATTTAGTGTAATTGGTGTAGTTACACTATGACCTATTTCGTTAGCCATGTCATTACTTGATCAGTAAGTAATTGAGTGTAATTGGCAAGGAGAGTTCATAGGAGGCTGTGAATTGCTGGTAATTATATGATGTAATTACAAGCTGGTTATTTTTTAATTTCTTTCATTTATTTCTATTTTTTTTAGTTTTTAATTTATTTTTTAAAACTTTTAATATTTTTAAAACTATATTTTATTTTATAATATTTATTTTTCATTTTCTACTGCATCTCAACCTTTAATTCTTCTGATTTTATGAGATTTTTATTTCATTTTATATTTAATTATTTTGTGTTCACTTTTTTCATTAGCATGATTTATTAGTATTCTAATATTTAAATTAAAATTGAATTTATGAATAAAATAAATTATTCACTTACGTTTTTTATCTTTTAAATCATAGTTATGTACTAAAATTTGACATAACAATATTATGTTGAATTTTTTTTTTGAATTTACAACTTATGTTACTCCCGTTGTTTAAAAAAGAATTACCTACTTTTCTTTTTGGTTTATTTAAAAAAAGAATGACCCATTTTTTTTTTTGACAAAATTTTAATTTCAAATTTTTGCGTGGCATGTTTAAGGCCACAATATTAAAGGATATTTTGATACATTTAACATAATTTTAATTTAGAAGCATAAGATTGAAAAATTTTCTTTCTTTTCTTAGATTCTGTGCCAAGTCAAATTAGGTAATTCATTTTGAGATGGAGAGAATATATTTTAGTTTTATTTATTTTGGTAGTATTTACTTGATATTTCACATTATAAGACATTTAATTTTTTGTTAGATTTGATAGATTATCTTTTAGTCAAATATTTTAATAATTTTACTATGACATTAATATTTATAATATTTAATATTTTTATCAAATATGTATTTCATGATGTCATATAAATCTTGTATTTTTAATTTTCATGGTTAATTTTAATTAAATTATACTAATTTAAAAA
>JAOTQJ010000111.1:12538904-12551103 GCA_025642045.1 Solanum sejunctum | reverse complement strand
TATATTTTTCATTTCCTTTTCAATCTCAACCTTTACTTCATGCGATTCCATGGAAATTTTTCATGCTATCTTTTTTTAAAATTTATTTCATGTTTATTTTTTTTATTAGCATAATTTTATTAATATTCTAATTTTTAAATTAAAGTTGAATTCATTGTTGAATAAAGTTATAAACTTATGTTTTTCTTTTAAATCATATTTATGTATGTTATGTTAAAATTTGACATAAGAGCATCAACAACAACAACATACTCTGTGGAATGTGGGGTATGAGGAAGGTAAAATGTACTTAGACCTTACCACTATCTCATAGAGATAGAGAGGCTACCTCATGGGGAGAGTATAATGATATAAGAGCATTATGTTAAATTTTTTATTTCGAATTTAGAACTTATGTTATATGCTTAGTTTCATTTGTTTAGGTAGTATTGACTTGATATTTCACATTACAAGCCATTTATTTTTCAGTTAGATTATCATTTTGTTAAACGTTTTAATAATTTTACTATGACATTATATATATAATGTTAATATTTATGTCAAACATGCATTTCATGATGTTCGTATAAATCTTGTATTTTTTATTTTTATTATTAGTTTAATTAAAATATACTAATTTGTAAAATATGAATTGATTTTTTTATAATATTAATTAAGAATATATATTTATTAATTAGATATAAAGTATCTAATTAAATATTATTTATAAATATCGTTATTCGTCTAATATAAATTATAAGTTTAAATAATTAATTTGTATTTTTAAAATTTAATATAACCTTGTAATTGCACTTGTGCAAACAAATAACACAATTGTAGTTTACATATTGTAATAACATTGTGGCAAACAAACGGATCACAATAATTACTAGTTTGTGTAATTACTAGGCTAATTATTACTACCCTAGTAAATACACCAATTCCAATTACCATGTGCCTTTACAAACAGACCCTTGATATATTTGTTTACTTGATTTTAGTTAGTTTGTTTCTATTTTATTGTCCACTTCTTGAGAAAGGTAAATTGGTGAATCTAATAACTTCAACCCCATAGTGTTTACACCACTAAGCTTTATGCATAGCGGTAGTTATTTCTATCGTAGGAAATGTCCAAGGAGATACTTAAAGTTGGCCATTGGAGAGAGTTTCTAGGAGTTCTAAGAAAAATAACATTTGCATATGGGCAACTATATTTTGTAGTAGTTTGGGACATGTATATGATCCATGGGTTGTATATGTATAGTAATTTTTGAAGGTTGGTACAATCATGACATCATGGTTTGTAACTTGAAATTCGTGACATGTTTGGTTGGTGTGGGGTGTATAAACCTAGGTCTTGTAATGTACTAAATTACTATTTATTTTGGAATGTTTGTATGAAGCATGAAGCAGTAAATTTTTGTATTTGGATGTCAATAATAATTTATAATATGAGTTATAGTAGTATGGGTAATGCATGAAATTTCATAAGGCATTTGCTTAAATTATTTTCAAAAGTTCTTCCACCATAAATTGGAAATTTCTATTTGTTTAAACCTGAGATTAAATGAATTTTTAAATGGTAAATTTTATACCTTTAACTATTTTGAATGAGCCTAATTTCGTTATTAGATAATGATCAAATATATCTTATGTTCAACTCCTTACAAAATATTGCAAGTATTATATAAGTTCTCTTTGTAAAGAAGTGGCATCCTCCTAAGAGGGTAGCTACAAGTGTTCAGAGCCTGGGTGGTCATTCTAGGACTTTTGTTGTGGATTGCTTGTATACTTGTTTCTTTTACAAAAAGTTTGGATTATATTATTAGCTCACTTACATGGTTAACATTATTTTATTGCATGTAGAGTGCATATGCATTATATACATGTCCCAAATACAAAGTGATCTTCCCTTTTTTGAAGGAATTAAGTTATGGTCTCTTCTTCTACTAGACCTATGAAGCTGCACGTGAATGATCAGATAATTCTAATTCCCAACCTCATGCACCAAAAAGGCTGGAGAACGTTTCTCGAATCAATATTTTCCTTGTACTAGTGGGTTTGAAGTGGGAAAGCATCAAGGTGTAAGAGCTAGTCCACATACTCACATGAGTTGTAGTACTCAAGTTATGAATACCCCTTTCCAACATATGGTTGAATTCTTCCACCACATGGCTAAAAGGATGCATGATCCCCCCGGAATAAACTTTTAGAAAATGAGGCAAATGGGTGGAGTTGAGTGGAAGGCATTATTGATCCCACTGATGCTGAACAATGATTGGAGCATATGGAGAGGGTGTTTGAGCAGTTGGAATGTTCAGATGTTGCTAAATTTTTCTATCTCATTATTATAAAAGGATGTTTATGATTAGTGGGTAAGTAATACCAAGGTGAACCTCCAGTTCTTAGTTGGGATGATTTTGTTAAGGAATTTCGTATGAAGTATGTTCCACCTGCTTATTGTGATGCTAAGACAAAGGAGTTTTTAAATTTGAGGCAAAGAGGCATGTCTATTGCTTAGTATGACCAGAAGTTTCTAAGACTTTCTCGTTATGCTTGGGATATTATTCAAGAGGAAAATGATAAGTGCAGGAGATTTGAAGACGGTTTGAGTGATTCCATTGGAAAGAATGTGGCAATCCTACAACATGAGAACTTTTGTAAATTAGTTTCTGCTGCTTTGACTTCAGAAAGAGTTGATAAGGAAGAAACTAGGAGACGTGAAAACAAATTCCGAAAGCCTAGATCAGATTTCGAAGGTCCACCCGAAAGGGGAAGGTTTGATGATTCTAAGGCTAGTAGTGTTAGCTCAACAAAAGTAAAACAGATTTGATCACTTACCAAGAGGTAGAGTGTTTCCTGAGTTCCATCCAAAAGGAATAAGTTTTTCCTCTGATTTTGAGCATTAAAATTGTTATAACAGTTCTCGAGGTTTCCTAGTCTTCAAGGAACCAAAATCTCCAGAGTAGGTTGAAATATAAGCTATGAAGTGATATCTATCACTTAATATAGCTAGAAAATGAAGTGAGGTGCTACAAAGATGCGAAAAAAAACTATCAAGGTGGAAGAATCGGTATTTATAGATTGACACTCACTAACACAGTGCTTGATAGTCTTTTACATACATGATGAGTCTATTTCCTATTCCTCAAAGCATAGGGAAAAAAAATCAATAGATTGAGAAGGTCCTTCCAATGGAAAGAGAATGAGGACAAGAAAGGCTACAATTTGGTGAAATAGGATATTCTTACTCTTAGCCGAGAACAAGGGGGTCTTGGACCGAAGAATCTCAGCAAACAGAACAACTGTCTCCTACAAAAGTGGTTATGGAGATTTTGTCCAGAAGATGGGGTCTTAAGGAGAAGGTACATAGGAGGAAAGTATGGCTTACTTAGCCACTGCACATTTGGTTTTATTGTCTGGAAACCAATCAGGAGACTTTGGCCTAACATTATTAACATCTCCATTGGTGATGGTAATGGTCTGAAAACTGCTTTCTGGAGTTTGGGTAGGGGAGAACAGCTTGAGGAACTTATTTCCCCAATTATACTCTTCGAGCTTGCAGAAAAATGATACTATCTCACAGCTTTGGCGTCAACAATGGTGGAACTTTCTCTTCAGGAGAGCACTAAATGACTGGGAAATTGGACAAGTAGCAGGCCTTTTGGGAACAGTAATCTCTTCCCCAGGTACTTCTATGAGTCGAGACAAGCTAATCTGGAGACTACACAGCAAAGGCCAGTTCACAGTCAATTCATGCTACTGGAACCTCAATTCCAACTAGATTAGCAACTGACATAGGGCTTTGGAAGGCAATCTGGAAAGCCAGAAGTCCACCAAAGTGACTTGTTTCACATGGCTAGTGTGCAGGAAAGCCTGCCTCACCCATGAGGCACTACAGATAAGAGGATGGCAGAAATTATCTCAATGTTTTATGTGTGATCAGGAAGCAGAAGTCAATAATCATTTGTTTATGCATTGCAACACTGCCACAGTCCTATGGAACAGTTTCTTGTGCATTTTAGGAGTTAGTTGGGTGATGCGCAAGATAACCTTGGAGTTGATGAATCAATGGTCAAGAATTCGCAAAAGACTGAAAGAAAAAGATTGGTGGAAGACAATACCAGCTTGTATATGGTGGACCTTATGAAGAGAAAGGAATGATAGGTGCTTTGTAGATCAGAGAGTCAACCTACAGAAGAGTAAGATGAAGTGTACAAGCCTTCTATTTTTTTTTGGTGTAAACAAGAGTTGGTAGGGGAGAAAGTAGATTTAATAGATTTCATAGGAAACTTGTAAAACTACCCAAATGGGGGTCTGTCCACCACTCCGCAGGTTGTAAGTTTCCAATTCATCATTCATTGAATGATGAATTTTTGTGTAAATACAGAGTTTGCCTTATCTCAAAAGTTGTGTTTTTTTGGTGTACTTCAACTGAAAGACCAACTATCCTATTTATAGCAAGAGGAGCGTTGTTTTCGCCAATCAGAATGAATTAGTTCCCATGCACACAAATGGATACACTGCAATTTGCACTGCAAATTTCTCAATTTACTCTTCTGACACAAATGGTAGGACCTGCTTTCATATTCCGATGATTGTTATTCCTTTTCTTTTCTTCTGCTTTTTACTTTATTTTATTTCAATCTATTTAATTATTGTGTCCACAGAATCTGCAACTTAGAAGGAACTCAAATGATTGAGAAATGGAAGATATGAACTTTTTGATGCAGAAACTGGAAATTCTGGTATTAGAGGAAGATAGAAAAGGCTCTATACTTTAGATTGGTAGCAAGGATAGGAGATTCACTGTTAAACTATGTTATTAGGTGAAGCTGAGACATGGAAAAGAAGATCAATGACCATGGAAAATGACTTAGAAGATCATATTTAATTTAAAATATAAGAGTCATAGTAATCGCAGGCCTACAAGAAGAAAATAGATGGTATTCTCCTATACGAAGGCTCTTTCAATTGGTTCTATTTCAATTTTCGGTTGAACTTTTTTGTTGGCAGTCCAGACATGTCATCCATCCTTTATCAACGCTATAATCCTTCCAAAAGAAAGAGTTGCATTTTCAATAAGAAGATTCATCCGTTCAAACCCAGGCCCACAAGCAACAAATATTGCTTCCTGTTTGTGAACCTTCTTTAGGTTACACCAGGAACTTTTATCATAATTACCAATAGAAACCAAGAAATTATTCCCATCAAATATAATCACCGTGGAACTTCGCTTCAAATTCACATAACAAGTTTTATTCATCATCCTACAGTTAGGTTGTTAGTCAGAATTTTAGCAACCTCTTCCAGAACAAAGAAGTTAGTAACAAGCAAGGGTGGCAAAGTTATTGAAAGTGATGATGTACCTGCAGCCCTGTATCCATAAAGGTAAGTCCTTAAAGGATCCAATACAGACGCCACGTGGAGATCATTATTTGCCATGTCACGATCACAATACTCTGACTGTTTTTCATAAGCCGATGCCTTGTTCTGAGCCTTGTCTATCAGCTTAGTCATTTCCTCATAAGCAGATTTCCGATCATTTTTTAGATGATATACACGAGCTAACCCTTGATGAGCTCTTGTATGATTTATCTCGAGGGCACTGACATAACAATCTGCAGCAAGGTCCAGCTTATTGCAATCCACATAAACACTTCCTAGATTATTTAATGCCTACCAAGACAATATAACATGAATAAATTCATCTACAGAAACAACACCAAGAGAACTAGTTTGGAGAAATGACCCACTTGTCCCTTGCGAAGACCATCTGAAGGACATTTAAGTGCTTCGTCCAACAGTCGGATGACATAGGATGAAGATTCAGAATCCAGAGTTGAATCGGCTAGAGCATATGCTTTAAGGAAAAAGGCTTCGAATGACCTTTGGAGAGAAATGGATTCCTCAGCATTGGCAAGTGCTTCTTCACGATGTCCAGTGTCATATAAAATCCATCCTTCATACACAAGCCTTTCACATGTGGAAGTGGAATGATTCCGGGCCAGGCGTAAACTGCGCATTGCAGCCTTTTGACAATTTAACCTGCATGTAAAGTGTGTTACGTAAATATAAGTAGTAGGATGTGCTTCTATCAAATGATTTTGAAAATCAACAGCATGGAATGATATCCATGATAAGGCTTTTCTGTTTGTGAATGGCGTATGTTGCCAGTCATTCCCCAAAATCTATTTATATGTCATTCACATTTGTTGATTTAATCCAAATAAAGATAGTTATGATAAAGTTGCTCGTAAGTTATCCATTTCAATTTTCACTACATGATCTCAGAACTTAAAAACTGGGCTTGATGTGCTACAATCAATAGTGATGCTGTTTGAGCATAACCTAACACATGTAACAAGATTATGGTCAATAAATCGCCAGAAAAAGTCTGCCTCTCATCACATTGACCAGTCTTTTCCTTTTTTTCATTTTTGCTTGCATTCCCCAAAAATGAAGGAACCAGATGCCAGGATCTAAAGAAGGTAGGATTTGTGTGTACAGCATAAACTTGCAGCAAAAATCAAAAGATAATGTCTCAAGAAACTACCGTAACAGGAGCAGAGATTGTCTGAATGGCAGAATGCTCCTCCCAGGATCATTTATGAGCATCTGATGTATAACAGCCAGAGAACCAATATCATCAACAGATGACCATCGATCGTAGAGTTGCATCCAGCAATCTGCAGGGCTCCACGGCTGAACGTGCAGACTGAGAAGCTCAACCAGGTGGTCAGCCCTCATTTTCCCATGAAACATCATATAGTTTGGTTCTAGAGTCAACAATGCTCGGACATCTCTTATAGCAGATCGATAATCCTCAAGTGCAATAAAACACCAAGCCCGCAGTTCAAGGCAGTCTGGAGAGACCTTAAAACCAATAATTCTATTTATCTCAACAACAGCAGCCTCAATCTGGCTCTCTTCTACCATCACAATGGATCTGTATTTGTATGGAAAAGAAAGGGAAGGATCCAATCTGGTGACATCATTAACATCCAAAATCTTTTGTTTACCTAAACTGCACAAAGACCTCTCTTGGTACATCCACCCCGTAGGTGTATACTTTGAAATAATACTATTAATTAGTTCTAAAGCCAAAAACCGCTGCCCTTGCTTGAATTTAGTCCATGCAACCCCTACTACTGAATAAACATGACCAGCCTCAATTGCCATCTCAAAAGAATGTTGAGCTTCTTTGTAATCCTTCCTTTCAAACAACACACACCCAAGTTGATGCATAGCTAGTGCCTTTTGCCATCTTTCATTAGCACACTCCTTCAATCTCTCCAACAACAAAACTGTAACTTTGGACATCATGTTATCTTCTATTGCTACCTGGCTAAGGAATAATATAACAGGAAAGAAGCTTGCCCGACAGTGGCAAGTCTCTCCCTAGCCTCAGAGCTACAAAATGTGCTGAGAACATTTGGATTATGCAAATAACCTGGAAGCTCTCTCAGAATTAGCTGCAAGCAAGACGCCACAAGCAGAGGTGTTCTCTCATCCAGAGCATAATCAATAAGAATCAATGCCTCATCAATATCAGAAACCAAAGATGCCAAGTAACAATCAGAAGCAGATTTCATTTCCTCACAACAGAATCTGTTTGCAAATGAACGAAGCTCCAGAAGTATGTCGGGTGGGTAGGAATCAAATCTTTTAGTCCTACTAAAGGAATCTACGGCTCTCATTCCATCCACAGATATGCCAATGAGTGTAAAATCAATTCTTTCCTTACCAGACTCAATGAAATCACCATACAACATTGATTTTAACGGAGCAGAGAGAGCCGCAATTCTACCTCGAATACAGTTGACTTCCTCATTGCCTATGCAGAAATGAACTATTTCCTCATCCTTTTCTGAGCAGAGGAAATTATTATTCCCATCTGAGATTTCATTAGGTGGTCCATGAGATTGGCAATGATAAAAAGCTGATTTGGGATCATAACCATGTAGCAAGGTAATCTTGGGGTATTCAAGCACTCTTCCAATACAATCGAAAGCTGATGATCCTACCAACTCATCCTCTCTCCTCGCAAACCTCAACCAAGCAGACAAAACCACCTTGGAATGCACATCAACTGCATGTTGACGAGCTGATTGAAGACACCTACGCAGCAACTTTGGATCACCAAGGGTGTACAAGAGAGCATACTGCTCTAAATGAAGCAAAGATTTATTAGAATCATATGTTGTCTGAAGTTTGCGGTAAAGCGCAACTAAAGATTCAACGAAATCAACAGATTTGACACAAAGCTCAAGCGGAGGCTCAAGAGAATGGGCTTTTGGAAGGCCATAGGGAAGAAAAGATTCAGCGGAGTTGATTGTAGGGTATTGGAGCTTGGAAGTTGGGGAAATGGGGAAAGGGTTAGTGTTGTAAGCATGGACTTGAGTAGTCTTACAACGGTCTTTGAGCTTGAAACCACGCATAGCGTGAGAGAGTTGATGGATGAGACTCACAAATCTTGATTTCCAAATATTTCCAGATTCCTCTTTTCCTTCACTATCATTCTCTGCACAAGTAGCCATGAATTGATACTTCACCTTTTTCCCTTCACTATCATTCTCTTTCACCTTTTGCCCAAGATTGTGGCTTCATCTGCTAAAACATTTTCCTCTGACTTGTGAACATGAAAACAAGGATTTAATAATTTTGTGGAGGATATATGGAATAAAATGCATTGTCTTGTGTTTAACTTCTATTCCCGTGCCAGCTTGTCGCATCACTATGTACCATATCATCACACCACATAAAAATTACTTATGTGAAAGTTTATATAGGAAACGAGATTAGTTTTAGTGGAATATTTAGAAAAACATAAGAATTTCTTAGGTAGAACATCATAAATTTGCATTAAAAAATTTGGAATTTTTTAGAATGGTAGAGTATTCATTTATTTATAAATATTAATTTTACAGCATTTGTGTTGCACATGAATATAAAGTCATATAGTAAATGAATATTATTCCCTTTATTTTATTTTATTTTACTAGTTTGTGGACACATACATTGCACGTGTGTCCTATACTAAAGTGTTTACATGATTTAGGTAGAAATGCATAAACTTTGTATTGTCTTTCTATCTTATATATATATTTTTTCATAATGTCCCCCCCAAAAAAAAAATTGATTTTCTTTTAAATATTTCATATTTTCTGTCTACTGTGGCCAATTTTACTGTAATTCATTAAGTTTTTCTTAATTATGCTCTGAATGATTGAATAACTATATGTCATAGAAGTGCAAACTATTAAAACTAATTAGACAATAAGTTAAAAGAATTGTGTTCTCTCTAAAAAAAATGCAACAACTTAACAAATATATCCTCAAAAAGAAAATAGTACAGGAAAGTGGAAGACAGTCAATCAAGAAGAAAATTCTACATACCTATGTATTGCATATGTTGCTAAGCTTGTACGCTTAATTCTAAGAACAATTATCTATAATGAGAAAATAAAAATTACTAAATTATATTAATATTTGACATAAAAAAAAGTGCTTAGAACAAACTAAGAAGCAAATATAGATTGGGGGAAGGAGGGCAGGGTTAATATGACTCACACTACGGAGACATTAGGGACTTGAGACCTATAACCATGACAACAACAATAAGCATCGACATATAAGGAGGGGGTAAGGACTAAGGGAAATCTTCAAAATTGCATAATCACCATAGGAGTCAAGCTCTCAACATACATATCCATATCTAGCAACATCTCTAAATGAGTAGAGGGGAGGGGGCCAAGACATCTCTCGAGCTCACCCTTAAAAGATGAAGATTCATAAATAGACAAGTCTTAATAGAAACATGAAAGTAAGTGGATATTGTCTGCGAAATGGAGGACTCACCAATAACAGTCCTCAATCAACCTTCTAGCCACATGAAAGATGAGGATAAAAAGGAATTCTGATTCCTACATGGTTAGATCATGTAGGATAAAAGTATGTATTAGTACTTGAAATGTACTAAGTATGCGGTGCAATGCAACAAGAAACATAAGTCATAATTAAACAATATGCATAATCATAATCAACGGATATAATCCCAATATATCATAAGTGATAAATACTTACTCAAAACATGCATGAGGAATCACCAAGTTACATGACATATCGTACAAAGATGGGAAAGGGTTCATAACCGACATGTAAGACCAAACGAGCTACTACTTAAAATTTTGATGTTCGTTTCTCACTAGACAAGGAGTGGTAAACTTTGCCAATGTAAATCAAACACTCACCTTACGACATGACCTTTTTGTAAAGTGTCATCAAATATCCCTACCTTACGGCATGGCCTTTCAGTAGTTTTCACAAGGTATCCTTACCTTACAACATAACCTTTTCTGTAGGTTCAACAAATATGCTGACCTTACAACACAACATTTTCAGTAGGTACAAGCCCATATGGGGAATAAATATCATAAACCTATGGTGATATATAGTTTAGGGATAATGGTTACCGACCAAGGTCCTCTCGGTGTTAGGTCAACAATCCCACGAAATAATCTATTCATATACTTAATCATATCTTATATAATTCATAACATTGGTAGCATCTTAAGAGTAAGTCATCAAAATATCACATCATAATATCAAAGAATAGGGCTTTATATCATTCATAATACTCCTAATGTATTCATAAGCTCATATCATACTTATTAGCTCTTTTTTAATTTTTTTATAACATGCATAATTTACATATCTTGCCTTAAGGTTTTCATCACATAAGAAGCTTGACACATAACTTTGATCAAATCATGGTGGGGGGGGGTGTACATTTGCTTAAATCATGTGACTCAAGAATAAATAACATGAGAGAAGTAAAATAGAACCATTTGAGAATTATTCAAAGTAACCCACCAAACAAAGTAAGGCTTGATTAGGGAATCATTAAACCCTCATGTACGTCATAAATTTCACATGATATTTCATTGCATAATAGTGTCTAAGGATAAAATATCATAGATTTCTTCATAATATTGTCATATAAAAGAGTTCATGCAACTACCATAAGTTACCCATAACTTGAAAATAGATAAGAAAGAGGATTGGTTGAGCTTTGTGGAGGAAAGATCTCCACAAATCAAACCCCATATACCTTGGTGTTATTGGAGATGAGAATCCTGTTAGAGGATGAAGAAAATTCAAAACCCTAGCATCCACCGTTGTTTGAGAGTCTTGAGGAAGCTTGAGAGGATTTGGGAGGAGCTTAGGACTTAGGATATTTTAGAGTGAATGAGAATGGAGTAGTTTAGGGTTGTATGAGGTTGAAAAGGTCTTAATTGAGGGCCTAACTGACTTAGCATAAGTTTGGAATATTAGAAAATGTCGAATTTTTTCCTTTTAAAAACCTGCTAGACTAGACCATGAGACCCCAATCATGGGTCGTGGAAAGGGGTCTCGTCCTTTTAACTTTTTGGACCTTCAGAAACCTTCTCTGAATCTCAAACCATGACTCTATATACGATCTTTCAACTAAGCCACGGGTTGTCCTGCTTGTTCATACACCCAACTTCAGAAAGCCATTTTCTACCAAGTTTGTGCACCATTCCATAAGCACAAGTTATGACTCATGGTTTCATTAGTGCATTGGTGACCCTCCAAACTTAAGCTACTGAAATTGCACCCTTAGGATCCACAAACCTATGTATGACCCATGTTTAATTTGACGTCCCATAAACCTTTTTGTGAACTCCACTCACACTTGGAAAATTTTCAAACTTCAATTATTACACACTTTCATATCATCCAACATATGGGGCCTTACAAAGACCATATCTATAAATAATATCTTTTATCACGTAGAAGACTCATATTAATAATGTGTAATCTTTAAGTGAGACAAAATACTTTCGCTGGAAACCCACAACAATGATGAGTAGTTGGCTCAGCAACAAAGCTTTAATTGGTAAGATCTCATCTCCTTTTATAAACAACATTTGAGCCCATATTTAAGCGTGGCTATTTTGGATTCATACTGCATAGACTCCTTTTTGAGAAAACACTCTGTACCAAAGATCTTTTTATATCCAGGGCTTAAAATTGAGACCTCTGATTCTGTCACGCCCCAAGTTGCCGTTAGGGCGGACTAGCACCCTTGCCGATAAGGCTCGAGAGAACCAATCGAAATCTATTCTCTTGTTTACATATTATAATTAACTTTCTATGTTTGGCATGCTTATAGGGAGATAAATGGTTATAACAA
>JAOTQJ010000111.1:12523919-12538804 GCA_025642045.1 Solanum sejunctum | reverse complement strand
CAGGTGAGAGACCCTCCACTTTAGGATCCTTGGTTGTCGTTGAAGCGCCCTTTTGGTTCAGGAGCTTTTGGGTAGCCTCTTATGTTTCTATCGTTGTAAATGTATTGAAAAATATGTATCATTCAGTACTTTGGTCTAGAGGTCTGTGGTTACTTATGGGTTATGGGTGTGTTGTATGGTTTTTGTATACTGGATCAAGCGGCGGGACCGTATTATGTATTTATTCGAGTGGCATGCTTATTAGGCGGCAGGACCACAGCGGTGACCTTACCGGCCTGCATATATTTATTTATGAATATATACTACTGTCTGGGAAGTTGTTAGAACTTTTTTTTTGCAGGTGCGGTTAGTCAATAAAACAGAGGAAACTCTGCCAAAATTTTTGTAGAATTTCGGGCTAGGTTAAAAAGGAATTTGGGTTGGTAAGTGTTTGCGTGCCCCTATCGGGCACTGGTCACGACCCTCGGGGTGGGGTGCGACATACTGTATATGAAGTAACAATTTAAATGAAACTGTACACTGATGCAGTATAAGAGACCACCCTTAGTTGTACCGTGGGATCATGTACTTTATATTCTTTATATTATTTTATCTTTACTGTAAAATCTGTGCACAACTATAAAAAAATGACCAACTAATCATTGGTAAAACTATATCGGGTTCGTCCCTGACTAGGTTATACTCAATCCCTCGGGCTACCCCCTGTTGATAGGATCGTCCCCGGCTAGGTGCTATCTCCACCCCTCGGGCTACCACCTACCAAAACCTGTATACTTTATCTTTCAATTACCTTTGAGATGATTCTTTTGGTGGCCATAATATTGGATCTGTAGGACTATATATGTAGCACGTGACATGTGGATAATCATATAAGACAATATGACAATGAAAAGATTATATTACACAAATGATAAAATGCGTATGAAATGGAATAACTCATCAACTTTATTTTGTAACAGGAACTCATGTAACTTGGTATCCAAGCATGTATGCAGAATTGAAGGTGACCATGTATGGAATCATATGAACATGTACAAAAGTGGAGACATGGTTAATAGTTGTGTCAGAGTTGGTGAATGCCTTTATGTACCAAGGAGAGATCCATGTTTCATGCCAAGTGATACCAAACCAAGTAACCTTACATACCTCATTGTGTGACCTCATTACTACCTCGAGATAACCTTTTGTTCCTCAAAATACTTATCTATAGCATAGTAGGTGATAAGACTAACATTAATAGCCAATAGATACACCTTGGCATCTCAATCACACAAGAAAACAATACATGGGCATCAAGCGGGTGATTATAAACCCGAGAGTATTCCTTTAACCTTTCCACCACTAATCATATATTCTAATATACATTAGCATGTATACATCATGTACAATCTATTTTGATGTCATAACAGTTTTACAACAACCCACAAAGTACAACACATCACAATTCCACACAGTCTAAAAATGGACAACATAACATTACCTTCCTTCGCTATATTTCGACGTTGACAACTCCAAACTTATTCCAAATTTAACCAACTTCTCTAGTAATATTTACATATATAAATAGACTTAAAACAATCTTATAACAGCACTTAAAAAGTCATGGAGTATGTGAGATAATAGCCTTACATACAATAGCCCGCAAGTTCCAATCAACATGACGCTTAAGATAACACAATAAAACACGCTTGTTAAATGAAATCAAAATTAGGGCAGCAACTTTAGGGTGATGTTAATAGCTATAACCATGTTAATAACACCAAGTTCTCTTAATAATACAACTCACAAACCATAGAGAATCACCAAAACAGAAGGAAAAGGTGCAGCAACTTTTAGCACAGAATCTGTCTAGATTTTCCAGCACCAACATACTAGCATATACTTCTTATTTTTCATAAAAAAACCATAGTAAACACATTTATAAACCTACTTACCACTACCTTAAAGGTATATGGCTTGTATAAGAACCCTAGAAGTTCCTTTTTTGCTGCTTTGCAAGTCAATTCACATTCAGAGAAAAGTTGGAGACAAATCTGAGTTTTTTTGTGTTCAAGATGACAATGACTTGTGGGAGCTGCTTTAGGACCTTTTTAAATCGGTATTTAGACGAATTACTAAGTATACATAAGACTTACATCATCAATCTAGTGATGCATCGCCTTTCCCCTTTCACTTGGGCCTTTTGGAGCTCCAAATAGATAGGCTTTTGCTTGCCATTTTTTAGATTTCTTCTTCTTCACTAGTTGGGCCTAACTTGCTAAGAATATTGTAATGTTCTTGGGATCACTTTATATTATACTTGGGTTGATTATATAGTCCATTTATGATGCTAAAATATGTGCTAATGTTTCACCATTAACACAGACTTTATTCATAATCGAACTTGGACAAATTTGACGTCAAACCTCGTCTCCGTTTAGCTTGCAAATTTAAGCTAAGCAAGTAGGTGATTCACCTGCTAACTTCATAAGTCCTACAAGAACCTCAATTCTCTTACTTTATTTAAGACCGTACTCTCCTCAATTCGATACAAAAAATGTATACAATCGACCCTCTTAAGCATTAGACGCACATATCGCCCATTAACACAAGATTCAAGTACTTTTAAAAATTAGCTCTAATTTGAATGTACTATGTAATCTTTCATTTGAATTGTACTATTATTGTAAGGTGTGGGGTGTTACAAAAATATCTTCCTTGGACCTATGAATATTTATTTGTGGCCTATCATCATCTTCGGGGTGATAACCAAAGGGTATCTTTTAGCCAATGGATAGAGTTTTGGTGCAAGAGACCCTCAAGGTATTGACCTGTTCTACCTAGGTAGGAGAGAAATCTTCTCGTCTTGAACTAATATATAATCCTTGTGGAACTTTGCCTGACATAAAGAGATGGTCACATATTGAAGAAACGATATTCTCCAAGATCGGGGGTGAACTCTAACAAAAGAGATGAGATATATTTGGCATCTTTCTTTTCTTGTTGGTTGTACACTTTTGTCCTTCCAGATAAGGAAGGCCATTACATTTGTCCTGGTACATTCAAGACAGCAAGTGGGAAAAGGTCCAGTTTTGCAATTCTGGTGTTGGTCAGTATCTATAATGGCTTGAACAAGATCTCAACTGCATCCCAACTTAATCAAATTATAGCCTGCTTCCCCATTTATTATGTTTATGGTTGGCTTGCTCATTATTTCAAGACTTATTTCACATTTGCCAATGGGCCCTTTGTTTTTGCTATGGTAGTATATTCTGGGGAAGGTGCTGCAAGGTACTTCGATAAAAATGATGCGAAGAAATGTATCCATGGAGGTGAGAATATTGCTTGGTCCTCCACTATGCTGGATAAGCAGTATGCCTACTTTTATGTAGATACTGATCATGCACTAGAGTTGGAGACGAGATACTTCATGAGTAACCATTTCAATTATCTTCCCCTTAGATGCAAAAATTCATTTATCATTGAGCCATATAGTCACTACTTCAGTTGTCAACATGGATTTTTCCAAAATATTTCTGGTATTATGAAGAATGATATTCGCAGTGCTCCTTTGGATCAAGGACTTATATTTTGGCAGATCTGCACTATAAGTCGATCTTCTCACGAGCAACTTTTCCCCTAACCATGCCTAATGCGGGAGACTCTTTTGGATCTGACTATCAGATTTGGTGGAAGAAAACTCATGGGAATTTTCTTAGTGATCATTTGTAGGGTTTGGTGAATGTTGCTGGACCAAACTCCTGTTTTACCCTTAGAGGGTTCAGATGAAGTACGTATATCCAAAGTACTCAATGTCGATGCGAAGTCACTCTTTCTTTAGGTGTCAAGGTATCCAGATAGTGTAATAAAGGAAAATCTTGACCCTCTCTGATGAAACTAAAAGAAAAGACATCTACTCAAGCTGCTCGAGTTCCTAAAAGGTTGCTTCAATATGAGAGTGAGAGTAGTAGTAGAGATTGCTGTTGGAAGAGAACAAAGTTATGTCTAGATAAAAATGCTACTACGCCTGTGGTTGAACTACATGATGAGACAAGTAGCCCCTCGAGACCATAACAACCCCTATTAAAGAGGTATGATCTAGACTTCCCTTATCACATATATCTTAGCTCCTTTTTTTTATTACTCACCTCCTTTTTTAAATGCAGGCGAGTAAAAGGCCAACTTCTATCTTTTCTGAAGAGGTCAAAGATACTTTGAAGTCTAATGCACATGTCTACTCAATAGCCGCTACATCTGTATTTGATGGGAAGAGAGTCATCTTAGATGCCCAAAAGTATTTCATCTCTTCTCTTTGGACCATTATTTGAGAGAAACTTTCTAAATGTGATGTAGATTCTTCTTCCTTTCTTAGAGATGAAATCCAACTAATTATCCAGGAGATGAAATGCAAAGATGTGGATATCTCGCCTTTGATAAAATTATTAGACTCTTTCTTTAAGTTTGCTACCTTGTATGACCAAGCAAGATCAACCCTTCATGATATGGATATGGAGACAGCAAGAAAAGAGTTGTTCCTAGCAGCGGGAGAACGTCTTTCAAATGCCATGCTTGAGGAGTATGAGAAGGTTAGAGTGATTTTCTCTCTCCAACAATCACTGGGAAACACGAGAAGGAAGATAAGCGAGCTATGTAAAAAAGAACAAGCTTTGGAAGCCCATTTAGAAACTGCCAATGATGAAGTAGAAGAGGCCAAGCTAGCTACCATACTTGAAGATAAGGAATTCGATGCATGCTCTGACATAGATTTGTCCAATGGTTTGGAACAAAAGAAGGAGCATCTAGAGGCTTTGCGTAAAGAGCTGATTAACTATAATTTATGCTTAGATTAGATTTATTTCCCCCCTTTTTTTTAATCTTCTTTTGCTTATTTTATCTTCTTTAGAGTTAGATGATATGTTAGACAATTCATGATATTCATATTTTTCCTTGTCTTATGCTATGCATCTTTATGACCTCTTTTCTTTTATTGCATTCTCCCTCTTGAATTTGCTTTGGTTGCAATCTTTAACAATCCAAATTGACCCAATAACTTATAGGCCAATAAGAATAACATAAGATTTTACTTGCAAACAGTATGAATATTAATATTTCAGCTTATAAGATAAGTCTTAAGGGCTTCCAAAGCTTGAACATTTTAACTTTCAAACTTGATGACTTCCTTTTGTTAGATTGAAGGCATTTAGCAATCTAGAACTTCCACTTGAACGCTTTAACTTTCAACTTCATAAAATTTGAATTCTCTAATTTTGTCCATATGCTTGATTTGGGATCACCTTGCAGGTTTGGGGGATTTAAATGCCACTAGTCCATACTTGGAGGATTTTAACTTGCAATCTTGGAAGATTAGGAGGCTTGAAGTTGCGTATTTGGAGGATTTGAAGACTTTACAGTATACAGTTAGTGAAACTCATATTTGATAGGGGTTTGACCCGTAGAGTCACCACTATTTGGTATGAGTCCATAGTTTGATGAAAGGTATTCACAACTTTAATACTCATGTAAGAGATCAAGTGGGGGACATGATTTTTTGACATTCATGCAACTGAACCCAGAATATAATTCTAAGCGCCTACGAACCTCAATAAAGAAGATTAAGTCACAATGTAGTTCTGGGAGAGTGAGTATTTTTTTGGTATGCCATACACATTTTATACTCTTGCGAGCCAGGAGTAACATGTAGTTTATGCTCGTACGTCACGGAGTGTCATCTTACTTCAAGGGTAGTACCTCTTGAGGAATTTTACATTTATGGGACCAATCCTTACGCCATCCGCATTGGCAAGTTTGTAAGCACCATTTGAATACGCTTCTTTTACTACATATGGTCTATACTACTTCGAGGTAAATTTACCCCTAGACTTATGCGAAATGATAATGGGTCTTCTAACTGCGAGGTCTTGGTCTCTAGCTTGAAAGCACCTTAGGCGAACCTTTTTGTTAAAAGCATGAGATAGATGAGCTTGATAACATTCAAGATTTTGTTAAGCTTCGAGCCTCTTTTCATCTAGCACTTCTAACTCAGAGAGACGTAGTCGAACGTTCTCTTCTTCGATAAGTCCCTCTTGAATGGCATGTCTCAAGGAAGGTATCTATAGCTCAAGTGGCAGGACCGCTTTAACTCTAAAAGTAAGCTAATATGGGGTTGCTTGAGTTGGTGTGCGATATGTTGTCCTATATTCCCATAAAGCTTCTTCCTTTCTTTCATACTAGTCTCGTTTGGACTTGGAGGCTATTTTATTTAGGAGATTGCATAGAGTCTTATTGAACGCTTCAGCAAGACCATTGGCAGCAACATGATACATAGAGGATTTATGTTGCTTAAAGTTAAAAAGATCACAAATCTTATTCATCAATTTGTTATCAAACAACTTGCCATTGTCGGTATTATGTATCAAGGAATGACGAATCGGTATATGATATTCACTCGAATAAAGTTTGTGACATTTTCCTTCTTTACTTATTTGAGAGCGACAACTTCGGCCTATTTTGATAAGTAATCTATTGCAGCCAACATATGTAGGTGCCTCACCAGAAAACTTTGGGAGTGCTCCAACTACATCGAATCTCCAAGCATCGAATGATGCAATAGTCGGGTGTAAAACTTCAGGTGCTTGGTGTATGATGTTTGCATGGAATTGAAAAGCTTTTCACCTTTGAGCATAATCTAAGCAATCTTTTACCGTGGTTGGCCAATCTTGCCCCATTCTTTTTATGTGAAAGTGGACCATTGGTCCAAATTGATGCGATCCACATACTTCCAAATGAGTTTCTTGCACAGCTTGACTTGCTTCTTCCTCTTCCAGACATCGAAGGAGTACCACCTCAAATGATCTTCTATATAGTCTGTCCTTATAGTAAAGGAAATGAGGTGCACGACGATGGATGTTAGTCTTTCTTTTGGCATCTCTTGGGAGTATCTCGTAACATAAATAGTCGATGATAGCTTGTTGCCAATCCTCTGTGTTGACTTCAGAAACTGCAACAATATGCTCAAGCTTATCCTTCATATGTTTATCTTCATCTAGTGGTGGTACTACCCATTGTTAGCAGATAGTAACTTGCGTTTGATCAGAAAGAGTTAGAGTTAAGCTAGAGCAACTAAGGCATCATCTATTTTATTTTCCTTTCTCGGCATATGTTGGAGGGTTATATCTTCAAGCCATCCTATTAACTTTTGAGCATAACAATTATATGGGCATAGTTCAGGCTTTCTAACCTCATAAGTTCTCAAAAGTTGTTTAATCACTAGCTGAGAGTCACCAAAGACTTATAGTTGCAATTGTTTCATGTCGATAGTTATTTCGAGACCAAGTATCAAAATGCTTGATGTTCTATGATATTATTGGAGCAACGTTGTTTCAATATGAAGGAGAATGGTCGGACCTCTCGTTGTAAAGTGACAAATACCACTCCTTCGCCATCTCTGCCACAATGTGTAGCCCCATCAAAGTACATCTTCCAAGGAGGTTGTATTTTAATAGCCCTAGCATCTTCATTAGGGAGCTCATCAATTAGCTCCCAATCATCTAGAATCGGATGGTCTGCCAAGAAGTCTGCAAATGCTTATCCCTTTATAGCTTTTAGAGGTACATACACAATCTCATACTATTGGAATTGGAGATATCACTTTGCTAGTCGGTCGCTAAGTACTAGTTTTGACATGACAAGCTTGATGGGATTTGCTTTAGATATGAGACGAACAATGTGAGAATGAAATTAATGCTTCATCTTTTGAATTTAGAAGACTAAAGCCAAACATAACTTTTTGATTGGTGAATAATTCAGCTCATTTGGTGTTATCATTCTGCTCAAGTAGTAGAGAAAGTTTTCTTTGCCTTCGCTATTCTCTTGAGCTAATAGGGCTCCAACAGACCTTTCTTGTGCCGCAATATAGAGTATCAATGGCTTTATAGGTATAGGGGTCGCTAGCACTGAAGGGTTTGCCAGATATGCTTTGATACTTTCAAAAGCTTCACTACATGTTTGGTCCTACTTGAAAGGGACACCCTTCTTTATAAGATGACTGAATGGTTGGCATCTCCCAGCTAGATTTGAAATAAACCTCCTCAGGTAAGCTAACTTTCCTTGAAGGCCTTTTAACTCATGAATATCTCGAGGCTAGGGCATCTTCAAGATGGCATCTACTTTAGGTTGATCAATCTCAATCCCTCAATGTCGCACAATAAAGCCAAGAAATTTGCCAGAACTAACTCCAAAGGCACATTTTAATGGATTCATCCTTAGCTGATATCTTCAGAGCAATTTAAACACCATTCTTAAGTCTCTCAAATGGTCACCCCTCTTTCTCAACTTCACCACCAAGTCATCAACATAAAATTTAACATTTTTGTGGAGTAAGTCATCAAATATATTCTTCACAGCCCTTTGATATGTGGCACCAACATTTTTTAGACCAAAAGGCATCACTTTGTAGCAATATATACCTTTAGGGGTGCGAAATGCAGTGAGTTTTTCATCCTTTGGTGACATGCGGATTTTATTATATCCAGAAGAACCATCCATGAATGACATTGCCTCATAATCAGTTGTAGCATCAATCATTAGCTCTGGAATGGGCAGCGGGAACTCATCTTGAGGACATACATTGTTGAGATCTCTAAAGTCAACACAAACTCGAATTTGCCCATTCTTCTTCTTCACAGGAATAATGCTGGAAATTCATATGGGATATTTAACTTCATAAATAAAGTCTACCTTAATAAGCTTATTGAATTTATTCTTGATCAATGGGACCAACTCTGGCCTAAAATGTTTTGGGCCTGCTTCATAGGACGAGCGCAATTCTTGACTGCTATTTTAGGATTTAAGCTAAGCATTTCATTGTAACTCCAAGCGAATACATCTTTTTACTCCTTGAGTAGATTTATATAAGTGTTTTCCTCCTCAACTTCTAGAAAAATGCTTATGTAAGTTGGCCTTGGGTCTTCATCAGTGCCAAGGTTAACTTTCTTTAAAGGATCTATCATGACTTTCACTCCTTCTAGTTTTGGTGGAGCATCTCCAACCAACAGATATCTTGTAACAACTAGTAATACATTCCGATCATCCATCAACCTTTACTTGAGGTGAGGTATCGAGCTCCCTCAAAGTTGCAATATGATATGAGGAGCCTACACTTTCTTCATCTTCCTCACATTCCTTGGTTTAAACTACGGTGTGAGTCTTTACATTTAGTACTTCTCCACACGAAACCATGAGTTCCACTTTTCGCTTCATCCTAGAGGGAAAAGTGCTTTGGACATCCTTTTGGATAAGCGGAGCAAGTGTTGTCACCCTTAGGTAACTTCTCCAATGCTTCTTACTTTTTTCTTCAATTTTTCCAACCTCTCGAATATAGAAGTTCTTGTAGTGGGTTGAAGTTCTTGTAGTGGGTTTTCCAAGTCGATCAAAGATAGAAGACCTTTTGTTAGAAGAAGAAGACTCATCTTTGATGGTGATGTAATTGTTACTTGCTCTTCTTATGGAAATACGGACTAAAGGTGGTTAGCTATAGCTCAAACCTTCACGTGCTTTCCTAGTGGAATCATCTAATGGGATTTTCCCTAATTCTAATGGCTCATTATGGTTGTATCTATCCTTTGCAAGTAACTTATAAGCATTTGGATCAAAGCCCTTTGTACTTTTCATAGGGAGTGGCATATCTTGAGGTGGATTTTGAGCCATAAACTCTCCTAGTAGCTTTGAAGACAAATTGATTATATTAATACGTTTGATAGGAAAAGTTGTCCCTCCTAGTATATTTCCCTGAATATCAGATGATTAGCCTCTTTCTTTACCTTCGGAACATAGTAGGGTACAAAAGTTAGCTTCTTTTTCGAGGACATGACCTTTCCTTTATCTGGACAAGACTTCAACTCCCCTATATTGGCCTTGACCTTTATAACCACCACATCAATTTTTTTGCTTACAAGCACATTGGACTTGGTTTATTTGACATCGTTGAGAGTTTTGGTTCCTTCATAATATAATTCTTCAAATAGAATTTTGCATCAGTAAAGTATGACTCAACTTCAGTGAAAGGATTATCATTAGTAACTATTTTTCTTTCAATTCCATCTTGGAGATACTTCAAATATTGGTAGTCAGAGGATGAGACAATTGTCTTCTCATGCACCCAAGGCCTACTAAGCAATATATTGTATGAAGTCTTTTGCATCGATCACGTGCATCCATGTACTAGATCGCAAATCACCAATATAGATTTCTAAATTAATAGAGCCTATAGACCTCTGTCCCCTTGATTAAATCTTTGTATTAACAGACGACTTTCGCTAAGCTCCTCAGTCGCAATACCCAGTTCTTTCAATGTATGGATGGGTAGAATGTTAACCACATATCCTTCATCAATCAAGATTCTATTTATCCTCTTCTCTAGCATGTGACCCACCATATACAAAGGACAATTATGTAATTTTTCACCAAATAGGAGATCATCCTCTATAAATGTGATTTTTGTATTACATGTATGTGCTTATTGAGAAGAGGGTCCTGTAGGCTTCTCAAAAGAAAAATGAGACGCTTTTGATGAGGTTTCGCTTGTCGCTTCTTCTTTATCCATTGGAGACATCTTTGATGAAATTTCACCTACTCCTTTGTCAATGTTAAAACATGTGCCTTATTGTTGTCTTAGGCAGTTCTAGTGTGAAACCAACTCGACAAGAACTCTCCAAAAATCACAGGACATCGTGCCTTCTTTTAGTGATGCACTTCCACCCTTTCTTTCTTTGGATGCGTGACTAACTTTTGCTTCTTTGGTCTCCTCACCATCCTTCCTCTGGTCAGTTTATTAGATATTCTCTTTGTGAACTTGTCTTGTTGTATCTCTGCCTAGTCATGAGAATTCAACTTTCATCTTATCTCTATCAGTTTGGATTTTGTTAGGCTTTTAGATCGGGTCAAGTGAGCCAAAAGTGATAGAGATTTGATTATAAATAGCTTTCTCATCATCAAGGAGAATCTTCTCTTCCCTAGCCAATTACATGACTTTGTCTTTGAAAACGAAACACTTTTCAAGAGGATGACCCAAAAGTCTATGATATTTGCAATAGTTTGGATCATCAGTCTTTCCAGTTTCATCGGGCCATTTCATCTATGGTAACTCAATGAGCTTCAATTCAACCAACTCATCAAATATTTGAGAAATATCAGAATCTAAAAAAGGGTATTCTTTTTCTTGCATCTCCTTTAAAGTAAACTTTCGATTTGGACGCCCTTGAAAAATTGTCTTCACACTTTGCTTCCTGCTTTCCTTTGTAGTGAATTTCAGGGGCAATGCATTGATAATCATGAATTCCTTGTTATTATTTCTGAGTGAGAATTTGCTCCATTTCTTTGGTTACTGCTTGTCTTTTCCTTTGCGAGCATCGTGAACAAGTATTACATCTTTTCTGGCAGAAGACATGCTCAACTCCATATCATGAGCACGAGCCGCTAGATCTTCAAAAGACTTAGGTTTGATCCATTGTAGGATGTAGAGAAGCCCCCAGTGCATTCCTTGGGTACACATTTCTATTGCAGAAGCTTCACTAAGTCTATCTTTGCAGTTGAGACTTTCATTCCTTTATCAATTTATGAAGTCAATGACTAGTTCAACCTTTCTTTGGCAAGCGTTTGTGAGTTCTAACATGCTCACTGTGTGCCTTGTGCTATAGAAGCGAATGAGAAACTCATCCTCTAGTTGCTCCCAACTGTTAATGGAATAAGGCTCAAGATCTGTGTACCAGTCAAAGGCATTTCCTTTCAAGGAACAGATGAATTGATTGACGAGATGATCTCCATAGGTTCCAGCATTATTACATGTCTCTACAAAGTGTGCAACATACTGCTTTGGATTCCCTTTGCCTTAGAATTGCTAAAATTTGGGAGATTCATAATTGGCAGGCTTTCTGAGGCTATTAATCCTTGCAGTGTAAGGCTTTACATACATATGGTAAGACTTGGTGGAGACTTCATACTTGTCTTTAATGGTCCCTTCAATGAACTCCTTTAATTGATCAAATGGGATCATTCCTTCGGCAGAAACTGGCAGCTCCTTAAGAGTTGGCGCTTGCTTCGCAGGATTTTCAGTCTCTTGAATCTTGATACACCTCCTAGGTGCATGGCTAGATTCCCTGTCTAATAAGCCATCTACTTTATCTATCAAGTTATTGATTCGAGACACTTGGCATTGCATATGCCTGGTCAGTCCTTCAATTATTTTTGCCATTTGTGGATGAAGCATTAGTTGTCATTGCTTGCATGACTATTGGAGTCATATAAGAGTAGCATGGATTATCATGGAAGTTGATATTCAAAGGTCACATTATCCGACTCTTATGGAGAGGATTCATTGGATGTGTCCTAATCATTCTTTGCAGTAGAATTCTTGAAATCAGAGACCTCAAGTATAGTTAAAGTTTGCTTAGATCTTCTTAGCAATGCTGCTTCCTCCATCTGAAGCATATGCAGAGGACCTTTCTCCCCTTGGAGTTGAAGATCCAAAATTGGGTGTTGGTGCGAACGACACTCGTGATATTTGTTATCCTAATATAGTGGCTTTGCTCCTTGTAATAGCTTCAATACTTCCAAAAGTAATACTCAGAATTCCCTCTACTTCAACGGGGAACTTGGAATCAGCAACCTTGGAGGAAGTTGGTTAGGAGTTGATCTTCTTGGAAGCCATTTGAATATCCTTTGATTCTTGAAAAGTTGACATGAGAAGTTGAGGTTGTCCCACTGGGCATGCCAAAATTTGTATGACAGTAAAATTCGCGTCTAGAAAATATTATTGAAGGAACGAAAATATTACAATAATCAGTATTTTATTTTAAGGAGTGCGTTCTATAATCTCTATAAATCCTCTGATTTGCTTTTTCAAATATAGATTCAAGGGTTCTTTAGCTTGTTCTTGAATCTTGAAAAACTTGATCTTGATGCGTTCTTGAACTTGTGATTGATATAATATTGTTCTTGAACTTAATATTGACTTGTACTTGAATCTAAGGGCTTTTGGGCTTGTTCTTGAATCTGATGGTCTTGATCTTGATGCTTTCTTAAACTTGAATGCTTGATTTCTTGATATCTTGAATTCTTGTTACTTGTAGAGAAAATCTGCGCATTTGATCCAAGAGCTCTCTCTGGCTTCTTGTTAGAATTTTTGATGTCAGTTCTAAATTATGAGGACCCCTTTATATAATTGTAGAATAGAGGAGTCATGATGGAATCGGACCTTCTTTTGTCCAATCAGATTTAAGGTGACATAACGTAGGAAAAGTGATAAAAATAGGTTTCCTTGAGTTATAATGGAATCAGGGTTTCTTCTGGCCAATCAGATTTAAGGTGATGTAGGTAAAGTGATAAGAATAAGACTCCTTTCAAGTGACATGACAATATTTAATTGGTTGAGATATTCAATTGCACATGCGACACATATTTATTGGTCTTTGATTGAGATAGGAATGCCACATCATTTTGACACATGTCGTGATTCTATTGACTTCTTTGTTTGACTTGGCATGCCACATCATCTGCCACGTGGCATCAAGTGAGCCTCTAGGATGAGAAGATATTCGGCCTAATAAAGTGGGTCATCTTTTGTAGCCCAAATAAATAAGTTTGGGCTTTTGATTAAATCCATATTTCATTGGACTCAATTAATAAACTCACTTATATTAATTCATAATTTTTATTTGGACTAATATATTTTGATTTTAATATAATTTGAATCATATTATAAACTTTAAATCTTAATAAATTTTATATGATTACAATATTATCTAAAAAGACCTATTTTATATCACACTAACTTCAATTTTGATTAGCAAAAGCAATGTCTACTTGCATAATATGAATTCCAAACAATCATAATCTAAATGTGAAGGAGGCGAATGACTTATCCCTCGGTCTATTAGTGAACCATCACTCCTGGTTAATTAGATCTATTTTTGTTATTGCTTCTATTCATATTTTCCAAAAAGTGGATTTCACTTTAACAGCTCTAAATAAATTGAATACATGCATTATTAAGATATACATGAAGATTTCTTGTTCCACAACAACGAAAGTTCTTTTTTCACTTTTTTATATATTAGAGGACTTCGCTTGCAAAACAAAATGCTCTATATTGATGAATATTTTCTCTTATATATCCAAATTTTGGTGAAAAGAATCATTAAAAAGGATTGGGGGAGTTATTTTATTAATAGGTTAGTGTGGTAAGTCGCTTTATGCATAATTCAAGTAAAGTTCATATAAATGCAGTTATTAGTCTTGCAATAGCATCAAGTCGAAGCCTCATGTTCTTTAAGAATCACCATACAAAAATCATGGATTATTGTGATGCAAATTGGGGTGCAAAAGGATAAAGACGATATTAGGAGTGGCAATTTCAATTCATATAAGAAAAAAAAACTCATCTTATTCATATTTATTTTAATGAATCACTCATATTTTCTAAATGAGTAAATATGAGTTGATCTATTTTAAGAGTTTATACAAATATGGTCAAATGGGTTAAATATAGACACCCATATAAACCCATAGATCCCCCAACTCACAACTCATAATAAAAAACTTTTAATCGCTCTAAAAAAATTTTGTGTGCATGATTTTTTTTTCTTAAAATAATTTGGACGGGGGGAGGGGGGGGCAGATGGGCCAAAAAATTAATTTTTTTATTGAAATGGACATAAATATCAGAAAATCAAAAAATTAAACCAAACCAAGCTAATTCGATTTTTTGATTCGGTATCGGTGTTCTTTTTTCAAAAGCTCAGTTCTTCGGTTCAGTGTAGAGGTCTCAAAACTTCGATGCACCGAAGAACCAAAATTTAATTAAAGAAATTAAAAAATTATATATATATATATATATATATATGTATATAAAT
>JAOTQJ010000111.1:12509018-12523819 GCA_025642045.1 Solanum sejunctum | reverse complement strand
TTTGCTAAGTATGGGATGTTGATCTTGTACAAGATATATATGGCCATATATATAGGCAACACATATACCACTTGGGCTAATTAAAACTTCATACACACCTTGACCCCACATTAATTTTATTCTTAAGGACCAAACTTAGAAGAAATATTGTATTCGGTCCCAAACTTTATTAAATCGAATAATTAAGGACGTTCGGGGTTTAAATTACGTTACGGGTCCTAATAAGATCCGAGGGAGAAAGTGAGGAGATTATGGATGGACTAGAGCACTATTACCATGGTCCTGTGATATGAGATATGCGAAATGGTATATATGCAGATATGGTTGACACTGCTCTTCATTATGAGTCCTATTGGGAGATGGAGAAAATCGAGCGAGAAAGAAAGAAGGCACGTAATATAGGTGGATTCAGTGGTGCTCCATCTGGGGGCAAGAGTGGATTTCATTATGGGCAGTCTAGGCCTACTTAGTCAGATTCAGTGGTGTAATCTTCTAAGAGTGGTTATCCAGCTAGACAGGGCCAACAATAGATACAGAAGAAGGGTGATAATTCTTTCCAGTCCGAACAACATCCAAGGTGTTCTAATTGTGATATAAATTACAGTGGTCGCTACTTTGGTATTGATGGTCCTTATTTTACTTGTGGTGAAATAGGACATATTGCTAAATTTTGTCCTAAGGGAGAATCTGGTACTAGTCAAGCTACTACACATGTGCAGAGAAATATGGTAGATACTAAGGCTCAGATTCAGCCAGCTAGGGGTGCTCCACAGGGTGCTCGTGGATAGGGTCGACAGGGTGCACAGGTTACTCAGGGAGTAGGTGGACCATCGAGATTATTTGTTATGGCCAGACAGGATGTCGAGAGATCTAATGATGTAGTCACAAGTATTATTACTGTCAATTCTTATGAGGCATATGCTCTTATTGATCCTGGTTCTACGTATTCATATGTATCCTTGTCTTTTACTATATCTTTAGAACGACGAGTTGAGACTCTTAATGTGCCATATATAGTTATGAATCCAGTTGGGGAGACTTTATCAGTGGATAGAGTGTATTGTGATTGTGTTATATCTGTGCAGGGTAAGAACACAATAGTTGCTTTATTAGAGTTGTCACTATCTAACTTTGATGTAATTATAGGCATGGATTGGTTAGTATCATGTTATGCTTTGGTTGATTATTATTCTAAGCTAGTACATTTTAATCTCCTTGGAGAACCATCTTTAGTATGGAAAGGTATGACTCCTCTAACACAGGGAAAGATAATATCTTATGTAAAGGCACGTCGAATGATTAATCATGAGTGCTTTGGTTTTATTGTACTGTCTATGATACTCGAGGGGAGGATGTTACTATCGATGGTATTCCAGTTGTGTGAGAATTGTTGACGTGTTTCCAGAAGACTTACCTGGGTTACCTCTGATGAGAGAAATTGAGTTCAACATTGATTTAGTGCCAGACACTCAGCCTATCTCTATTCCCCCTTATCGTATGGCTCCAGTGGAGTTGAGAGAATTGAAGCTCCAACTCCAAGAGCTACTGGATAAGGGGTTCATCAAGCCTAGCATATCACCTTGGGGTGCCCCAATGTTATTTGTGAAAAAGAAAGATGGCACGATGACAATGTGCATCGACTACTGGCAGTTGAATAAGGCAACAATCAAGAATAAATATCCATTGCCTCATATTGATGATCTATTTGATCAGGGTGCTACCCACTTTTTCAAAATTAATTTGAGATTAGGTTATCATCAACTGAGAATAAATATCGAAGATATCTTAAAAGACAACCTTTCAAACTAGATATAGGCACTTTGAATTTTTGGTGATATCTTTTGGATTGACTAATGCACCTGCAATATTTATGGACCTCATGAACAAGGTATCCAAGCCATACTTAGACCAGTTTGTGATTGTATTTATTGATGATATTCTGGTCTACTCTCGAGATGAAGCTAAGCATAAACATTATCTGAGAGTTGTATTGCAAACACTTAGAGAACAAAAGCTTTATGCTAAGTTCTCAAAATGTGAGTTTTGGTTAGGGATAGCTTCCTTTTTAGGACACGTGGTGTCACGAGATGGGATTCAAGTTGATCTGAGTAAGGTAAAAGCTGTTCGGGATTGGCACGACCTAATACTCCTATAGAGATACGCAGTTTCTTTGGGCTAGCTAGATATTATAGATGGTTTGTGGAGGGTTTCTCAAAGATAGCCGCTCCATTGACACGTTTCACTTAGAACGGTGTGATTTTTTAGTGGTCCAATGAATATGAAGAGAGTTTTCAGAAATTAAAGATTGCATTGACTACAACTCCTATTCTGACCTTACCTACAGCGGAGGGTTGTTTCATCATTTATTGTGATGCATCTAGAGTCAGATTGGGTGGTGTCTTAACGTAGAATGGTAAAGTGGTGGTATATGCTTCTTGACAGCTAAAGATTCATGAGAAGAATTATCCGACATATAACTTAGAGTTAGCCGCCATCATATTTGCTCTCAAGATATGGCAACTCTATCTTTGTGGCAAGTTGTATGAAGTTTATACTGATCACAAGAGTTTCCAATACATATTCAAGCAAAGGGATCTGAACCTGAGGTAATGACGATGGTTAGAGCTACTTAAAGATTATGATCTTACTATCTTATATCATCCTGGAAAGGCGAATATGGTGGCATATGCTTTGAGTAGAAAGTCTATGGGCAGCTTGGCTTGGATTATTGTTGAAAGTGACCTATGGCTATGGGTATTCAGTCTTTAGCCAATCAGGGAGTTCGAATTAATCATATATTTCCTGGCAGGTTTCTTGCAGGTATGGTGATGCAATCATCCTTAGTTAGAGAAGTCAAGGCTTGCCAATATGGCGATCCCCAACTTGCTAGATTACGAGATCGAGTGCAGAGTGAAGGCGTGAAGTCATTCTCAATTAATGGCAAGGGCATTTTGCGTCGACATGGTAGATTGTGCATTCCCATGGTGGGTGAGGCAAAGTGGCTAATACTTGAAAAGGCTCATAGGTCGTGATACTCTATCCATCTAGGTGCTTCGAAGATGTATCAAGACTTGCATAATTTGTACTGGTAGAAAGGTATGAAGTCTGATATTTTGAAGCATGTGACTAGTTGTTTGAATTGTCAACAAGTCAAATATAAATATCAAAAACCTGGTGGAGTAATGCAAAACTTGATTATCCCAGAGTGGAAGTGGGAAAGGATTACTATGGACTTTGTTATTGGGTTGCCAAATACTTTCAAGAAGCACGACTCAGTTTGGGTGATTGTGGATAGACTCACAAAATCTGTCTATTTTAAACTGTTCGGGTTACTTATACCGCAAGGCAATTAGCAAACATTTACCTACGAGAAATAGTTTGGCTTTATGAAGTGCCCATTTAAATAATATTAGATCGAGGTACACAGTTCACTACTAAGTTTTTGAAGTCTTTCTAGAGGTCGTTGGGATCACAAGTTGAGTTGAGTACAACTTTTCATTTGCAAACTGACAGACAGTCTGAATGGGTTATTTAAATATTGGAGGACATGCTTAGAGTTTGCGCGATTGATTTCGGTGGGCATTGGGAATATCAGTTGCCGTTGGCAGAGTTTGCTTATAATAATAGCTAACAATCGAGTATGCAAATAGCACTATATGAGGCTCTATATGGTCACAAGTGTCTATCACCAATTGAATGGTTTAAACCTGGCGAAGCATAATTACTAGGTCCAGATTTGGTTCAGCAGGCCTTAGAGAAAGTTGCAGTGATATGAGAACGGCTTCAGACAACACAAAGTAGACAGAAATCTTATGCCGATAAGAAAGTCTATGACACAGAGTTCATGAAGGGCAAAAAGGTCTTTTTGAAAGTATCTTCTATGAAGGGAGTTATGAGATTTGGTCGGAAGGGTAAGTTGAGTCCTATATATATTGGTCCTTATGAGATTTTAGATCGGATTGGACTAGTGGCATATCGACTTGCCTTACCTCCAAGATTGTCCTCTGTACATCCTGTATTTCACGTGTCCATGCTTCAATGATATGTTCTTGATGATAGCCATAAGATTAATCTAGAAAATGTGGAGCTAGATGAAAATTTAGCGTATAAAGAAGGTCCAATATCTATTCTGGATAGGCAAATGAGGAAATTAAGGTCGAAGAAGATAGTTTCAGTGAAAATGTTATGGCACAATCATCCAACTGAAGAGGCTACTTGGGAGTTTGAGGCGGACATACGAGAGAGATACCTTCACCTATTTGACACTTCAGATATGAGTCTAGACTGGTTCGAGGATGAACGTAATATTAAGTGGAGGAGAATGTAATAACCCTAATTTTTTAATGAAGGGTTAATTGGTAATTTTAACCATTAATAATTCTTATTAAAAGAATTAAAAAAAGGGCACAACCCCTTTTATTTTTAATTTTCACGCAGTAATAGAAAAAAAGAAGCGACTGTTCTTTTTTTACAAAACAGTCGCAGCAAAAAAAATTGAGCAATCCTTTTTCTTCTTTCGTTCTTTTCTCTTTGAAGAAGACTCACAACTCACAAGGTGATTCGAGAAAAACTCATACATAGAATCAACTTGATCTTTGTACCACTATTTTGGGTGATAAAGTGCAGGTATTTTCTTGTTTATTGTGTGCTCTTGTTAGTTGAAAATATATTTACTGTAATTTTCACCAATTAGATTTAACGATGAGATTAAGAATACCTTTACTTTTAATTTATAGTCTAAGGTATTGGGTATTAGAGTTTAACCATAAACTAAAAGACTTAGGATATTGAGACTCGAGTTTGGCCAACAAAATTGATATTCTATAATGAATATCTTTTTCATAGGTTGAGGAAAGTAGGGACTGTTTTGGTAGGTGTTCTACGCATGGAAGGTTGTGGAACTTGTAATTAATAAGGTAAGTGAGACTTTTAAGCTTTAGAGCTTGCTTTTCAAACATGCTTTGAAAAAACATATTTTTCTCTATCTGGTATATGAGTTGGGACAAGCATATGCTTGACAGAGTTGATGTTTCTTTGATAAACCCTAGATATATTATTTTTAAGAAGAACATCAAAAAATTTCATGAGTTATATATGGTGTGATGTTGAATACCCTTCTTTATTACTGTGATGCGGTTACTAGGGGCATACTTAGCTGCTGTAATATGTTAGGGGCATACCCATGCTGTCGGAATATGTTAGGGGCTTTGTACACGCTATTGTAGTACATTTTAAGAGCATTGTACATACTGCTATGGACTTGTCGGGGTGATGGGTTGATCTCCTTCGCTACTGTTTATGATAGGTTTTGAGTGGTGATTGAATTGAGATATGTCGTGACCCTTTTTGAATATTTATTTGAACTTACTGAGCTTATTATGAAGTATATTCTTATGTATATTATTTATGTATATTCGTTGTGCAGATGTATTTTATAACTCTTTTTCCCAGGGTATTAAAGTAGCGAGTTGAGGATCTTACTGGGTTATACTTATATATAACTCACTCCTTACTTGCATGTCAATGCAGATACTGTTGCAGAAAGCGAGACTTGTGGTTGACGAGTTCGTTTTAGTGGATTTTGTTGCTGAGGTGAGCCTTCACATTGTTCGTGGAGGCTACTACTTCAGCTTTATCTAGTATAGTTTATGCTTTTCTTCTTTTGGGGGGTTATATGCCCGTCAGTTAAACTCATATCATGCTATTAGATGCTCTAAGATTTTATTGTGGGATTTGGGCTAGAGATACTTTTGTTAAGTGACCTTTTCCTTTCATAAATTGATATGCGATTTTGGTTTGCTAGTTACTCTGTTGTTATGAGTATTGATGAGTTTGGAATTGCACATATTATATTCTTAGTGGTTGGATAGTTTGGGTGTGTAAGAATATTTAGTTCTCCCGACAAATGTGTGAGCGGATAGTCACATCTAGGGGGTATTTTGGAATGTGACAATTGTGATAAAGCATAACTGTTATTATGTCCATCTACAAAATTTTATACAATTAAAGTGAATCCAGAGGTATTATAATTGAATTATAATAATATTGCAATTATTTGAATTACAACAGTATTATAACTGAAATTCACCAGCATATTGAATCATAACAAACTAAAAAACAAAGTGAATTCAATTATAACACCTTGCATATTTTTATTAGTTGCAAAAGTATTATAATTGAATTTTTTTGAGAAGAGTTCTTTTTATGAAGAGGGTGCACCAAAGTGTTATATTTGAATCTTACAAATTCATAAACAAAGTGAATTCAATTACTGCACCTACCACAATTATTTGAATTACAACAATATTATAACTGATTTTTTAGCACCCAAAGTGTTTTATTTGCATCATACAAACTCAAACAACAAAGTGAATTCTCTCACAATTATTTGAATTACAACAATGTTATAACTGAAAATTCACCAGCAAACTGAATCATAACAAACTCAAAAACAAAGTAATTCAATTATAACACCTTGCACATTTTTATTAGTTGCAAGAGTATTATAACTGAATTTTTTCAGAAGAATTTTTTTTTGTGAAGGGGGTCTACCAAAGTGTTATATTTGAATCATACAAACTCACAAACAAAGTAAATTCAATTATTGCACCCAGGACAATTATTTGAATTATAACAATATTATAACTGAAATTTCAGCATCCAAAACTGTTATATTTAAAAAATACAAACTCAAAACTAAAGTGAATTCTTTTCCACAATTATTTGAATTACAACAGTATTATAAGTGAAATTCACCAGCAAACTGAATCATACAAACTAAAAAACAAAGTGAATTCAATTATAACACCTTGCAGAAATTTATTAGTTGCTAGAATATTATAACTAAATTTTAGAAGAGTTTTTTTGTGAAGGAATGCACCAAAGTATTATATTTGAATCATACAAACTCAAAAATAAAGTGAATTCAATTATTGCACCTAGCACAATTATTTGAATTATAACAGTATTATAACTAAAATTCACCAGCAAACTGAATCATACAAACTCAAAAACAAAATGAATTTAATTATAACATCTTGCACATTTTTATTAGTTGCAAGAGTATTATAACTGAATTTTTTCAGAAAAGTTTTTTTGTGAAGGAATGCACCAAATTTGAACTGAATTATACAAAGTCAAACAACAAAAGTGAAATTCAGGGGAAGAAAGCCGAATGAATTGTATCATATTATAATTGGATATGAATTAGTCAAAATCAATTTCTAAATTACACAGATGAATACACAATGTCAAAATTAATTTGTAAAAATCAAGTAAACGAAATTGATTGAAATTTTACAGACTTACACAACAATAAAATTGATTTCTGAAAATCATAGTATTATATATATTTTTTGAATCCATATGTAAATTATAGGTAAAAAACTGAATCCAGATGTAAATTCAACAAGAGAGAAGGGGATGCATGTACTGTTAATTAGTCAAAATCAAATTGTAATACAAATTTACAGAGGAATGGGAACGAAATCAAGCTGAATTTTATACTGAGGAATACATGAACGAAATCAAGCTGAATTACACAAATCAATTTGTAAAAATTGAGTAAACGAAATCAGATGAAATTATTGTGAAATCGCACAAGCTGGGTAGTTCAATTTTGAATTTTGAATTTAAAAAAATAATTGGAATCGTAACCTGATTATTATGAATTTGAATTGAGAATTTGTGAAAATCACAACTCTATTGTAGTGAAAGAGAGAGAAATTGTAGTTTGCATTGTCGATCTTCAGAAGAGAGAATGGAGAAGTAGCAAAAGAGGAGAAGTACCGAAAGAGAAGAAAGCGTAAAAGGAAGTCTATATTATTAATAGGTTGCTGTTTTTGGTAAGAAAAATATTATTATATTTGATAAGAGATATAGTTGTGTCAACTGTCGTAATATTGATAAAATAATATATTATATATGTAAATCATCTTTTTTTTTTCCAGCTAAGCCAAATTAGCTCTTAATAACTTTAGAATATTTTTATTAATTTTAATTATTAAGATATATAAATTAATTAATGAGATTACTTGTGGCTAACTATCTCTAGTAATAGAATAGATATAGTAGAATAAAATAAATAGAGAAAATAGGGGAGCACAAGGCGCAGTCGGTAATCGGCGTTGTTACCTGGGATCAATTCTAGCAAATAAGGCAGAAGCAGAATAATGGGGAGACCCAAAGGAGATGGAGCTAGAAGCAAGTCTCGTCCCTCTAGCAGCAGGTCTACTTTTTTTCTTTTTCATTCTTTGTTGCACTTTCTCTTGGTGTTTTCTATAATATTTTTGTAATTTTGGTATTCCAGTCTTGCTGCTTCTTTACTGCCCCTAGGTTCTACGCCTGTTGGATTCGGAGGTTATATTGGTGGTTCACGTGTTGATTCTTCCTTGTCAACTGAAGATTCTCTCCCTTTCTTGGTACTTTTTATTATTTATATAAATTTCTCCTTGAAAATCCCTGCGTACTAGATTGTGTTTTTTCTCCTACAAAATTCAAACTCTGATGCTTTTAAATAGAAAATATTTGATATTTGTTTCCACCCCGTTTTCATTTTTGCAGGATATTGACAGTGAAGTGGCACAACACTTGAAGAGGCTTGCCAGAAAGGACCCTACTACTAAAGTAATTTCATGTGACAAGTTTCTTATTCATTGTTAGAATGGATAGCTTTTCCAGTTAGGATCATATCGCTCCCTCTGAATTAGGAATAACTATATAAGAAGCAAGTAGAAAGGGGTGGTTTTAAGCATCACGCTTGTTTTAATTGTTTGCTCCATCTTTATTTTTGCCCCTTTATGTCTAGTTGAGTGATGTGAACTTCTGTATCCATATTCATTTGGTCATCTAATAGTTTTGTTTAATTCTCAGACTTGATGTAGTTTGGTGATGCTTTATTTTTCATAATTGAGAAAGTTCATTAGAATTCTTCTTTTTCTTAACAGCTAAAAGCATTGGCATCACTATGTCAATTATTCCAACAAAAGACTGCGAAGGAGATAATACGGATAATCCCACAATGGGTATGCTCACTTCTCTTTCTTAGATGCTAGTCCATACCCTAGGACAATGTCTAGCCTATTGGGCAGTCTATATCTTATGTTACACATTTTGCCATTGGTGGATAAACATTTGTTGCTCCTTTTAAAGAAAGTTCCCTGTGGTATAATATTGCAATGTTTGGGTTTCATGCTTGTTCCCTGCAGCTTTTCAAAAATTTTTCCTTTTATAAATGAATGATCCATTGTTAAATTTCAGTGTGGTAAGGTAAGATTTAGCAATGAGTCCTTCCAAAATATTGAAGAATTCATCCTTTTTTTGGTCCTGAAATATCGCTATGTCTAATAAGGTAGGACAAGTAGAACTTATTTGATTATTCTCAACATCTCATACTGTATGTTGCTTCCATAATTTAATTCTGTTCCCTCTCCTTGTGCTTGCTTTAAACAATTCTGACCACCCCTTCATACTCCACTTTGCAGTGCCTAAAGATATAACCTTTCTTTATTCACCACATATTTATCAGCAACTGCACATTTTCTGCTGCCCCCAATTTCCATAATAGTTCGAGTACAAGGTTCTTTGAAAGCATAATATGGCATCTAGTGCCATCAATCTTGAGGCATGAAGTGTGAATTTTGATTGAGCAAGTTGAAGCTTTTTACTTCTTAATAAGAATTGGATTACTTGAAAGAAAAACAACAAAATAACACTGAAGCAAAAAGTACGAAGATTAAAGACTAGAAAAACAAGGTAGGTGAAATTTGCAAAATAAGTCCCCAAATCTCAAACGTAATTGCTAAAAGCCCTAAATGATTGTAATAGACTTAATTAATGGATTAGAGCTTATCATCCTTCACATTCAATTCAAGATCGTTTAGCAATTTGGACCACTAATTGAATAATTAAAGGCAACAACTATTGTAAGACTATTTACCTTGTTCAATTAATTGAATAAGAACTAAAAGTATCATGTTCCAGGATTATTTTTATCTCTTAGATAATCATTTCTTTTAGGTTGTTAGATAAATCCCAAGTTGCCAACAAGCTAAGATGTAGAGAAGAGAAACTCAAATAATATTAGTAATAGTGTGGGTAAAAAGTAACAAATCCACTCCTATATACATGGAACCTATCTCATGTAGCATGAGATTCGAATCCTATTTTAATGGAAATAATAAATAGTAAACCTAAGTAGAAAATTTTTAACTAGGAAACTATAAATTAGAAAAACAAGTAAACTTAGTTTTATGCTTATTTCCAAACCTACCTGAGAAAAAATTGGGAGAAGTCACAAAATTCCACCAAAACTCACGCCTAATACAACCCCTTTTTAGGCATACATGCAGCCACTACGGACATGAATTGCGGTCCCTCTTGGGTGTGATTGTCAGCCCATTCGGGGCTGAATTTTCAGATATTTTGGGCTCCATGTGGGGCCCAAGTTTCCTTTCTTTGGGCTTGGACTTGGAACTTGAAATATGTGTAGCACTTGGCCCACTCGTCGCTAGAATTCTTGGGCTCTTCCATGAAAGCGCCTTCTTGGTCTCTCATTGAAGCTCATCAACATTATCTTGATCTCCTCAGCTTCTAAGGTTTCGACCAAGTCCTTTAGTGGAGGTATTCTACTTTCTTCGAAAATGATTCGTTCTTGAATATAAACCTCGCAACATCAAGAAAAGATGCATTAGTAAACATCTATTAATCATAAGCAATGACGGCTTGAACAAAACAAGGCACTGACCATGCGTCCACTTAAGCTAATTAAGTCTAGTATGGATACATACACCCTTAACAAAGCACGTGGACAATCATCCCAATAGGAAATCTTTCTACTATGTAAACCTTAGGGAATGATATACACATGCAATTTATTCCTTTCAATGGGTATGGAAAAGATGACACAGTATTCCTAACACATGCATCAAATTGAAAACCTTATGAAAGCCACACATCCTCAATTACACCTCCCACGAATTCTACATAAAAGCTATTCGCATAAGGATAGAGTTCTCTATAATGATATAAGAACCTGCACATACCAAAATAGAACCTCCTCTACTATATCTGAGCTTTGGAATCATCACAAATAATATCCTCAAAGTCATTGAATTCTGAGGTAGGAGGAAGGCTGCGTAAACACCACCCTCCCCAAACTCTATGTATAGGATTACACTAGGTAGGATGTTGTTTTAAACTCTTCGAATTCTAAGTAATTGCTCAAATTCTCATTCGAGCGTTTATGGACAGTTTCAACATAGAGTATTTGAGCAGTATTGTCATAATAGTCATGTATCTCTTCATCACTAGTAACAAACACCGTTTTAACCTCTTAATCAAGGACTTGAAGGATTATTACATTCCATTACTCAACAATGTTTATATTCTAGCTATTATCGTATGAGAACTCATTCAACACTAGAATAAGAGAAGAAGAAACAACCAACTTATTCACAACATTCCTCCCACAAACTTCATGCCTCTTTCAGATTTAGAAGAAATATACAAGATTGGGAGCCCAGGGAGTTTCTGAGGTTGCTGGAGGTACTATACAAGCATATCATATTTCCCTCTTATGAGGGTCCAAGGAGGTGGGCGCTGAGGATTCATAACATTCACATTTGAATCATTTTACCAGAAGTTGTTGGTGAGGGAGGAGACACAATTCCTGTTCTTATCGGTTTGGGTTCCAAGAAAGTTGTGTTTTTTGCATAAAATGGAACGAGGGGAGTGATTCTGATGGTTGAGAATTTGACGAAGAGATTATTACTTATGTTGGTGTTATATGCGCAAGTGCTTGGGTAAAGAAGGCGATCATCTTCTGTTGCACTATAAGATGGTGTCGGGTTTGTGGAGGGTGGTCTTGAATTGTTTTTGTTTGACAGCGGGTGATGTCAGGTATTGTCAGAGATGTGTTGCAATGAAGACAAAGGCCATGGGAGGTTGTTCGCTAGCTCTTATATGGGTAGCATGGAGGGTGAAAAAGAAGAGCATTTGAGGGGATTGAAAATGATTTACATTTGAGAGATAGCTTTTTGTCTTTGATTGGCTTTCGTTTCATCCTTGAGATTCCGAGATGATTGAGTCTATTTTGTAGAGAATCATGTTATGATGTAGATTCTCTACTTTTTGTATACAAAAGTGTTTCCCAATGTGAATAAAATTATTTACCTTGTCCAAAAAAATGAAACAAAAATTAGATCAATTAAATTCCAAAATTACTTTAGATTTCTAATTCAGATGAATACTACTTTTGAGAATTGGTAACTTGTATTATCAACAAATAAATATTCCAGGGCGTATTCCAGAATTACTTACAAAAACTTACAAGAATGTAGATCTATCCTCCTATAATCTCATAAATAATAAAAAATACTAGAGAGATCTTCTTCTTGAGGATATACATGTTTCCACCAAAAATAGAGCAAAACCATATAATTCATCTTCATCTTCTCAAAAGAGCTGCTCTTGTTTTCAAAACACCTTTGGTTCCTTTCTAGCCAAACAGTCCACCAAATGCAGGCTGAGACAATCTTCCATCTTTCTTTATTCCCTGACTGGTTCCCATCTCTATTCCAGCAAGCTAAAGCCTCCTATATGTTCTTGGGCATAGTCCAGTTTATACCCCTAATATTGACGAAAATCTGCCACAGCTTCATCGTCTCTCGACAGTGTAAAAAAAAGATGGTTTATTGTCTCTGCTTCACATTCACAAAATGTGCACCTGGAACACAATTGGATGTCTCTTTTCATTAGATTATCCTGAGTTAGTGCAACCTACTTAGCCAAAAGCCATGAGAAGCAGGCTACCTTGAATGGGACCTTGACTTTCCATCTCATTTTCCATGGCCAGCCTCCTTGCTGTGAGTCTGCTCTCTGAAACTTCCTGTAGGCAGATCTTTCTGAAAATCTCCCTTGTTTGTCTGGAGTCCAGTCTAGTTTATACACATTAGTATTAAAATTCTTGAATTGTTCCAAGGTGCTTAGGAATTCAACCATTCTATTCATCTCCCAATCATTCGAAGGCCTTCTGAATCTAAAGTTCCACCCCTGGTTGTCTCTCATTTCTTTAACAATACACTTTTCCTGAAGCCTTAGAAGGAAAAGATCAGGGAATCTGTCTTTTAGAATTCCTTGACCCACCCAACTTTCCTCCCAGAACAAAGTCTTCCTTCCATTCCCTACCTTGAATTTACAGTTGTTCATCAGTTTAGGCCATAGATTTCTTATAGATCTCGACAAACCAGTGCCATATGGTTGATTGGCAGCTTTGCTGGTCCACCAGTTTTCCATGCCATATCTTGCCATGATAGTCTCCTTCCAGAGAGACAACCATTTCATTAATAGACTGTTGTTCTGAATCTTCAAATTTCTTATTCCCAATCCCCCTTCTTTCTTGCTGACTATGACTTGATCCCATTTGACCAGGTGGAACTTGTGTTTATCTGGATCACAATTGTCTTGCCACAAAAAGTTCCTTCTAATGGTGTCTAGTTTGTCCCTTATACTAGCTGGCATAGGGAATTATAACATCATGTAAGTAGGTAGAGCATCCAGGATACTATTAATGAGAGTAACTCTGCCACCCAAAGACGAATACTGACTTTTCCAATTGACAAGTTTCTTCTCACTTTTCTCCAGCACCTTGTTCCATATTCCTTTTGATTTGCTCTTATCCCCCAAAGGCACACCCCAGATAAACTACTGGTAGTTCTCCAATTTGTCCTCCCGGAATGTCAATCAGGCTGGTGATCCTAGGTACTTCATTAATTGGGTAAATAAAGTTTTTCCCCCATTAATGTGAAGACCTGAGGTTGCTTCAAACAGAACCAAGACGACTCTTAAATATTTCAGCTGGTTGTTGTCTGCATCACAAAAAATTAGTGTGTCATCTGCATATTGGAGGTGAGTAATGGCATATTCTTGCATATCTGTTTTCCAGCTGTTTGTTTGAGCTGTCCTTAACATATCATTTAAGTCCCTCCATTGCCAAAATGAACAAGAAAGGGGATAGAGGGTACCCTTGTCTCAAACCCCTCTCTGAGTTAAAAAAACCAGTAGGTGATCCATTTATCAACACTGAGAACTTCACCGTGGTAGTGCAAAATTTGATCCAATTAATCCACTTCTCGCCAAAACCCATATTCTCCAAAGTTTTCTGGAGAAAACCCCAATATAGATGATGATAGGCTTTCTCAATGTCCAATTCAGATGAATACTACTTGAATTTGTAAATATGATCACTTGTATAGTGTTTATCGAAAAATATATGCTTGCTCATATATAGTGCTGCTCTGAGAGAGATGAGTCCATGGGAGGTTAGATGCATCCATTTGAGTGTTGGATTGTTGAAACTATAGTGTGTCTTGCTAGATTTGTTTTGGTTTGGGTGGCATAATTGCTAGTTATCAGTCACATAAGTGACCCTTATTCTCCCGTTCTTTCTGTTAGGCATTTGAATACAAGAAGCTGCTACTGGATTACAACAGAGAGGTTCGACGAGCAACTCATGACACCATGAAAAACCTTGTTGGCGTTGTTAGGTTTGTACTTATCATATATATATATAAATCACAACTAGATATATTTAGTTTCTTGGTTCTGCAACATGGACAATAGTCAAACTTCAGACCAAATTAGCTATGATGACTTGTCTACAGTGTAGAGAAAAATAAAGAAAAAAAGAACACAAATGATTTACGAGGTTCGGCAAGTGGTGCCTATGTCCTCGGGCTAAACTCTCTCTACTGTATTGTGAGAGGTATGGCATTAGGTCAATATATACAGGAGCTTGGGGCTCT
>JAOTQJ010000111.1:12488803-12508918 GCA_025642045.1 Solanum sejunctum | reverse complement strand
ATTACAGAATATCTGATTGGCATCATATCCCTATAATTGATCCTATAATTCTTAAATCCCTTTAATTAAGGATTCTAACAAATCCCTATAATTAAGGATTCTAACAAATCCCTATAATTAAGGATTCTAACAAATCCCTATAATTAAGGATTCTAACATCTTAATTTATCCTCCTTTTTCTTTGTTTTGATGAAAAATAGATAGTTTTTGAGCTGATGTTAGCTTCTATCAGATTAGATTGCACCTGCTGGTAGTTAGTGTTATTAGTTAAGCAACATGTTGATGAATACTTTGCATTTTATTGAAACTAACTTCTATATCATTTAGTGTTTGGTGGTGCAATGATACCTAGGTTAATACATAGCTCTTTCTTCTCCATCAGTTGAAACTCGATTCTTAATTTGGAATTTTTCTTTTGTTCCAACCTCTAGCATATTTAAACTGCCCAAGTCAAATCAGTCCATTAGCTTGAAATGAATGGAGCATCTTTTCCAATCTTTGGTCTCATATCATATCATCTATAGCTTGCAAGTATTTGGTTGCTTCCTGTCCTTTGCTAAGATGATTTTTGATCTTTTCCTTTTCCTCTTTTTTGCAGAAGAGACCTTGCTCCATATTTGAAGTCTCTGATTGGACCATGGTGGTTTTCCCAATTTGATTCTGCCACTGAAGTTTCCCAAGCTGCAAAAAGATCATTTCAGGTTTATCTGCTTCTCTTAATGTAACCTATACGTAAATTTACTACCTAATTACATGGTTTCCTCACATGCAACATGAAGATCAAATAAACTTATTCTTATTGTACTATACAACAAAATGAAATTGAAGATCAAAGTGCGAGTATATAAGTGTGGTGAAGTGAAATTATAAACGAATTACATGTAACAGTTTCTTCATAATAACTTGCCTTTGTTAGACTTGGTTTATGTTTGGTCAGCTCTGCTTTGTTCATCATGGTATAGAAAGCAGATATTGGGAGGACTTATTCTGTTAGTATGCACCATTTGAATCTTTTCCTGAATGGATTGATGTTGTGATCTACACCTTTGGAATCCAACAACATTTTATGTAATCTGCTGAATTAATAATCAATGGGCATGATCTGAATGATCAAGGAGATGCTATTAGTTCTCCATATTCTCTGTTTTGTTGATGAACTTCTTGATTTAGTTGTCTGTTGAGATACAACAAAATAAAGCAAAACTTTCGGATGTTTCGGTCTTCATCACTGCCTTACTGCCATATGTGAATATTATCAGGCTGCTTTTCCAGCACAAGATAAGAGACTAGACGTCTTGATTTTATACACATCAGAGATATTCAGGTACATTGAGGAAAATTTAAGGCTTACCCCCCAGAGCATGTCAGACAAGAATGTGGCATCAGATGAACTGGAAGAGATGCACAAGCAGGTAATATCCATTAACCATTAGTGGAGGCCTGAATATCTCCTTGGTAATAGATGGAGAAACCTGCTTACTTGTCAAAAGATTTAGACTTCTCGCTGCTTCTCACATGTGATTCTTACAATATTTTTTTTTCTCCACTCCACGTTGGTCCTGATTTATTTTCTTTCTCTTGCTCTGATTGATCCCAGGTAATTTCTTCATCATTACTGGCATTGGCCACCCTTCTTGACATTGTGGTCAGCGCACAATCTGAACGGCCTGTTTCGGAAGCTGAGTCAAAGCGTGCTTCTGAAGCCAAGGTCGTAGCTATTTCATGTGCTGAGAACTTGTTATATACTCATAAGTTATTTCTGGAATTTCTGAAATCTCAGAGCTCTGCTATTCGCTCTGCCACATATTCAGTCATGAGAAGTCTCATAAAAAATATTCCTCATGCTATCAAGGAAACAGACGCTATCCATCTTGCAGATGCAATACTTGGAGCTTTCCGGGAAACGGATCCCTCATGCCATTCATCAATGTGGGATGTGATCTTATTGTTTTCCCAAAAGTTTCCAGAGAGTTGGAGTATCTTGAAGATTAAAAAATCTGCTTTAAGTAGATTCTGGCATTTTCTTCGAAATGGCTGTTTTGGATCGCAGCAAGTATCATATCCTGCTCTCTTATTATTTTTGGATGTTGTACCTGTACAAGCAGTTGAAGCACAGAAGTTTCTTCTTGAAGTTTTCCAGAATCTGTGGGCAGGAAGAAGCTTAAGTTATTCATCACATCTAGACCGTCTTGCACTGTTTAAAGCAATGAAAGAATGTTTTCTATTTAGCCTGAAAAACACTGATAGGTGAAGAGTCCACTGAACTTTTCCTTTTTATCTTCTGTGGTCCCATCAACTTTGTGTCTGTATGTTGAGAATTGTTTATTTTAGTTTTTGTGCTCATCTATATATTCCTTCTTTCAGGTATTCTGATGCAGCAGATTCCTACAGATTTAAGCAGAAACTTACAGATGATATTCTCTTAAAACTGCTGTGGCATGAATACCTATTCTCAGTCAGCTCAAAGAACCAGGAGAGGGTGTTTTCTTCTATGGATTTTTCTTCTGATGGTATTCAACATTCTCATCAGGGATCAAGACAACTTAATGTCAAAGTTCCAGAGGGTTATGTGCAAGATCTTGGGAAGTGCATTGTTGAAATCCTTTCAGATATCTTTCTTCTGGAACCTGGTTTGCTTTTGCAATTCTGTTCAACATTTGAGAAGACCTGTCTTGGTTTATTTCAACAAACAGACAGTTCTGTTGAGAATGGAGGAGGGGTGACTGAATTCTTGTCAGTAGTGAATCAACAAGCAGTAAGGAAAGGTGAAACTTGGCCTCTAGTTTATTTGGTGGGACCAACATTGTCAAAGTCATTCCCCTTGATTACAACACTTGTAAGTTGTTCCTTGGTAATGTATTATTTTGGTAGTGCATTTGTGAGTAGAACTTAGTTTGGGCTCTAAACCCATGGGCTGCCTCTGTTCTAAATCCCCTCAACCACCAACACACACACACACACACACACACACACACACACACACACACACCAAAGGAAAAAAATAAAAAATGAGAAGGATAGAGTGGGAGAGAGGGAAGACAAAAAATTGTTGACCACTTATTTTAGTGAATTTCCATAGCTTAGCCTTCTTTTTAGATCACTATTATTTGGGATTTAATTGATTTCAAGGGAAGACCCAAGATTTCTGTAGCTACCTATATTTGGCTTGTTTATGTTTCACTACCGAGTTCCCTGAATAATGTTAAGACCAAATCCATACTCAATCTTATCCACAATTGATCCTTTTGTGGTTTCACCATATTCCTGATTGGTCAGTGATATGTATGCATTTGTATTTGCTCCTCTGGGAATAGATAAATAAAATTCTTTCACACTTTGACCTAGCAAAAGTTGCTTTGACGATTTTTTTTACTATCATCATTCAGTTTCACTTTGATTCTCTCATATGAGCTGTTGTATTATGTAGGATTCGGGTCTTCAGCATAAAAATGATTCTAGAATTCCTGCAGTGAGAATTACTGTGGCTTTTATCAAATGTTCAGTTTCACTTTCATTCTCATATTCGTTGTCCATTCCAGGATTCCCCTAATGCAGTGAGTTTTTTGGTGGCTGCTGTCTCTATATTTGGTCCACGGAAGATAATTCAAGAGATTTTCTGCATTGAACCCGAAGGAAGACAATTTTTGCATGTTTTCAAGGAGACTTTTATCCCATGGTGCTTGCAGGCTAATAGTCCCACTACTAGCATGCGGCTAGATCTCTTGCTTTCTTTACTTGATGATGAACGCTTAGCAGAACAGTGGGCTAGCATCATTATGCATGCAACAAATTTGGAAGAGCTAAAACCTGCAGATGGGATTGTGAACTCTAATTGCCTTTCTCTATTGGCTATGCTCGTTGAAAAAGCAATAATAAGAACTAGCAATAGAAGCACTATGCAAGTTCCCTATGCAGTCCATTGGCATCATCATCTTTTGGATTTTGCTGCCATATCTGTTGTTCGAGCTTTTCCACCTTTTGGAACTTCCAGTGTTTCATATATGCGGTATGTGAAAAATACCTGAAATATTTTCTTCACACACGTCTTGCTCTGACTCCCTCATCTTACTAGATAGTGGTTATTTAGTGATAAAATGGTTGCGCTTCCCCTTTTTAACTTTGATATCTAATAAATTATGTTGTGGGTGTCATTTCCATCACTGTTATATTTTCAATGGAAAAGGACCTAAAATGCCCTCAAACTATTGAAAATGGTACAAAACTACCCTTCATCAACCTATTGGCTCCTAGATACCCTTGCCATCCAATAGTTTGAGGGTATTTTAGGTCCTTTTCTGTATTTTAAAAATCATTTGTACTATTATTGGGTCTACCATATTATTCTGATGTAGTACTGTTTTCTGTTACTATCTACTATCTACTACCACTGCTTTTTACTATCTGTCATTTCTTCTACTTCTGTTACTACTTCTAGATTGTTTTTTCCTTGAGCCAAGTGTCTTATTGGAAACCAATCTACCTCTGAGGTAGGGGTAATGTTTGTGTACGCTCTATCCTCCAAGACCTACTTTGTGGGACTACACTCGGTATGTTCTTGTTATTATTCTTGTTGTTTGTGTTATAGGGACTACGTTTTATTATCTTTTACTTTAAAATCTTGGTAATTGGCTCGTATCTCAGAATTGTATAATAAACACCTCAGTGTGCTCTTGGAAAGGGGAGAAAATCTGCTACGGCAAGTAAAAGCTTGAGATAATAATTGACATAAGAATTTATTTGAAGCTAAATTTTATGTTATTAAATCTTTGGGCTCCTTGTGAAGATAAATCTTGCCCTAACTCAATCCCAACAGATAACTCAGAAAAATAACTCATGAGATGAACATTGGTCAACATTATATAAGGAGACAATGAAACATACACCAACATCCTTTGCATGACCACTTTCACAACCTTCTCCCTTCTGTCCCTATGTCAGAATAAGGTAAGGCGGATCGCTTGAGTTGCTCAACCGCCCCTTAACCTGGGACTTATACTTTTGTTTTTATTAACCAAGAACACATGCACTTTGGTGCACTAAAAAAAGGTTATTCAAATGTCTGCTTTTCATGAAAAAATATCGATTGCATGAGGGGTGTGTGCACATCGAATCAAAACCAAAAATTTAAGATGTTGATCTGCTATTTGGTTTAAGTTTTTAAAGTACTAATTATGTATATGGTAGTTAGTAAAAAATGCCGAGTACCATGACCGTATCGTAAGACATGCTAACTTATACAATACATATGTAATATATTACGGAAAAGGGCCTAAATGCCCTCGAACTATTGGAAATGATACAAAAATGTCTTCCATCCACCTATTGAGCCTAAAATGCCCTTGTCATCCACCTTTGGATCCAAAAATGTCCTTTCTTTAACGCAATATTAATTAAATATTTTAAATAATTTTTACACACGTGGCGAGCCCTTATTGGTTACAATCTAATTAGTTAATATTAATTTTTAATAATGGACTGCCCGCCCCAAATTTAAAATCCACCCTAACATTAACCCGCCCCGATGTAAAAGATCACTCTGATGCAGAGACTTTCAAACATATGTTGCATTGTATTTGATGAAGTTTACTATTGAAAGTGATTTTGGGAAAAATTGGTCTGTCAATCCGGTCTTCTTCATAAGTATAATTTCTGTAAATGTATTTTGTGACTAAGAAGGTACCCTTGTGAATCTCATAATTTGTAAAGTAAAACAGAGCTCAAAAACTACATGTCCTGGGAATTTGGTGTCTTTTAAATGCCCCATTGTCCTTTCTCAATATCCTTACAAGACGCAGTAGAAAACTTACATATTGGGGCGGGTTTTTAATTTAGGGTGGGTTTTCTATTATTTAAAATTAATTTTAAATAATTAAATTATAACCAATAAGGGATCATCACGTGGTTAAGAAAATTATTTAATTAATAATCTGTTTAAGTAAAGCGCATTTTTGGAGCCAAAGATGGATGACAAGGGTATTTTAGGCCCAATAGGTGGATGGAGGGCATTTTTGTACCATTTCCAATAGTTTGAGGCATTTTAGGCCCTTTTCCGTTTAGATTATAACACTAGTATGAAAAAGTGCCGATGCTCTTGTTAAGAGGTGCGAGAGGTTAGATTTAGGGGTTACGTGAAGGGGTAGAGGTAGACCAAAAAGGTATTGAGAGGAGATAATTAGACATGATATGACAGAACTTCATCTCATTGAGGACATGACCTTAGATAGATAAAAGTGGAGGTCTCGTATTAGTGTAGAAGGTTAATAGGCTAGTAGGGATGATCTAAGTTGCTCGGACTCGGGTGCGGGTGTCGATATGGGTGCGGATTTGGAGGTCAGATCCTTCATGATCTAATTTTTAAGATTCGGGGATATGGATCCATGTACGGATACAGGTGCGGGGATTCGCCTAAAAATAATCAAAATATCTAAAAATAGAGTGATAAAACTTAAATTATGAGATATTTATGTCGAGAACATGAAGAAAATCATGGAAGGAGATCAAAGAAAAAAGCATGACATAAAAATTTCTATATAAAAGGTATTCCATTTTCTTCAATTTCACCTTAGCTTTTGTGTTGATTACAAAAATCGTTAAAACCATCCAAACTTTCCATATCGATTTTGGTCAAAGTACTCGAAACTGGTTGACCAAATCAGACATAGATCTCACACCCACACCCATACCCATACCCATACCCACACCCATGTCGTGTTGACACAGGTGCGACACCAAAAGTGAAAGTCTGAGCAACTTAGGGGATGATGTAGTGGGTTAGTAGGATTAGTTGTGTCTTTATATCTTGTGCTGTTATTGTCTGTCTTATATTTGTTACTTCTATTGTATTTATATATTATCATTTACTTTTCGCTTTATTGGGTTTTTTCCTCATATCTAGTGTTTTCTGCTTTTGGGGCTTGATATTTTTGAGATGAGGGTCTTCCGGAAATATCCTCTCTGTCTCTATGAGGTAGTGGTAAGGTTTGCATACATTTTACCCTCCTCAGATCCCACTTGTGGGATTCCACTGGGTATGATGTTGTTGTTGAAGCGGCAAATAGCAACAAGGCCCCACTTTGCTTGGAGCATGAAGTGAAGTGCTCACTTCATCAAAGCAAAGAAGATCCCCTTTTGTAGAAAGGCCTAAATAAATCTTACAACATGGAAAAAAATGGGCCTAGATAGGACAAATAGATAACAAAAATAAAAAAAATTAACTAACTAAAGAAATCAAGTAGAATAATTATAAAAAGTAAAATCAAAATCTAAGTTGCTTGGAATTTCCAAAAATGTTGCCGAACTTGTGCCGGATCCTTCAAAAATACACTATTTTTTGGAGGATCCAACACCCACCCGTCGACGTTTTTGAAGAGTCCGAGCAACATAGATCAAAATTAACGAAGTGAAAGAATGAAATAGCAGAACACTTGGAGAAAAAGTTGAGCTCATGACAAACAACATAGAGAAGACAAATAAATAAATTCAATCGAATTAAAATACTGAGTAGAAGAAATAGTATAATTTAAAATTTCAAGTATTAAATCGGCAAAGTGAAAAGGAAAAACAAATAAAGAAAATATAAGCTGAAGAAGCAGTGATGCGCACAGCTGAGAAAAATAAGAGGAGAAGAAAATGAAAAAAGTGCCTCAACGACGAGAGAAACGAAGTAGAGAAGAGAAGTAAAAGAGAAAAGGCTATACTTGGAGCTTGAAGAAGAAGAGAATCGCAAAGTCACAGCCATAGCAGGTGGTCACCACCCTAATTACAGTCACAGAAGAAAATCACTTGAGAAATATTACGTTTTAAGTCGTCCACTTTTTTTAAATAGAATATAAAATGATATGCTTCATACAACTTCACGCTTTTAGCCCTAAAGTGAGTGCTGCTCTCATTTCCTGTGGTTCATACCTGTGAAGCGATATACCCCCGCCTCACATTGCTTCTCGCTTTAAGCGAGGAAGCAGACACAATCTACATCACTGTTTTAACCTTTCCCATCTTTTTTAGTACCCACCTTTACCAGAAATAGATAGTGTCGTTCTCATGCCATAGATTGATGAATCATAGATGGAATACTGTGATGATGAGAAATTAAACTCAAAATTTTGAATTATCTTTGATTTTCTTTTTACTGAAAGGTAAATGATTTGATCCAATTTGGATCTTTATCAATGCTCTGATGGTAAGGTTTTTCCTTTTTTTTTTCTGGGAACAAGTAACATTTTTATTATAAATTCAGCACTTACGTAGTGCTAAGCCCCTTTACAGCAGGTCAAAGTATACCAATAAAACAAAGAACTCCTTAGCCTAGCATGATTGTAACACATCTAGGATATTTGTAACACATCTAGGATGTTTTCTGCATCTATAGGATAGTCCTTTGTACACCAAAAACACAAAAGCAAAATACAATCTGTTTTAGTTTTTCTGAACTGTTCTTCTCTCGTCTTTGAAACACCTAGTATTTCTTTCCTTCCAGATGGTCCGCCATAGACAAACTGGGATGGTTTTCCACTAGCTCCTGTTTTTAGCTCCCTTCCCAGCTTCTTCCCAATTAGTCAGTGTGTCAACAATCTTGCTAGGTGCTGTCCATTATATGCCTCTGAGATTGATGAAAATCTTCCATAGCTTGTTTGTGATTCTGCAAGGCAAAAACAATTGCCCCACTGTCTCATCTGCCTCACCACATAACAACAGTGTGTGACTAGGATAATGTTCCTCTTTCTTAGGTTCTCATGTGCCAAGACAGCTGCTTTTGCTAACAACCAAGAGAGACATGCCAGCTTCAAATGTGCTCTAGTTCTCCAGATTCGCTTTCATGGTCATATGGAGTGCTGTGCCACTGTCGAGTTAAAAATTTGTTCCTTGAACTTACTTTGTATGCTCCTTTACTGTACCCATTCCACCATAGTCTGTCCATCCCACTCTTAGACCTTGAAAAGTTTCAAGAAATTTGAGGGACTCGATCAATCTAGGAATTTCCCAATCATTCAAGTTTCTTCTGAAATTTATTCCCAGCCTTGGGATGCCCACATGTCACCTACTGTTCTGTCCTGATGGATAGCTAAACCAAACAGATCAGGGAACTTCTCAGCAAGACTCTAATTATGTAACCACCTATCTTTCCAAAAGATGGTTTTATTACCATCACATACAGTAATGGTAATGTGGTTACGTAAAATGGGCCACCAGTATCTAATAGATCTCCAAATAGTGACACCGTAAGGGTTGTTTGCTTCTTTAGTCATCCACCCATCCAGTTCACCATACTTTGTTATTATCACATTTTTCCATAGAGAGTGTCTCATGAGCGTATCTCTACAACCACTTCATTTTCAAAGCTTTACTTTGGTTCTTCAGGTTTTTAATGCCAAGCCCCCCTGTTTCTTGCTTGAGACGTGTTCTTTCCACTTGACTAAACGATAACCTTTCCCATCCTTATTTCCTTGCCAAAAAAGGTTTTCCTGATCTTGTCCAGCCTCTGTACCACCCCTGCTGGGATGGGAAAAAGGGTAAGCATGTAGGTTGGGAGAGCATCTTAACACAGCATGTAGGTTGGGAGAGCATTTGTTTTGCAATTCTTATATTTTTTCCAGAACTGATGGTAGTCCAGTTCCAAAGTTCATATATGATTAGGTAGACCTTTCCTCTTAACCCACTCTGGAAATTTGGAAGCTCCAAAAGGCACTTTCTTTAGTGCTGGTTGGGAGAGCATTTATTTTGCAATTCTTATATTTTTTCCAGAACTGATGGTAGTCCAGTTCCAAAGTGCATATATGATTAGGTAGACCTTTCCGCTTAACTCAACTGGAAATTTGGAACATCCAAAAGACACTTTCTTAGTGCTTTGTCCAAGATTTATCTCTTAAAGACAAATAAGAAAGTGAATTCTCTATCCAAGCTGAACAATCGAAGTTACTGAACTGAAAAGATAAAAAAATCAAACCATACCAAAGCAAGTATTGGTATTGATATAGTTCAAGAAACTATCTCAAAGAAACCAAATACACAAGTCGAAAAATCTAAAAACCATACCAAACTGGCTGATGGGACACCCTTACTGTACATGCTAGAATTGGATATCTGGAGATGATTAAAACAACATAGCCACAGCATTGAATACACTGGGGATAGAATGAGCCTGGTGCTGATAATGCGAGGGTTAACTTGACACAAAAATTAACTCATTATATGAGGGTTGTCCACTATCATACAAGGAGACAACAACCCATTTCCTCAACCAATTTGGGACACAGTAACACTCTTTTTAAGTTTAAAGACTTTATTCCCTAGGAGGACGGCGTGGTTATCTTCCGTATTTTGGAATCTGTGGTTATGGCCTCTCTCTTTTGTTTCCCATCTCAATATCTAGGCTTCAGTGGAATGGAGGTGTTGTTCCTTTGCTTGATACTAAAGTAAGTAGCACGTAGCACAACACTCACAAACCCTAATTTCTGTTATTGTTTTATATTTTGGTTTTTTTTGTTGTTCGGTTGCAGCGCTGTTCTGTGTGGCATATCTGGAGATGATGAAGCAATCTTTCTGTCCCAAAGTACACTAGTACAAGTATTTAGGGAACTTCTTAAGAAGTTGACAGTTTTCATGATGGATTCTCCCTTCATATGGGTCAAGGACATGTGTTCGGTGATACTTGTCAGAGACGATAGCACTGAACTGGGATTTGAACCTTCTATGGATGTGAATGAGATGGCCAATTTTGCTTTACAAGTGCTTGATGGTGGCTTTTCTGCATTGAAATGTTTGCATCATGAAGTTGAGCTGCATTCAGGAATCTTAGCTGCAATTTTTGTAATTAAATGGGAATGCGGTATGGCTACTGTCTTCATTGACGATCTTGGTGAAGAATCCACAGAAAAAATAAAGTCAAGGTTGGCTTCTTGTGAGCTAGTGCATGCTCTCCATCACAAAATTTGTAACCAATTCCTATTTAGTATCAACATAGATAGTCTAAAGATCCTGGAAAGCATCTTGGTCCAGACTGTAAGGAATGCTGTGCTTAAGGATGAAAATTTGGATGCTGCTGAAGTCGCATCTTTATGTTGTCACTGGGTCCTTGAACTTCTTGAATGTCTCTGTCAAGATCAGTTTGAGGAACAAAAGCTGTTAGACAAATTTCTAAGCCAGGATGATTCTTGGCCTGCTTGGGTTGCACCAGATATAGAAGTTGGGAAAGGAGGAGCTTTCGTGAAAACTGAGAGTGCTTCAATTGATGTGAGTGCCCTTCCCGTATAATTAATTTATATTGAGCAGTATTGGGATGATCTTGTGCACCTACTTCTCTATCACTGCAATTTTGTTGTCGGAAAAGAGGGAATTACCTTGAGTTTTTATAATTGACACTCGTTCTTGTTTCCTTTTCTATGGAGGAAATATACATATTGTTGTTGAGTTTCTCGTTCAACTATATAGTTTTATAACATTTTGTGTCAATGCTTTAGCTTTTCCAAGGTGAGTTACATCATGTTATGCATTCACATTGGATCTATATCATAAGATCTCAGAGTTGTTTACTTAACTCTTTGCAGACCTCAAAAGCCGCAAGGTTTGTAGCTCTGATAGACAGACTTATACCAAAGGTAGGGTTTGATAAAATCATTGCTGGTGCTGTTTCTAATGTGTCTCCATCTTTAACTGAGGATCATAGTAATCAACATACCACAGCTCTGCAATGTCATGATTCCCGTGCCTGGCTGGCGGCTGAAATCTTATGCACTTGGAAATGGAATGGCGGCAGTGCCTTGTGCTCCTTCTTACCTTATCTCTGTGATTATTTAAATAGTGAATGTTATACACCTGAGGATGAGTTTTTAGATTCTATTGTCACTATTTTGCTTGATGGTGCATTTATTCATGAGGGAGTTGCAGAACTCTGTGTTTCAAATTTATCTCCTGTTGCAAATGTGGAGAGTATTGGAGAACCCTTCCTGAGAGCTGTTGTTTCGTTAGTGTCTATACTTTTGGAAAATGATGTATGGGGAAAAGACAAGGCAGTATTTCTTTTTAATCAGCTTCTGAATAAACTCCATATTGGTGAAACAATAAATATAAATTGTTTGAGGGTACTTCCTTCAGTAATGGACGTAATCATTAGACCGTTGAGTGTTCCGTTTGGCCGAGACGCTGCAAACTTGCAGTCTGCTTCTTCGGGATGTTGTGAAATGCAAGAGGCTATCATAGACTGGCTCCAGCGAACAGTGTCTTTTCCACCCCTAAGTGCATGGCAAACAAGAGAAGGTAAATTACTGCTGTCTACAATGTGTCAATTCTCTTAAAGGATTTAAACAATATAAGTAGTCAAATTAGTGCCTTGGTTTGTGGCGGAGATTTATGTTGGCTTATGCATCTAATATCTGATTTCTTTTGCCAATCCATTCGACTTAAGCTTATTTCACAAAATTCTGCAACTTATCTGTCATAAGTGTAATGGAATTTGGTATTTTCAGATATGGAAGATTGGTTTCACCTTGTTATATCCTGCTATCCTGTACGACCAATTGAAGGAGGGAAAGGACTAAGAACGGAAAGATATGTCAGCTCTACTGAGAGAAAGTTACTGTTTGAATTATTTCAGAAGCAGAGAAAGAGTTGTGCATTATCTGTTATAAACAAGCTGCCGTCTGTGCAGATTTTGTTATCAAAAGTGATCCTGGTTGCAGTTGCTTACTGCTGGGAAGAATTTAGTGAGGATGATTGGGAATTTGTTCTATACTGTTTTAGGTGGTGGATTGAAGCAGCAGTTGTTCTAATGGAGGAAGTTGCTGAGAATGTGAATGATGTTATTACAGATTGTTTTAGTTGTGACTATTTAGAAGTTATGCTGAAGAGGGTCCATGACACCGTTTTAGTGGACTCTGCTCCAATGAAACTCGCAACCAATGCTCTAATTGGATTTTCTTTGTTTTGTAATATACGTGGTCTCGAAGCAAAAGAGCCTGTTGATGTTTCTAATCCCTTGAAAATTGACAGATGGGAGATGGTCAAACACCGAACTATGGAAGCTGTTCTTCGATTGTTCTTTTCTATTGCTGCTACCCAGGCTTTGGCAAGTTCTTATTGTAATGAAGCTTCTTCCATTGTAGCATCATCTATTCTTGATCATTCTCAGTTCTGGGACTCAGTGGCTTCACTTGTTGTTGAGTCCTCTTCAACTGCAAGAGACAAGGCAGTAAAATCAGTTGAAATCTGGGGCCTCAGTAAAGGGCCAGTTAGCTCTTTGTATGCAATGCTGTTTTCTGCCAAGACACTTCCTTCCTTAAGATGTGCTGCTTATGTTATTCTTTCAACTGAACCTGTGTCTGACTTTTCTTTGTACACTGTCAACAAGACATGTTCCTCTGATGGAGATGCCTCCAACAACCAGGATACTCATGTTTCTACTGAAGAAAGTCTTCTTATAAGGGAAGAAGTTTCTTCGGTGCTGGAAAAACTACCATATGATGCTCTTCAAATGGACTTACTTGCATTTGAACGGGTTAGCTCCCTCCCTTTTTGCCCCTTCTTTTTTGGGCCTCTTGTTGCTTCTAAAAAGCTAATGGAGAATAAACCACTTCTGTTTGCTAAATATCCTTAAATTTTTCAGATAAAGGTCTTTCTAGCTTGGTCTTTGTTACTTTCACATATAGTGTCACTACCAGCATCATCACCTTTGAGAGAGAGAATGGTTCAATACATTCAAGAATTTGCTACTTCAACAGTGTTAGATTGCCTTTTCCAGCATATCCCTTTGGAATTTTGTGTACCATCAAGCATGAAAAAGAAGGATTCAGAACTTCCAGCTTCAGTGTCAGAAGCAGCAAAATCTGCAACCCGTGCCATCACTTCTAATTCTGTGTTATTCTGCATGGAATCGCTTTGGCCTATCGGACCAGAAAAAGTTACTTCACTTGCTGGTGCAGTTTTTGGCCTCATGCTTTGTGTTCTTCCTGCTTATGTTCGAGGGTGGTTTAGCAATATACGCGACCGTTCTACTTCATCTGCCATTGAATTTTTCACTAGAGCATATTGTAGCCCGCCTCTGATCATGAATGAACTCTCTCAGGTACGAATGTCTTGCTTGTGTTTGTAATCTTACTTCCAGCATAAGCTTTATTTGTTATCTCAGTGAGTCTTATGCTCTTTGTGACCATCAAATGCTTCGCTGACCTTCATTCAAATGCAGATTAAAAAAGCCAATTTTGCTGATGATAATTTCTCTGTCACCGTGAGCAAATCTGCTAGTGAAGTGGTGGCTACCTACACAAAAGACGAAACAGGAATGGACCTAGTAATTCGTCTTCCCGCATCTTACCCTTTGCGACCTGTGGATGTAGATTGTACCAAGAGCCTTGGCATTAGTGAGGTTAAGCAGAGAAAGTGGTTAATGTCAATGATGTCATTTCTTCGTAATCAGGTGTCTCCCACTGACTTTGGATCTGTACATCATTCTCCCATCCCACCCTGATCATTTCCTCTGTCTGCTCATTACTGTAATCTGTCGGTCTCCAATCTGCTATTTTTGAATTTATTGCCTCTTGACATTCATAGCTGTTACATTAAATATTCTGCTCTTTCATCATGGATATGTTTTTTCCTTAGGCACACCTTTTCAATTTAAAATGTCACCCTTCACTTTTATATTTACCAAGGTTCCATGGCCTAATATTTAGGTAGTGACATTTTACCATCTTTGACGTCAATTAACTGCTTAGAGTCTTTTTTGTTTCTTGAATGACCTGTCATCACTTGGATAATTCTCAATGATCATGCATACACTTTGCGGGCAAAGTTGATGATCTGTTTTCATACAATGCAGAATGGTGCCTTAGCTGAAGCAATTTGCATATGGAAGAGCAATTTTGATAAGGAGTTTGAAGGTGTGGAGGAGTGTCCCATATGTTACAGTGTCATTCACACTTCAAATCATAGCCTCCCGCGGCTAGCTTGCAAAACCTGCAAACACAAGTTCCATTCAGCTTGCCTCTATAAGTGGTTCTCAACTTCTCACAAGTCAACGTGTCCATTATGTCAATCACCTTTTTGATTTATCATTCAGAGTGGTGATGCCTTAGTGCAGTAAAAGCAATTTCACCTTTGGATAGCCCTTGATTTAATTGTCCATCTCTTATGCCGACTTTGGTGAATATGTCCACATTTGTGGGTTGGCATACTCCTCCTACAGCTAATTGTAAGTGTGCTCTCTCCCCCTTTTCCTCCCTCTTGTGTTTGTGTGCATTATTTTCTTTGTCGGGCTGATTTTTCTTCTAGAAAAACATCTTGGCTTGTTTATATATTGACACTTCTGACTGGAACAGCTAACAATCTCAATTCTCAGATGAAACGATAAAGGAAACGAGGCTTCCTGACCACGTAAACAGAATAATGTTTTAATTAGAAAAAAAGAAAAGCTCCAGCATAAATGATGTTATCACTTCACGCGCCGCAGGTAACAACAGTGAACACTCCAAGGTCTGAGATATGATTTACTGTCCCGTGATTCAAAATTTTCAAGCCGCCCACGGTGGTTGTTTTCAAAAGGGAGGTTTTTTCTTTTTCTTTTCCATATTTTATTACAGTAGTACACAACATATGGTTGTAGTTCATATTTGCAAATCCAAGCATGTGTAATCTAAACTTAGTGAGGAAGTTCTATGCCAGATGATAATTATTGATGGAGCCCGAGGAGTCTGTTGTTCGAGGCTAGTGTTTCAGAGTATTTAAACATTCAGACTCCATATTTTATTCATATTTTGGCTAAGTTTCTAAGTATAATCCTGTGAATATCTTTGTATTTATTTGTGATATGCCGTGATGAGCTTATAGACTGATAAGGTTGATTTCAAGTCAAAAATAGCAAGAAAAGGCCCATAGGATGGATTAAAAATTGTAATACCTTGAAAGTTGGAAGTACGAAATAAGAAAGGAAGTGCAAAGAATTTCTAGTGCAGTGCTCCACTGGCCGACTATGATACGTAAAAGACTCCATGGCCCATACAGGGGTCTGTGGAGGGTGATCAAAAAATTTTGAAATGCAGTGCAGGTCTACAAGCAGATCCATGGCCCTTTTCACGGACTGTGAAGTTGTCGCGATCCAGGCCTAGGATGTAGACATGACACAACGAGCCAAAGGTACTTCAAACAAGCCTTTTAGAATACATCAAGCATTTCACAAGTATTGACTCATAAGATAGAGCAGAAACTAAGGGAAGTCAATCATCACAATCAATTTATACATGTCCAACCATACTTCTAGCATTAGACTTGGGTGGGGGTTTTAAGACATGTTTCTAGTTTACCCTCAATAGAAGTAGCAAGAAAAGTATAATAATAGAAATCTCAATCTCTTTATAATCCAAGCTTGAAAGAAATAGGATATTGTTCTTGAAATTAGCGGACTCATCAATATTAGTCTTCAGTTAATCTGATGGCTAGCCACGAGGAGAAAGAGCATCAGTTCCTACATGATGAGATCATGTAGGTAAAAGTATGTGTAGTACATTTAATGTATTAAGTATGTAGGCATAGTCTTATGGCCAAATGAAACAATGATAAATCTAAATGCTTAAGTCGTAATTGAAACATAGATATTGATAAATGGAGAGTGTATGAGATAGATGCAATTGAAGTCATGCAGGCTTTTAAAATAGATTATATTTATGTGCGATGGGATCATAATCGATATATAAGACCATGCAAGTAATACATTATATTCAACACGAACCCCTACATTAGAAGGAAAGACGACTTGCCAGGTGGAACTCTGTCAATATTTATTCATGCATTTATCATTTAGGGCTTTTGTGGATCCACTAGCCTAGCGTAAAAGGGCTTCTATGGTTGCTTATAGTTAATGAGACAAGAAGTTCCTGCTAGGATTCCCTTACTGAATCCCACCTCAAGTCCATTCGATGCTAAACTAAATTCCACGGAATAATATACTAAAGTACTTGGTCATTCATATGCTTTGAGACATAAAAACATCATTAAGTAAAATGGCTCATTTAAAACCTTTGGTGATTTAAGACGTGAGAATTGTCTTTTTACACTCTAGAATCCACCACTTTAATGAGAAAGACCTTTTCACCAACTTAAGTCATTCATGAGGAACCTTGCATCGTCATTAAATAAGCCTTTGTTTTTCAAACAAGTCATAGTTCATCAAAAGTAGAGCAAACTTAGGTGGGTTCAAGTAAGTACTATTTACACATTCAATTCTTCAAGATAATGCACGTATACAATGAAAATCATTAGTTGGAGTCATAGTTAAAGCAATTCACCATAATATTTTAAAATCGTAGATAGCTTGATAAGTAAGTATTTCATAAACCAGCATTTTCATGCCATTGAATATCAATTCACAGTGAGGTAGGTAAATAATGATCATTTGAATCAAACTCTAAACATTTAAAGCTATGTCATAAAAAATCCATGCAATTGCACAATTGAAATTTAGAGATTGTGGTAGGAAATCTTTGGGGCTGTATGGGTGGAAGGACCCATGAATCAAAATTCACATACCTGGGGTGCAAAAACTTAAAGGAATCACAATTAAGATTGGCAACAGATTGATTTTTTTCGGTACGGTCTGGTTGATTTGGTTTCGGTTGAATCGGTAAGGAACTGATTACCTAATATATCAGAATGGGTCCAACATATTTAACCCGTTGATCCGGTTCAGGTAAATCCAGTTTTGGTTCGGTCGTCGACCAGTTAAAACAGTCAAAAATTATTATTTTTTCTAGAATCTTTACCAACAACTATATAGCCGTTTGGTTTGTTTTTGTTGCATTTTTATGGAGGGTGGGGTGGGGTGTGTGTGCACTAACAGGTATAATGACTTGCCCTCCTACCATTACACCCCTTTACCCCATTGACCCCCTAACACTATAAATATAATTCATTTTCTTTCAATTTTTTTCACAAATTCATAATCTCCTCTCTTACAATTTCTCTCAACTTTCAAATCTCAATTTTCAATCTCTTATTCATTATAAAATTTATTTTTGTGATATTGATTAATTGGAGTTTGGAGATTTTTCTGAAGTAAATGGCAAGCTTCAATTGACATCTCTCAATTTTGACTTTTGGTTATACATTTGCTTTTACGCAAACGTTTAGTATATTCATTCCACTTTATTCTTGTTATTTATTTATTTACTAAGTCACTATTTTTTTGTATTCATCTTGCTTATTTTTATTATTTTAAATTTTAAATATAGATTCACAAAGAAATAGTGGAAAAAGACCAATCTGGAAAAAAATAGGGGTGGAAGTGGTTTTAGAAAATTGCCACCTAGATTTAGAATTAATACTGATAATTTTACTCATGTTGATGAAACTTCTTTTATGTCGCATCCTAATGTTATATAATTTAATTCGCAAAATCAAATAGATCATGAAACATTAAGTAGATGTTTTACTAATTTTGAGGAAGATTTGGATGAAGAAGTAGAAATAGAAAATTATGAAGAAGATGACATCCCTACTAGTTCCACAACAAAATTACCTCCCAACAAGATGATCTCCCCCCCGTATCTACGTTTACTAAAACTACAAAAGCCGAAGGTCCTAAACGATCTTTAGTTTGACAATTTTTAGTACAAAATAAGGAAAAAACTACTATCCAATGCACAAAATGTAAGAAAATAATGAATCATTTGACTATTAGATCGCATGGAGGGACGGGACGACTAACTACACATTTGAGAAAGTGTAATCTAGAATTTGCTCGTCTAAGAGCTGTGAATGGGGCTAAAAAAGTGGTGAACCTTTAACTGAAGAATCTGTAGGAGGTTCTAATATGGTTCAAAGTGTGTTAAATATGTCTAATTCGGTTGGTCCGAGCAAATTCTGCACGTATAGTAAAGAAAAAGATCTTGAAGAATTAGCAAAATTGGTTACTGTTTGTGATTTGTTTTATAGTTTTTCTTTGCATCCGAATTTTATTCAATTATATTCAAGAAGTGTATAACCTATCTTTGAAGGTTTTTCAAGGAATACAATTAAAAGTGCTATTTTTTAGTATCAAGTTGAACATTGTCATTATCTTTATTGCTTATTTGCTCATTTTGATGGTAAAATTTTTATTACATCTGATATGAGTCATAGTATTGATGTTAATGATTATTTTAGTATTAGTGTTCATTGAATTGATCATGATTGCAATATGCAAAAAAGAATAATAGGTTATAAATATGTAGAAGAGACTAAAACTGGTTCTTATATAGCCTCAACTATAAGTTGTATTTTGAATTATTTTGGCATATGTGATAAAATAACGAGTGTCACTTTAGACAACGCTTCTAATAATTTTGAAAGCAGTTGATTTTTTAAAATTGAGAATTTGTCCAATTGATGATGATGTTTTTTTATATTAAATGTGCAACACATATTTATAATTTGGTAGTAAAGATGGTGTTGCTAATATTGGAGTTTTTTGTGGGAAAAAAAAATAGAATTGCTTGTAATTGGATTTTTAAATCTAAAATAAAGTCTTAGATTTATAAAATTAAAAAGTGTTATAAAGAAGATTCACTTGAATATAGAAAAGTTTCAAGAAAAATTTCTACTAGATGAAATTCTTTATTTGAAATGCTTGAAGTTGGTTATGTTTATCAAGATCCGATACAAAAGGTATATAATGCTCATAATTTAGCTTTAACTTTAAGACTTTGTAGAGATGATTGGGAAGTGATAAAAGATTTTATTGTGTTTTAAGACTTTTTTTTTTATTGCTATAAATGTAATTTCGGGTCAATATTATCTAATTATTTCTTTTGTTTTAATAAATATTTGTGTTATTTCATCTGAATTTGCAATTATAAAAGAAAAGATAAGTTTAAAGTGTCACGACCCAACCTAGGGGCCGTGAATGGTGCCGATAGGACACCGCACCAATCACTTATACTGAATCTTTACTTACGACAGCTAAGGAATTTCACAAAAAATTTCGACAGAGTTTCCTCTGTTTTACTGACTAACCCACCTGCAAACAGCGAATCCAACAGTACCAGATATAGTCATAAAAGCAGGTATACAAACACAAACGTGGGCCGACAAGGTCACCGCCGCGGCAGAGCCGCCCAACAAACATATCATACAAACGAGATCAGACCAACGTGA
>JAOTQJ010000111.1:12433247-12488703 GCA_025642045.1 Solanum sejunctum | reverse complement strand
TTCCCTTTCCAATTATTATCGTGCGTATGTATAACTATATGTATGTACATATATATATTCCGAAGTAGGTTGGATACGGCGGGTCAGTTTGCCCATGGGCCGGCTTTGATTAGTTTGGAGACATAAGGAGCTGGGCTTTGGATATGTTGGCATCATAACGTGTGGCTGTTGGGCCTCATTTGTCTTGGCTCACGTGAATGCTTGGCCGCTGTTCGCCTCGACTCACTTATCAAGCATGATGACCTATACACATTACGATACGTGAGTGCTTGGCCGCTGTTCGCCTCTGCTCACCTATCCTATGACGTGTGTGGTAGGTAGTTGTTCGCCTTGGCTAACTTATGCTACAGTTGGGACTTGTGTTGGAGATTTCGGGGATTTGAAATTTTTGGTGTAATGCTGTGGTATGGCGCGAGTTTGGAGGTCGCCATCATTCCCATCCGGTATGCATTAATTTGATATTTTAAATGAAGAATTATTTTTATGTTTACATGCGGGTTTGACGCATATATTTTTATTGGGATTATTACTCTCATTTATATTTCGTACTTTTTGCTTTACATATTTGGTATGTATTTCGTACTGACCCCCTTCCTTCGGGGACTGCGTTTCATGCCCGCAGGTACTGATGCATAGGCTAGAGAGCCACCTTCTTAGGATCTCTGCCTACCATTGAAGTGCTCCCTTTGCCTCAGGAGAAGATTTTTGGTATATACATGTACACTCATTTTCTGTATTTTGCATTTATGTATATTCGAGGGTATGACAGGGCCCTGTCCCGTCCTATGATTCAGTTCGTATGTTTAGAGGTTTGTGGATACATATGGGTGTGTGATATTGTATGTGGTATGACTACATATGTATGATACATTTGTTGGGCGATTCCATCGCAGCGATGACCTTGTCGGCACGCATATATATGTGTATTGATGTTTGTTGTATGTTGGGGTCGCTGTTTGCAGGTGTGGTTAGTTAGTAAAACAGAGGAAACTCTGCCAAAATTTTGATAAATCCCTTAGCTATTATAGTTGGAAATCCAATTTAGTGTTTGTCTGGGTGCCCAATCGACACTAATTACGGTCGCTGGGTTGGGTCGTGACAAGAGTCTACAGAGTTGAGCAGGTCTACCCTAGCACCGGCTCATACAACAGGGCTATAAAGATACTGGTGTATCAAAGGCATACTGGAGATATATATAAAGAGAGAGCATTGAGCAGGATGATAGGGGCTGGAATATTCTGACCATATTTGAGGAGCTGAGGATAGTCACAACTAGGCTTGACAGTGCATCGATGCTTCATGATACCATGGCTTGTTATAGCTTAGATTGGTTAGCAGCATTGTTGGGGAAATATTCCCTGGAGTTAGTTCATGAGTTTTATGCTTCATATGCTACAACTATCACCGAGGCTACTCCGAAGAAGGCGAAGCCCCTATCACAGCCGATATTGACTCAGACAATAGTACAAGGAGTTTTGATACATTTATCAAAGGCCAACATCCACAGGTTCTTATTTGGTCCCACGTATTAGTGTCACAACCCAAGCCTAGGTCCCAGGTGTAAAATGGTAAATAGGGAACTCAAAGGGACCCCAAACAAACCTCTTAAGCATACATGGCACATCCTTGGTTGCGAAAGCATAATTAAACAATAAACATATTATTCTAGGGGAAATGGGAATTTGGAATCAAGCTATAGGGATGTTATAGGGAAGAGGATTAGTATGAACATATTGTTACGATCCAAGCCTAGGGACTAGACGTGACACGGCGAATGGGAAACCCGAAGGAATCCCAAATAATCCTCTTAACTTATCATTACATATCATTGGTCATGGAAGATATAAAAGACATAAAAGAGTAAGAATAGGGGCAAAAAGACTAAGGTGAAAGCTTGCATAACATCATGATGAAGAGACAAAGAGTCAACGCTTATATCATAGATACATAACACATCCAACAAACACCTCTAATACATAGATAGGAGCGGGGGCCAAGACAAAGCAACTGGGCTCACCCTCATAGTCAAAATAGAAAATAAAGAATAGTGTCTCAATATATAATAAGAGGAACATAGACTAAGGTCCCCGAAGTGGAGGACTCACCAACTAGCTTGAGTAGTACCGAACTAGTGACATGGAGGTGGATGATCAACTTGGGCTTCGGTCCCTATATGGTGATATCATGTAGGCAAGCGTATGCGTTAGTACATTTGAATGTACTAAGTATGTAGGATGCAATGCAACAAGAGGTATGCATCATAATCAAAATGCATAACAATAGACAATAGGCATAATATAGCAATATGGCATGTATGATCAATGCCTAAGTAAAACATGCTCAAGTAACACATGCTCATAAAGGATATCATATGTGTAGAAGATACCAAGCTAGATTTCCAAAGTACAAACCCCTTGGTAGGTTGATGATGATCTCACCCTATCACCCTAATGGTGTGGTACAAACCCCTCACATGGTTGATGATAATCTCACCTTAGCACCCTGGTGGCAAAGTATAAACCCCTCACATGGTTGATGAGTACAAACTCCCACCTCGGTTATAAAGGTACTAATCCCCCCGACAAAGTTATTTGGGCTCTTAATACCCCCAGATCGGGCATGGTGTAATGCAATAATTTATACAGATTATATCATATACATAAGCTCTTTCCATCATCATAAAATCATTCATATCATATCTCAAACTTTGGACCTTCAATTCCTCAAAAAACTATAACTAGATATTTTATCAAACACTTGGCAGGTGTGAAATGATAGTATAAGACCATGCAATTTAGAGATGAAATCATGCAAGAAAATCCATTGGAAAAACATTAATCAACACTTTGCAATACCCCAAGCAACATACATCAAAACCCCTCATCAAATCATGTAATACCTCCAAGATTTATAGCTCACAACATAGCAAAACAGTCATAACTTTACATAGTTTTAACATAGTTAGTAGACATGCTCATACTAGTGAACCCATTTGTAAAATAAACTTTAAATCTTGCAAATTGAGTAAAAAGGATGTTAGGGCACCATGGTTGGAAGGACCCAATGGCTAAACACCATCATATCTTAGCTTTGGAGAATTTTTGGCGAAGATGGAGGTGAGAACTTGAAGCTTGGATGAATCCCTTAAGATCCAGAAGAGATTTGGACACTTGATTTTCGAGTGAAATATTAGTCTAAGGGTTTGAGAGAGTATTTTATCAATATAATGAAGAACTTAAGGGTTTAGGACCTTGAATGAGCATAAACACATCAATCTAGAGCTTATAAAGTGTGGAAAGGACCAAATAACCCTTCCTAAAAAGTTGTCTAGCCGCTGTTATGGGTCCCGTTACAACCTGTAGGCAGCACTACGACTCGTAGGACCCTTCCCAATACCCCTAAGGTCAATTTCAAAGTCTCCAAAAAATTGCTACGAGCCAAACCTATGAGTTGTACCCTAACTTACGACTCATAACAGCGGGCTCGTAGTACAACTCTGCACTGGCAGTCTTTAAATAGCCATAACTATTGACTCCGATCTCTAAATAAGGTGAAATCAAGTGTGTTGGAAAGCTAACCCAAAGGGATTTAATTTGACATGTCGTGGGCCATCCAGTTCCAAGTGTGCTAAAAGTTATGATCATTTAAAGTTGACCCTTGCATAGACCAACACCCAAAACTCAATTCTTAGGGAAGTTTTGAACTCGTCTAAATACTACGAGTCTCCCATGACCCTAATACACTCTCCACCTAAACAAATGAGGCTTGAAACAGTACATAAGAGCATGGAGTTATGGGGTATCACAATATCTCCCTCTTGGGAACATTTGCCCCCGAATGTAGAAGAGACGTACAAGACAAGAGTAATCATGAACAAATCAGCCCTAACAAGAATGCAACATTACATTCAAAACACAATTTCAAAATCTCAATATAAGTGTAAAATGATCATAAATTTGCCAACTTAAACATGAATACATATGAATAACATAGGGGTTGAATCATAAGACTTGAAATTACATAGAAGACTTAGAATTAGTACCTTAGGCTTGAGTTGGAGTGGAAAGGATAAGGATACTGCTTTTTCATGTCCGCTTAGGCCTCTTATGTAGCACTTTCGACTTGTTTGTTCCTCGAAAGGACCTTAACGGATGCCGCCTCCTTGTTCCTCAATCTCTTCACTTGCCTATCCAAAATCTAAACTGGAACCTCCTCATAAGTCAAGTTATCCTCAACAACCCGCCAACATCAAGAGGCATAATAGCATTAGGGTCACCTACATATTTCCTTAACATAGAGACATGAAATACCGGATGAACTAATTCCATCTCACTTGGCAAGTTCAACACATAAGCTACCTTACCAACCCTTTTTATCTCCTCATAAGGACCAAAATATCTTGGACACAATTTCCCCTTTTTATCAAAATAAACCACACCTTTCATTGGAGAAACTTTCAAATAGAACCAATCACTAACGTAGAATTCAAGATTTCTTCTCCTAACATCGGCATAGGACTTTTGGTGACTTTGGGCCATTTTCAATCTTTGCTTGATCATTATAACCTTCTCAAGAGCATCCATGACCAGTTCTCATCCTAACAAAGCTACCTTACTAACCTCAAACCAACCAACTAGTGATCTACAATGCCTTCCATAAAGAGCCTCAAAAGAAGCTATACCAATGCTAGAACGATAGCTATTGTTGTAGGCAAATTAAATCAATGGAAGATGATCATCCCAACTACCCTTAAGCTCTAATACACAAGCCCTAAACATATATTCAAGTGTTTGAATGGTTCTTTTGGCTTGGCCATCTCTTTGAGGGTGAGAGGTCGTACTAAGGTGAAATTTTGTACCAAGACCCCTTTGAAAAGATCTACAAAAGTTTAAAGTAAATTGAGCACCACGATCTGATATGATGGAAAAAGGAACCCCATGTAACCTCACCAAGTCATGAATGTATAATCTTGCATAATCTTCAGCTCTATATGTGGTTTTAATCGGTAAAAAGTGAGCTAATTATGTCATCCTATCAACTACTGCACAAATGGAATCAAAACCCCTTCAAGTCTTGGGCAACCTAACCACAAAGTCCATATTAATCATCTCCCACATCCAAGTAGGTATCTCTATATCTTGGGTTAGGTCACCATGGCCTTTGATGCTCGACTTTGACTTGTTGACAACTATGGCAACCAGAAACAAATTTGGTAATATCCCTCTTCATACCTCCCCACCAATACACATCTCTCAAGTCTATATCCATTTTGGTGGAATCGGGGTAGATAAAATAAGAAGAATTATAGGCCTCATCAAGGATTTTCTCCCTCAAATCATCAACACAAGGCACACACAATCTACCCTGGTATCTAAGGGCACCATCTCCCTTTTGAGAGAAAATCTCCACTTTGGCCTCTTTCACTAAGGCATTCAATTCAAGTAAGGAGGAGTCAAGATCTTGTTTTGCTATCACCTTATCAACCAATGATGACTTAGAACCATCAACAACAACCACACTATTACCAACTTCTTCCAACCTAACCCCCAATCAAGCTAATCGGTGCATCTCCCTGGCAATCTCCTTATCACCACCATTAACATATGTTAGGCTACCTCTATATACCCTACTCAAAGTATCTACCATAGTATTTGCCTTACCGGGTGATAATGGTCACACTCCAATAAGAAAGCAGTCGCTATCAGTAATTAATCTAACCAAGGTTAGGGTCGAATTCATAGGGAATATAGGGCTTGACTACAAGACTTCACTACTAATCATTTCTAGTATTTATGAATACAATCTCTAAATAGAGGGGGTTCTTTGTGATTCAAATACAACATAAAATAAACACTAATTAAAACACGAGAAAACACTCAATCTTGGGGACAACTTGGGAATTGTGTTCCTCATGGTTCGTTGACTCGATTAACCTAGATAACATAACTACAATTGGTGATTTGCATGTAGGAAGGTAACTTATATTTTTCCAGCCTTTTTGTGTAGGTGAAGGTCAAATTTCACCATGACGCTTGGACGGTTACTATAAGTGCCAACTAACCATTACCTATTGTCCCAGTCAACCTCCCTTTGGTCAAATTTGGTCGATTATACGAAACATATCAAACAAATCCTGTCATCTACTTCCCTTTTCCTATTTGTCATTACCTTGGTCGGGATCGTGATCTTAGGCGGGGTTTAGTATTGGCCACCACCAAAAAACATAAATAATGAAGGGAATAGATAATAAATGTAAAACCCCAATCATAAAAATGCAAACAACCTAGGTAATCTCAAGAAACTACCCATAGATCCCACAACCCCAAGTTGTGGGTGCTTAGATACTCATGGCTAAGGAAAAACACACAAGAATGCGTATAATAGACATAGTTGATAGTTTCACCAATAACAACGAAGGAGATAGGCACCACAAGTTGCAAACCTACAAGCTTGATTGATCAACAATGAGTACAAGGCAAGATTTGCAATTCCCAAAATGGGTTTTCCAAGAGAAAAATAAACTACCTAAAAACCTAAGAAAAGCTTCAAAATGTAATTCTAAAATGTCTACGTGTCGATCTCCCAAAAAAACGTAACTTAAACTATATATAGTATTTACAAAATAACCCTAGAATTTACACAGAAAAGACAGCTGGTAGCTGACAAATCTCATAGTTATGACTCGTAGGATGACTTACGAGTCGCAGTTGGGGTCTTGTATCAGGTCCTTGGCATCTTGGACTGAACTGGTATAACCTGTAGGTATGAGTCATTGCTTGGGCTACAACTCGTATGTTTGTTTCATAGTCTTGGTCTTCAGTTTTTTGGTCCAATATTTTGGCTCTCTGATTCTTGGTATGAGTTCACCTACAGGAGTCGTAGTGTGTATTATGACTCGTAGGGGTGACCTTCACTTGGTAGATTTCTGATTTTTGGTCTTTGATTCTTGCTATGACATAACCTATGACTCATAGCTTGAGCTACAACTTGTAAGTGTGCTCGTATGGCTTATGCTTCAGCAAAATCTGCAACTTTTTTTCAAAATTATGCCAACCTAATTTTTCCACAAGATTAACAAAAACACATCAAAATACTAAAACATTGCTTTAAAAACTCATAAAATCCCTTGTTTTAGGCACCAAATGTGTTGTATTTTGACAGCATATCAACACCCTCAACTTAGAATTATTGCTTGTCCTCAAGTGACAACTCAATCTAAAAAAAAGAGAGAAATACATAGTAACTATGCTAATGGCATATATATCAACTCCTCTGATTCAGGTACCCAATTACCATTTTCAAGATAGGATTGTAAAATTACTTACCAAATAGGAACATAATGAGATACCTGGCAATCCAACTATGATAAGCTAAGGAGCATCAACCAAGCCCCTTACACCTATGTTACAAGCTAAGAAAGTACTATAGTGATGCTAGTCCAACGAGTAGAATATCATGGTCATGAATATAGGGGCAAGCCTACGAAATTATACATAATGTTTGAATATCAGTTGTGAGTGTGAGTGTTTTTATTAGTCACTAGTATTGAATCTAAGTGTATTAGATTGAGTGAGAAACAAGAATTCTTTCCTATGAGGGCACTCATATTTCATTGTTAACTGTGCACCATCTCGGTGATTGTGGCTTATCTACATTGCCTTGTTTGTCAAAGTTACTCTGTCATGTATTGATCCACTTAAGTTTGTTTGATAACTATCTTATTTATGTATTGATAATTTGATTTGGGTATCTGTGATTCACTAAGATATGAGATATGCCATGAGATTGAGGTCTATGTGTTGTTGTATTGCTTATGTTAGATTGGGTTCTTCGCTTGAGGATAAACAATAATTTTAAGTTGCGGGTGTTGATGGGCCACCAAAATCCACCACTTTAGTGCTTTAAACTTAGAATTTTGTGCGTTCTCTAAGCGATGTTAGTAGGTTTGATGTGTTTTTATTTTTGATTTTGCATGATTATAGGAGTCGGGGAGCTTTTGTGCTAATTGGCAAGTTGCAACTTTTTGAGGTTTTACAAGACCATCTGCGATCCGTGATTCAGTCCACGAGCCATTGATGTGTTTTGTAAGTTTGATCCAGTGAAGGGCCAACTTTCTAAAGTTGAAACTACGTGTTACCAGGACAAGTCGTGGTTCATTTGATGGCTCATAGATCTGTTTGTGATTTGAGGCCCATGGATTTTACTCAATTATTGAATGTTAATGGGACGAAAGCACTTACAGTTATTAAGTCATTCTATGGTCCATAAGAAGTAGTTTATACGATGAAGGCAAATTTGGAGAATGCAACATATCAAGTCAGTCCACTGGCCGTAATTGCATCTACGACCCGTAAATCTGTTCGTGAAAAGCTCGAATTTCAGTTTTCCTAATCTGTTCAGGAATTGGATGTCTTGTATTATAAATAGGGTTTTAGGTATTTTTAGACGTACAAAATACTAGAGTTCATATTATTACATTATTTTAGCATATTCTTGGAGATTTCATGTGGATAACTTTTGATCTTACCTTTGGGTTATAATATTGTGATTTACATGAAGATTTCAAATTTCATGTGCTTCAACTCTCCATTGTAAATGATTAATTATGCAAATTCATAATATGATTCTTTCATCTACAATGAACATGAGTAGCTAAATCCACAACTAGAGTTGTGAGAACTATAAAGAACCAACAAAGTAAAAATCTAATATTTTGTAATCCTAGGAAAATGTGTATACATGTAATATTTATCTTTTCACTTTGATTGCTTTTTAATTGTTGCAAACATTAGAAGTCACCTTATTCTTATTTGCCAGACCAAGGAAGTAATCAATGGGAAAGGGATAAATAACAAGATTCGATATGAGCACACTCGTCCAATCAACCTGAATGGACAAAGGGATGATTGTACTGGCACAAGGTAAGGGTTAGTAATGCAACACGTGTAGACGGACCATGTTGCATGGTAAAATTTGCCTAGTTTTCTTACGTGTTGTCAAAATACAGAATATTTGATGTATAAAACTTGAAATTTTATGTGTTCTCAAAGCGATATTAGTAGATTTGATGTGTTTTTATGTTTGTTTTGTAGCATTATGGGGTTGGCATATTTTTTGGCTAAGTGTGCAAAAGTTGCAGAAATTGCTAACATACGAGACCTTTTATGAGCCATCAAAAATTCCACGGGCTGTAGAGTTGGTTTTATACAAAAATCTGGTGAAGGATAATTTCTTGAAGTTGAATCTACGAACATGCAGATAAGCTATAAAAGTTTCTACGAGCTATAGACTTGGTGTCGTGCCTTGAGGATCAGAAAGTAGGGAGTTATTGAAAAGTCATCAGATAAAACCTTTTACCAGTTGTAGAACTTTAAACAGCCTATAGATGGGTCTCGTAGAAGTCATCCCCAAATTTGCTAAAAGAATCCACGAAGCCCTGAGTATGGGTCGTAAAACTTTATAAGACTTGTAGAAGTGATCATAGAGCATGCCAACCCAGTTCTCTAATTTCATGTTAGTTTTGTATTTTAAATACTATAAATAGGATTTTTAGGTTAATTTTTTGTATAGAATAGTACAAAACTTAAGCGAAACATTGTGAAATATTATTTTGTGTTCTTAATTTAATCTTGTGATTCTTTGTGAAGAGCTTGGATATATTGTTCTTAATTTTATTGTGCAAGTGCTCAATTATGTTATTCGAAATCATATTGCATCTACACTAATAATGAGTAGCTAAATCCACAACTAGAGTTATGGGAACAATGAAGAACTAACAAGGTAAAATAGGATAATTCGTAATTCTTGAAAAGTGTGTATGCATGTATAATTAATTCTCTTCAGTTTGAATGCTTTTTAACAATGGCCAATGTTAGAACCCGCCTAGTGTTACTAACTGGATCTAAATAGTAATGAATAGGAAAAGAGTTTAATTAACAAGATTCAATTGATGTTTCTCATCTAATCAACCAAACTGGATCAAGGAGAGATTGTATTGGAACAATAGGTAAGGGTTAGTAATGTTACACTACAGGGATAAATCAAATCACGTAGTGAAATTAGCCTTTTGTCTGGATCAAAGGTTTGGTAAATTTAACTTACCGTTCTACATGCTACACACCAAAAATGAATTTGATTATCTGGTAATACCAAGAGAGGAAATCATGGGGAGCACAATACCCTAGTTACTCTTCGTACTTATTTCTCACTTGTCTTAGTTTAGGACTACTTTCAACAGTTTTTACAAACCCCCCTCCCTTTGAGGAGATAAGTAGGTTAATTCATCTGAATTGATTAAGTCTACCCTATTCCCTATGGGATCGATCCTAACCTCGGTTAGGTTATATATCTTGACAACAAATATTTTAGCCTTCAAAAGGGAGGTGTAGCTTGGATGACATCATTGTCATATCAAGGAATTAGGTGGAACATAACTTACCAATTTTGTATGCTAAACACTAAAAAAGGTTACAATTATTAGGTTATACTACATTAGGAATTCATAGGGACACAATACCCTAGTTATGTCTCTTAGTGAATTAAAACTTGCATTGACTGTGACATTAGTTTAGGTTTAAATTATTGCTTTGACATTTAAAATCTCCTTCTTGAAGTATGTCCATTAATTCATCTTAATTGCTTTAATTACTCTAACTATAGACTATACTGCTAATGTAATTGACCCTAGCCATCATTAGGTTCTACATTTGAACAACTACCATTTATAACTTAATTGGGAGGTGCAATTTGGGTGTGATCAGATCTACTAGCCTACCCTACAAGGGCTCCTATGGTGGCACATAGTTAATGGGACAAAGGGTTTCTTCTAGGGTTCTCTTACTGAACCCCACCGCGATGCCTCATTCAGTGCTAAGTCACTTCCACAGAATCTTTAAAACATATACTTAGTTAGGTTATAACACTTCAGAATCATACGTGGAAAGTCTTAGGAGTAGCTCGAACTTAAGGAACCACAAAGTGAGTATTGCCTTTTCATCTCTTTAAAACTTTTCTTTAATGACCTAATCATCATCATATCATGTAAAGCTCACTTGAATCTTACTGGGCTAATTTCTTAAGTTGAAACTTTCATAAATCATGAAATCATGCATAATCAAGGAAAAACATGTTTATTCAAAATAGGGTAAAACAACTCATTCTTCAAAACTTAGAACCACATCACAAGGGTCATCATCATTAACTTGAAAATATGTAAATACTTAATAAAATGTCACAGGATATCATTGAGATCATTAAATGACATAAAATATTATGAAATCATCATTAGTATACATGGTTACTTGAAAGAACTTAAAGAAAAGGTAAAAAGATGTTAGGTAGCACTTTGTAGGTGAAAGGAGACCCACAAATCAAACTCACATACCTTGATAAGCTTTATAAAGAAGGAATTTGTTGTTGGTGAAAGAACCCCTTGAAACCCTAGCCTCCTTAGCATGTTCTTCTTCTCTTGGGAGTATTTCTTGCCATAGAAATTTTACGAATTGAAGAATGAAAGAAAAGATAAGGGTTATAGGGCTTTAAGATATTATTTAGGCCTAAAAGATCACTAAAATGACATAGCTTAGGATAAGAATTAGAGAAAGTAACAAAATTGCCCTTCATTAAAAGCTATCGGATCCCATTTACAAGACCCCGATCACGGGCCATGGTTTGAACCATAGATCGTAGTCCTGGTTGCCTTATTCTCCTTTCCCAATCTTTAGAAACATTTTTGTCAACCCAAACCACGCGACACCTACTTACGGGCCATCCTCTGACTTATAGATCATGGTTGGACTCGTAGAGTCCTTCCATATTTAGTTAAATTTCCACTTCTTGGGGCCCTTTTATACGAATACAAACTACAGGCCATAGGATGGTCTACAAACCATCCTATTAATCATAGCCCACCTTTTAGAGACTCAAAATTCCTTCATATCTGGTACTCTCAACTACTATTCTTCCTACGAGCCGTGCATTGGCTTATTGGTTCCTTTCCTGAAGTTCATATTTACTGGATAGACCTACGACTCTTGGTTCCATCCAGAGCCATGGACTTGACCTCGTAAATTGTCTCTAATCATTTTTTACACCAACTTTTATACACTTCTAGGCTTATACACTAAGGGTCATTACAATATGTCTCCCTTGGGAACATTCATCCTCGAATGTACATAAAGACAAGCTTTAAGGAGTTAATCATCAGCTAACAACCCAATATGTATGCATGTAAAAATGCAAGTTAAACATCATTTCATGACATTTTCAAAACCCATATTCAAAATATGTCTAAAAATAGTCCATAAACATAAAAATGAGCATATGCATGACATAAAACTAAAATGCGAGGAATTTGAGGTTTTTAGGGAAGAATATCTTAATACCTTAGGCTTGAGTAGAGTGGAATAGATACGGTAATGCTTCATCATATTCTCTTCCACTTCCCACATGGAGCCCTCAACTTGATGATTTCTACAAAGTGCAACTCCTTGTTCCTTAGCCTTTTTACTTGCGGGTCTAGAATGTCAATCAGGACTTCCTTATAAATCAAGTTCTCTTCAATGTTCTCATCTTCTAAAGGAACTATGGAGCTTAGATCACCCATGAATTTTTTCAACATCGATACATCAAAAACCAGATGGATTAGATGCATTTCATTAGGTAGGTCCAACTTATATGTCACTTTTTCCACTCTTCTCACCACTTTGTAAGACCCTTCATATCTAGGGATCAATTTCCCCATTTTACCAAATTGGATCATGCCTTTCATTGGAGATAATTTCAAATAGACCCAATTATCGATTTGGTACTCAAAATCCCTAATCCTTAAATCGGAGTAGGACTTTTACCTGCTTTGGGCCATTTGAAACTTTTCCCCTATTATTTTAATTTTCTCCATAGCATTTATGACGAGGTTTAGTCCTAGCAATGCCACTTCACCACCTTTGAACAACCCAATGAGTGATCTATATCATCTACCATATAAGGCCTCAAACGATGTTATCTCAATACTTGTATGATAACTATTGTCGTATGCAAACTCAATAAGAGGCAAATGCCCAACCCACAACTCAAATCCCTTTGAATTCCAACACACAAGCTCTCAATATGTCTTCCAAAATATAAATAGTCCTCCCAGCTTGTTCCTTGGTTTGGGGCTGAAAGATGGAACTCAACTTAATGTTATTACCAAGTCCCTTTTTTGAAAGATTTCCATATATAAGAGGTAAATTGGACATCACGATTTGATATGATGGACAATGAAATACCATGCAACCTCACCAATTCTCGGATATACAAATGAGCATAATCTTCAGAACTAAGTGTTGTGTTGATTGGTAAGAAGTGAGCCTACTTGGTTATACAATCCACTATCACTCATATGGAGTAAAAATGTTTTTGGTCTTTGGTAACCCCACTATGAAGTCCATAGTGACTTTCTCCCACTTCCAAGTACGAATATCAATATCTTGGGGTAGGCCACCCAATCTTTGATGTCCTACTTTTACTTGTTGGCAATTAGCACATTTGGATACAAATAACACAATGACCTTTTTTCTTCTATTCCACCAATAGATCTCCCTCAAGTCCCTATATATTTCCATAGTGTCAGGATAAATGGAATAATAAGACTTATGATCCTCTTGCAGTATTAGCATCCTTGATTCACTATCATTGGATAAACATAAGCTCCCTTGATATTAGAGTACACTATCTCCCCCATGTGAGAAAACTTATATCTTTCCTTCTTTTGCTAAGGCTTTCAACTTAACTAAGGCGGGATCAAGGTCTTGCATATACATAACATCTTCACTCGAGGAAGACTCAGACCCATGAAGCACCATTGCACCACCACTTCAAGATTCATTAAACTTTACCTCCAATCTAACCAACCTATAGACCTCTTTGGCCAACTCCCTATTTCCATCATCGTTGATTTAAGACACACTACCCATAAAGACTCTACTAAGGGCATTGGGTACCACATTGGATTTACCCGAGTGATATTTTACACTTGTGTCATAATATTTGAGAAACTCTAACCACCTCTGTTGCCTTAAGTTAAGGTCCCTTTGGGTGAACACATGTTGGAGTCTCTTTGTCATGACTTGAACCTAGGGCCTACTCATGACACGAAAAATGTGACACCCAAAAGCATCCCATCCAAGCCTTGTGTTTATATCATAAGTATCCATAAGGTAAAATAAGTATACAAAAGAGATTAAGCAAGAAGAAATGTATATAAGCAAGAGTATGAAAATACATTGTATTTATTTTTCCAAGACATCGCTCTACATCATAGATCTTGGTGGAGTCTATCATATAGCTCACTAGCGTACATCAAGATATACATCAAAAGTAACTGACAAAGTCTCAACATAAAATAAATAAAAGTATCATAAGGGCTTGTTCCTGAAGCATGAGAACTCACCAATAAGTCTTCAAGCTTAGGAATCCGAATGCTAGCCTCAATATGGAAGAATCTTCTCGTCGTCCGGCCCTACATGGTTAGAACATGTAGGTAAAGAAGTATATATTAGCGCATAGAATGTACTAAGTATATATGTATGCCGTGAATCAATGGATATCACAATAATGTCAATATGCATAAATCATAACCAATGGGAGAGGGACATAATATGCATGATTATGCAGTTTAAAAATCATGAGAAGAAGCATCATAAATCCATTCTTAGCCTTAGAAGACATATGTGAGAATAAGACTATAACCGATATATAAGACCATGTGGACTATTACATGAAATCTTAATGTTCACTCTACATCAAGCTAAGAGGAGTATGTATGTATGTATGTATGTATGTATGGATATATATATATATATATAGCTCTCAACATACTTCATACTTTATTAAAATCATACTTCTATAACTTTCAAAATAATCATCATAGTCTTTCATGAACACCCTGTCATAAGAATAGTCCATCTACTTGCTTTCATCATAATATGGATAGACATTCCCACCTTATAATAATCAATAGTAGGGTATTCATCACCCTATTTATCTAGCATCATCATTACTTTAATCACATCACCATTGTCATAATATCATCATCATTTAAAATATACTCTTCATACTTGAAGTTATAACCATAGCAATCCATAGCTTTGTCATAAGAGGCCAAGGCTAAGTGTGGGTTTATGGATATTAAAGTCAAAATCATGCAATTAAGTAGGATTCATAGAGAAAATAAGTAATTAAAACCAAATCAAATCATTAACTATGGAGCCCACATTTAATCATTCAACCCTAATCATGCATACTTTGGAATCACATACTTTTGCTTGAAAATAATATACATCATGAAATCCATCATAATTCATGCTTAATTAAACATACTCATCATATAGGAATCATAATCCATGCATTAGGAATCATAGCTTAAAAGCTCATAAGAAATCATCATGAAATTTTGATAAAAGAATATTTTAGATTGGGCTCCATGGATGAAACTAATCCATGAATGAAGCCTGACATACATCAAAGAATCCTTATAATTTCAAAGGAAAATCTAAAAAAGTTTTGGTCAATCATCAAGCTTTAACTTCAATGGAACCCTTGACACAGAGAGGGAATTATTGGGGACCCTTGAGAGAAATTTTAGAATTAAATGTTTTGAATGAGTTAGAAGTAGGACTTTATAGAGGTTAGGTCGGTTAGTGTAGGTATGGTAGCCAAAACAACATAGTTTAGGACTTAGATGTTTCAAAAAAGTCAAAAACGTCCTTCATTAAAAACTTCCAGAGTTGTTCACAAAACCCCTTCTACGGGTCATATCTCACCATATGGGTCAGGGTGTCATAAAAGTTGAGCTACCAAAATTGCAAATTCTGACTCACTAACATGTAACATGGCTCATTGATCAAATTAGGGACTATATAACCTTCATAGGAAGAGCCCAAATATAGACAAATTTTGGTTTCTCAGGACCTCCACCAATGGGACGTACTTACGAGCCCTGGAAAAATATACGGGCTCCTCAGATTATTCTTAAGTTGACTTCTATAAATTCTTAAATTTTCCATTTTCACTGGGAACTTCCCACGTTATCACTTAGGACCCATGAATTCTTTTACGGGCCTAAACTAGCTCGTAAGTCCTGACCATCAATAAATTTTCTGCGCTTCAGGTTTTCAGACCTAAAAACATGAGGGATCTTACATTATCTCCCCCTTAGGATCATTCGTCCTCGAATGAGACAAAATTACACTTGAATGGAGTAGAAACTCTATCATTGTCATAGCATCTATGTAAAAATACAAATTAATCTTCAATATTCATAAAATCATCAAACTTATGCATCAAATAACATTCAATAATAGTTTTATGATCATGCATGCATGCAACATAACTAAAAATACACATTTGTGAGAATTGTGAAAGAATGGATCGTATTAAATACCTTAGGCTCGAGTAGAATGAAAGAGGTATGGGTATTGTTTCCTCATATTCGTTTCAGCTTCCCAAATGGCACTTTCAACTTATTGATTTCTCCATAAAACCGTGACAGATACAACCTCATTATTCCTCAATTTCTTTACTTGCCAGTCCAAGATCTCAATCGGTACTTCTTCATAAGACAAATCTTCCTCAATAGTCACATCTTCCAATGGAATGATAGAATTAGGATCACCCAAGCATTTCTTTAGTATGGAAACATGAAACACTGGATGTACCATAGCTAATTTCATAGGCAAATCCAATTATAGGTTACCTTTCCAATTTTTTTCACTATTTCATAAGGTCCCACATACCTAAGACTTAAGTTTCCTTTCTTGCGAAAATGCATTACTCCTTTCATTGAGGAAACCTTCAAATACATCCAATCACCTTCACTAAACACATTCTCTTCTCCTAACATCGGCATATGATTTTTGATGGCTTTGGGCTACCTTCAATCTTTCCCTCATGACTTTCACCTTCTCCATATATCAAGCACCAAGTTTGGTCCAATTAAGGACATCTCTCTAACTTCAAACCATCCCACCAGTGATCTACATTATCTACCATACAATGCTTCGAACAAGGCCATAACAATAATTGAGTGAAACCTATTATTATAAGCAAATTCAATAAGAGGTAAGTGATTATCCCAACTTCCTTTAAAATCAAGCACCCAAACCCTTAACATGTCCTTAAAGATTTGTATTGTTCTTTCGGCTTGTCTATCCATTTGAGGGTGAAATGTGGTACTTAATTTCACCTTCGTACCACGGTGCTTATAGAATGACTTCCAAAAAATGAGAAATAAATTGTGCATCTCTATTTGATATGATAGATAATGGTATCTCTTGTAATTTCACTAAGTCTTAAATATATACCTTAGCATAATCCTCAACACTATAAGAAGTCATTACAGTAAAAAGTGAGATGTTTTCGTTATTCTATCCACAACTACCCATATTAAGTCAAATTACTTTCTTATCCTTTGCAACCCTACAATGAAATCTATATTTAATATCTCCCATTCCAAAGATGGTATCTCAATATCTTGAGTCAAACCACTGGGTCTTTGATGTTCCACCTTTACTTGTTGACAATTTGCACATTTCATCACACACCTTGCTATGTCTTTCTTTATGTCATTCCACCAATACATGTCTCTCAAATCTCTATACATTTTGGTGGATTCTAGGTGAATAGAATACTTGGAACTACAAGCTTTATCAAGTATATTTTCCCTTAGTCCATCCACATTGGGTACATACAATCGCCCTTGATAACGTAATATTCCATCTCCCTCTTGCGAGAAGACTTCTGCCTTTTTATCAACCACCAACTTCTTCAATTCCACTAAGGTAGGATCCATGTCTTGCTTTTCCTTAATTTCTTCCATTAAGATGATTCCACCCCATTAGGTACTAACATACCACCATCACTCAAGTTAGCTAACCTTACACACAAATAGGCTAAATAGTGCAATTATTTGACCAATTCTTTATTTCAGCTTTGATATGTGTCATGCTTCCCATAGACACTCTACTAAATGCATTGGCTATAATATTAGCTTTGCTAGGGTAATACATCACAGCCATGTCATAATATTTGAAAAGTTCCAACCATATTCTTTGTCTTAAGTTCAGATCCCTCTGGCTAAACACATATTGCAAACTTTTGTGGTCAGTGAATATATTAAAATGTACTCCATAGAGAGTGTCGCTAATCTTTAATGCAAACAAAACAACCAACAACTCAAGATCATGCATCAAATAGTTCTTCTTGTGCACTTTTAATTGCCTTGAAGCATAGGCAATGACCTTTCAATGTTGCATCAACACAAAAAGCAAAGCCTATATGTGAGGCATCACAATACACAACAAAACTATCCAGAACCTTTGGGTCATGTCAAAACAAGAGTTGAAGTAAGATGATCCTTCACCATTTGACAGCTCTTTTCATATTCATAAAACCATTGAAATGTTGCCTTCTTTTGGGTCAACTTTGTCAATGGAGAAGCAATGGAGGAAAATCCCTCAACAAACCTTCTATAGTTTCCAACCAAACCCAAAAAGCTTCTAATATTAAATGGAGACAATTGTCAAGGCCAATTCTTTACAGATTTTATCATTATTGGATCAACCTAATACTATGACCATAATGTCGTCAAGAAAAAACACCTCTCTTAATCAAAATTCACACTTTCTAACCTTGACAAAGAGTTGTCTATCTTTTAATATTTGTAACACCATCCTCAAATGATCCTCATACTTTTTCACATCCCGTGAGTACACTAATATGTCATCTATGGACACCACCACAAACATATCTAAATATGGTTTGAAGATCCTATTCATCAAGTTCAGAAAAATAGCAGGGGCATTTGTTAGTCTAAATAATATACCCAAAAATTCAGAATGACTATACTGAGTTCTAAGTGTTGTCTTGGGGATGTCATCTTTCTTTACCTTTAATTAGTTATATTAATACAGGGGATCAACCTCAGAAAAGTATCTTGCACCTTGTTGTTGATCAAAGAGGTCATCGATCCTTGGAAGTGATTACTTATCTTTTATGGTTACTTTATTCAACTTTCAATAATCCATGCGCATCCAAAGTGAATCATCCTTTTTCCTCACAAACAATACAAGAGCACCTCATAGTGACACATTAGGCCTTATGAATTCCTTATTTAGTAACTCCTTTAATTGCTCCTTCAATTCTTTTAATTATGCTAGGGTCATTCGATATAGAGGGATAGAAATAAGTTGGATGTCGAGCAAGAGATCAAAACCAATGTCGATTTCCCTTATAGGAGGAATACCAGGTAGATCATCGGGAAAGACATTAAGGAACTCATTTACAAAGAGAGCCAAATCAAGAGTAGGTATGTGAGACTCAACATCCATGACTCTACCAACATGATATATAAAACCTTTAGAGATCATTTTCATGGCTTTATATAGGAGACAAACTTCCCTTTGAACACAGAATTTGTTCCCTTATTCTCTAAGATGGGCTAATTTGGGATTTGAAATGAAACCTTATGGACCCTACAACCAATAGAAGCATAGGATAAATGCAACGAATATATACCAAGAATAACATCAAAATCGATTATATCAAGCTCAGCTAGATCATATGGAAAGACTTTATGTAAGATCGTCACAAGACTACTTTTATAGACTTTTTAGCCTAGGATTGACTCACTAATAAGAGTATAAACTAAATAGGGTTCTAACAAGACTCCAGAGATCCATCAAATTTTATAGCAAAGCAAGGAGTAACAAGTCATATTGACTGGGGTCAAGCAAAGCATGTATATCATGATCAAAGACTTTTTACATACCGATAACCACATTAGGAGCCTTCTCAACATTTTGTCTAGCAGGCAAAGCATAGAATCAATTACCACATGGACCACCACCTTGAGCTTGGGTACCATGTTGCACCTGCCCTTTTTGAACCACTTGACCTTAAGGATGCCCTTCTTTACATTTATTAGTAACATTAGGACACTCGACAATCTTGTGTCCCATCTTTCCACAACAAAAGTGTGCACTCGAAACTCTCAAATATTCACCAACATGGGTTCTCCCGCACACGAGACATCTACAAGAAATAGCACCACTTTTCATAACATCACCTTAAGACTTAGGATTTACCCCTTTCTCTTTGTAAACCTTTGAGGAGCACCTTTTGAAGACCCTTGACCTTGTTGGAATTGGCCACCATCGGACTTACCATAAGAGTACCCGCCATCATGAGAAGGCTTCTTGGACTCCCTTGACCTCATATTTACAACTTTTCACTCTCTACTTGTTTGGCATATTTCATGAGTTCAGATATATCCATTTTCTTGATGAGCATGGCAACTTTGTACTCTATCTTTACCAAGTCAGATACGTCTAAAGTGAATTTGTTCATAGGACCCTAGAGTTGGCTACCAAGGATGGAGCAAATTTGGACAACTTAGTAAATTTGAGGGCATCCTCCCTCACACTCATCCCTCCTTGCTTTAACTTCATGAATTCCCATCACCTTAGCCTTCCTTAGTTCAAGAAAGGTTCATGTTGAGCCCAGCTTGTTGTGTAAGTCTTATGAGGTGCTTACTCCCATTGGTGCATCTATTGTTGCTAGAAAGGTCTATAGAAATTATCCTATTTGCATTTTGCATAAAATTTTGCCTTGTGATCTTGTTGAGTTAGATATAGTAGATTTTGATGTCATTCTTGGATGGATTGGTTACATGCATATTATACCTCCATTACTTGTAGAACCCGTAGGGTCAAATTCCAATTCCCTAATCAACCCATCCTTGAGTTGGGGAATCATGATATAGTGGTCAAGGAAAGGTTTATCTATTGCATTAAAGCCCATATATTGATCTCTAAGGGGTTTCTTTATCATATTGTGAGGGTTAGGGATGTTGAGTCCAAAGTCCTTCCTATAGAGTTGGTTCTGGTGGTTAGTGAGTTTCTTGATGTATTACCTAATAATCTTCTCGGTATTCCTCCCAAACGAGAAATAGACTTTGTTATAGACTTCCTTCCTGATACTCAACCCATTTCTATTTCCCCTTACCATATGGCCCCGATAGCGTTAAAGAAGTTGAGGGAGCAATTAAGGAATTTATTGGAGAAGGGTTTTATTAGGCTTAACCGATCATCTTGGGATGCATCGATGTTGTTTGTGAAGAAGAAGGATGGTACTCTTAGAATGTGTATTGACTACCGGCAACTCAATAGGGTCACCGTAAAGAATAAGTATCCTATACCAAGGATTGATGATCTATTTGACCAACTTCAAGGGGATAGTCACTTCTCTAAGATTGATCTTTAGTTCAGGTATCATTAGGTGAAAGTTAGAGAGTGTGATATTCCCAAAATGGCCTTCCAGACTAGGTATGGGCATTATGAGTTTGTGATTATGTCTTTTGTGTTGACCAACGCATCGACTATCTTCATAGATCTTATGAATAGGGTCTTTAAGCCCTACCTTGATTTATTTTTAGTGGTTTTCATTAATAATATCTTGATCTATTCCCATAGTGAGGAGGAGCATGTTGGTCATTTGAGGGTCATGCTACAAAAATTAAGGGAAGAGAAGTTATATGCCAAGTATGAAAAATATGAATTTTGGTTGAGAGAAGTTGCCTTTATAGGTCATATGGTGTTTAGGGATGGTATTAAAGTGTATCCTAAAAAGATGGAAATGATTAGAAATTGTCCTAGACCTTTGACTCCATCGGACATTAGAAATTTCTTAGGCTTAGTGGGTTACTATCAGAGATTTATGAATAGGTTATATTCTTTGCTTCTCCCATGATTGAGGTGACCTAAAAGAAGGCAAAATTTTTATTGAATAATTAGTGTTAAAGGAGTTTCCAAACCTTAAAGGATAAACTTGTCTTTGCTCCTATCTTGTCTCTACCGAAAGGATTGGAACGGTTTGTTATGTATTGTGATGCCTGATGAATTGGTTTGGGTTGTGTTTTGATGCAAAATGGTAAGGTAATAGCTTATGCCTGTAGAAAACTTATGGTTCATGTAAAAGATTACCCTACCCATGATCTTAAATTGGCCACCGTGGTATTTGCTTTGAAAATTTGGCATCATTATTTGTGTAGGGTGCATGTTGATGTGTTTACTGATCATTAGAGTCTCCAATATGTGTTCACTCAAAAAGATCTCAATTTGAGACAACAAAGGTGATTAGAGCTTCTTAAGGATTATAATATGACTGTGTATTATCACCCCGGTAAGGCTAATATTATGGTCGATGCTTTGAGTAGTATGTCTATGGGTAGCCTAGCTCATGTTGATATTGGTGGAAAAGAGGTGGCTAGAGAGGTCCATCGGTTGTCTAGATTGGGGGTTAGGTTGGAAGTGGTTGACAATGATGGTGTAGTGGTTGTTAAAGGTTTTAAATCTTCATTGGTTGAGGAGGTAAAGGCAAAGCAAGATCTTGACCCTGTCTTGTTAGAGTTGAAGTCCTTGGTGAATGATGGTAAGGTGGAGGTTTTATCCCAAGGGGGAGATGGTGCCCTTAGGTATCAAGGTAGATTGTGTATGCCTAATGTTGAGGACTTGAGGAGGTAGATTTTTTATGAAGCTCATAATTTTTCCTATTGTATTCACCCTAGTTCTACAAAAAGAATGTATAACGATTTGAGGGAGGTGTTTTGGTGGGGAGATATGAAGAAAGACATTACTAAGTTTGTATCCAATTGTGATAATTGCCAATAAGTCAAAGTCGAGAATCAAAGGTCTGGTGGCCTAACCCAAGATATAGAGATTCCTATTTGGAAGTAGGAGGAAATTAATATGGATTTTGTGGTTGGATTTCCTAAGACTAGAAAGAATTTTGATTTTATTTGGGTTATGGTTGATAAAATGACAAAGTTGGCTTATTTCCTATTGGTTAAAATTACTTATGGTGTTGAATACTATGCCAAGTTGTACATTCATAAGTTGGTTAGATTGCATGGGGTGCCCTTGTCTATCATATCGAATTGTGGTGCTCAATTCACTTCTCACTTTTGGAGATCCTTCTAAAGAGGTCTTGGTACCAAGGTAAAGCTTAGTATGGCTTTTCACCCTCAAACGGATGGCCTAGCTGAAAGAAATATTCATACTCTTAACGATATGCTTAGAGCTTATGTGTTGAAGTTTAAGGGCAGTTGGGATGATCATCTTCCATTGATTGAATTTGCTTATAATAATAGCTATCACTCTAGCATTAGTATGGCTCTTTTTGAGGCTCTCTATGTTAGACATTGTAGGTCCCTGGTTGGATGGTTTGAGGTCGAGGAAATGGCTTTGTTGGGTATGGATCTAGTTATGGAGGCTATGGAGAATGTAAGGTTGATTGGAGAAAGTTTGAAGACAGCCCAAAGTCGCCAAAAGTCCTATGCTGACGTGAGGAGAAGGGATCTTGAATTTAGGGTTGGTGATTGGGTCTATTTGAAGGTTTCACCTATGAAGGGTGTGGTTCGCTTTGGTAAGAAGGGTAAATTGAGTCCAAAATTTGTAGGTCCTTATAGGGTGTTGAGAAAGATTGGTAAGGTGGCCTATAAGTTAGAGTTTACCAATAACATGAATATGGTTCGTCCGGTCTTCCATGTGTCCATGTTGAGAAAGTGTGTGGGTGACCCCAAGTGTTATTGTGCCTCTTGATGTTGCGGTGGTTGTTGAAGACAATTTAACCTATGAGGAGGTTCTGATAGAAATCTTAGATATACAAGTGAAGAGGTTGAGGAACAAGGAGGTAGCTTCCGTTAAGGTTCTTTGAAGAAACCAACAAGTTAAAAGTGCCACATGGAAAGCTAGGCAGACATGCAAAGGTGATCCCTATCTCTTCCACTATACTCAAGGCTAAGGTACTAATTGTAAGTCTTCTATGCGATTTCAAGTCTTATGTTTCAGCCCTCACATCATTTGCATGCATTTATGTTTAAATTGACAAGTTCATGGTGATTTTGCAATTATGTTGAGATTTTTGAAATAATATTTAAGTGCATTATCACATGCGTATGTGGGCTAAAATTATCTTGCTTACTTCTCTTATATATATTTTTTTGACATTCGGGGGTGAATGTTCCCAAGGGAGAAATATTGAAGTGATCCCAAAAGAAGTGCCCGAAAAGGTGCCTCAAAAGTGCCTATAATCGTAATTTTCATGTATCTCAAAATTCGTGTGTGATATTAAAAATTCAACTTCATATTCATGATCAGGAGGAAAAATTGAGTGAAAAATGAGTAAAACCCCAATTTTAGAGCAGCTGTAAAGTATTTGAATTTCTAAAGTTAGCGAAAAATAGTGAGGCTTCATGCCCCTAGCGTAACACAGCCAGATTGTCGACCACTATATTTTTGGTTGCCAGTTTTATTTATCTATGGTCCAAGGCCTTTAGGTCTTAGGCTATGCCTTCCCATGCGTAAAAATACTTTTACTTAGTCATATTTCAACTCAATATCATATAAGACATTCCCTGAAATCCTCTCTAACACTTGAACAAATATTTCACTCAAAATCTAGGGTCCTAAACTCATTCTGAATCTTAAGGAATTCACTCAAGCTTCAAGTTCTCAATCAAATCTTCATCAAAGAATTCTCCAAAGTTGAGGTATGTGAATTTCAACCATTAGGTCCTTTCACCTATGGTGCCCAACCTTCTTTTTACATAAATTGCATGGTTTCAAATAGATTATTTATGGGTATCTCTTACTATGAAAGTTGACTATAAACAATGTTGAGGTTTTATAAAATTGTGACTGTTTAAGCATGTTTTGAGCTATGATCCTATAACCAATTATGTAATTTGATAAGAGGTTTTGATGTATCTTGTATGAGGGTATTACCAAGTATTGGTGGGTGGCTTTACATTGGTTTTTCTCACATGATTTCACTTTTGAATTGTATGATTTTGTACTAGCATTATACACCCGCAATTGTTTGATAAAATGTCTTGTTATGATTTCTTGAGCTATTGAAGGTCTACTACATGGCATATAAGTTAAGTGACTTTATGATGATGAAAGAAATGTATATATATGTTGATTTCATAAATAATATCTATAGTATTGCAAGTTGACCACGCCTCATTCGGGGGGTGGTAGGCCTGAACTACCATGTTGTGGGGTATATACCTCAATCACTTCGCTCAAGGGGTGGTAGGCCTATGCATCCATGTTGGGGGTTTATACCTCAATCGCCTCGCCAAGGGGGTGGTAGGACTTGGTCTCTATTATGATGGTCTTTTACTATACATGTAATATGTTCTATATAAGCATGTTTACTTCAAGTATCATTTATACAAGCCATATTGTTATATGTTCATTTATTGTCTAATTGTTTCATTCAATTATTTTTCCTATCTCTTGTTGCATTGCATCATACATACTTAGTACATTCAAATGTACTAACACATACTCTATGCCTTTATGATGTTACCATGTAGGAACCGAAGCTCCACTTGACCATCTTCCTCCTCCATGTGGTTAGTACTATCTTTGAAGAAAGTTTGGCGAGTCCTCCACTTTGAGGATGATAACTTTTGATCTTATGTTATGCAAAGACTCTTTCTATCTTATTGTATGCTTTTGACTATGAGGGTGATACTGGAAAGTTATCTTGGCCTCCACTAAATTCTAAGTTTAGAGGTGTTGTTGGACAAGTTATGTAATGATGCTATGAGCTTTGACTCTCTTGAATTTTGTATGTTTTAAGCTATGAAAGACTCTCTTAGTCCCTTTGACCTTATTTCTATTCTTTTATTGTTATTTAATTACTTTCGCGACCAAGGATGTGCAATGATATGTTAAGAGGCTTGTTTGGGTTCGCTTCGAGTTTCTCATTTGTCGTGTCACATCTAGGCCCTAGGTTTAGGTCATGACATTATGCATGAGCAACCACTATTTACATGTTTTATGATTATTGAGTAAAAACTCTCATATGCATAATCAAGGGTTTTATGAAATTGAGTATGGTTTCTGCAATTTAGTTTAAATTCATGTTTTCCCAAAATATTATGGTTGGTCTAAGTTCATGTGGTACGATATTTATGAATGAGTATTTAGGTTTATGCATTATGTAAATTTCAAAGTTTGATTTGTACACTAGTTGTGGGTCATCTTAATTATAGCTCTATTTTCATTGATTTTCATAAGTACGCATGAATTTCTCTAAATTTCATGATTTTAAGGTGGCTTCACTTACCTCATCTTATTAGATGATGATTCGCCTATAGCAAGCTTTTATAACAAAATCTAAGGCAATAATAAATGTTTGTGAGTTGTCTCACCCAAGATATGAATGTGTAATCCTTTTCACATTAAAGAAGGTAAGGAGTTATTCTATGATTATGCTTTATGAATAATGGACATCTTAGTAGAAATTCCTCTCCACTTGATGTTACTCATGACTTATGAATTATATTTTTGTTGAGAGTTTTACTTAGCACTAAGTGGACCTTGGGATATAAATAGAGGTTTCCCATTAGTAAAGTCATGAAATTGTTAGTATGATCCCATTGTCCCTTTACAACATACCACCATAGGATGAGGATCACTAATTAGTAGAGGTTTGGTTCTCGAAAGGTAACCCGTAAGTAGAGACTTGATCATTTATATAGCTTAGTCAACCCACTTAGGAACGATGCAGTTTACCTTGGCAAGTAGTCTCCCACTTAGTCTGGTGTAGGGTTAACATCGGGACTCCATGATTATAGCTCATGTGCTTCATGTCAGTTAATAGTAACTCTCCCTGTGTTTAAGATCTCTTATAAGGTACAAGGTTTCCCCCACTAGGCTTTATGTGCCTTGTAAGACTTAATGAATACTTACTGTGGCTTATGATTTACTTTTTTTCCTCATTTGTGACTCATGCTTTTCATTTATGATTTATAGTTTTTGCAGACTTGTGGACTTCTCAAAGGCTTATAATATGTTTCACCATGAATATTATCACCTTTCATACAACCTACATTCTTTTCTTAGTTTATGCACCTCATTAATGTATAAAACAAATGTGTTCTTTTATTCATATGCAAAATCATGCTCTGTAACATAACTTGTGTTTCAAGATTGCATTGGTCACTTTACTTTGTAGCATTACGTCTTGGTATCATGACCTATATCCTTTTGTAGCTTGTTATGTTTCAAACTTATAGACACTTATTTTGTATTTCATTTGAGGGTGAGTTGTGGACATGTCTTAGCCCCCGTTCAGTCTAGTATATTGAGGTATTGTTGGAAAAAAGTATAATAGACTTATGTTTTGGATGCCTTTACTCTATCATATATTGCTTCCCTTATCCCCTAACCCTATGTTCCCGCTTATGCTTATTTATTCATTACCTATGAAATACTTGAATGAATGTGTAACACCCCACAACTTCATTCATAGGTCTAGAATTTTTTCATCATAAGTATATAAGATTAAACCTAGTAATGCCTTACATGTACCTATATTCTAAGACTTATTCATATATGTGTGAAGTGTATTAGAAGTGCATTGGGTTCATAAGAGACCTCTAGAACTTAGTCAAGTTCAAAGGTTTCCTATCGGTTAAGTTTTTAGCCTTGATTTATGCAAGGGTCAACTTTAAATGCCAATAACTCTTAGCACACAAATAATTAGAAGTCCCTTAACATAGCAAATGTAATCTCTTTGAATTATCTTTCCAACGTAAGTGGTTTCACCACATTTGGTGTTCGGAGTCAAACATTATGGTTGTTTTATCGAGGACCGGCAGTGTAGAGTTGCACTACGAAACCCAGTTACGGGTCGTGAATTGGAGTATGGCCCGTATTTGTATCTTGTGGAAAAATTCAGAGGACTTCAATTTTCAGCCCTAGACTTTAGGGACCTATCTATGGGTCGTGAAACCCTTTACGAGTCGTATCAGGGGGCTCGTAAAAAGTTCCAAAGACCATAAAAAAATGCCCTAGAGTTTACAAAAGTTCCCCTACGAGTCGTAGAAGCTTCTACGAGTCATAGGGGTCCTCGTATGCGGCCTGACCTGCAATTTTGAAAAGGGGTATTTTCATATTTTCTCACCCTTTTAAGCCCAAACTTATTAGTTTTTAGCCTAATTAAATCCCTAGACGTGATTTCTTGATTCCGTTATGCTCAAAATACTCTCCAAACCTAAAATTTATTTTTCAAGAGAATAAAAGTTAGGGTTATCTTTCAATATTCATCATCAAGGTAAGTTATTCTCCAAAAATCTCAAGCTTCTCAATCGAAATTTCTCCACCTATTCATGAATCTTTAAGAAAACCTTAAATCATAACCTAGGGTTTTAAGAAACGAATTCAAGAATTATAAGAAAGGATTTATTGATTCTTCTTTTTTTAGAATGAAGGTTGTTCATCTAGAACTCTAAAGATTCCAAGTGAAGAATTCAAGAACCAAAGAGAATTCCTTCCATCAGTATTTTTTTCAGGTTCTTTCACACTAAGAGAACTACAAAGAGAATTTCTTTTCTCAAGAACAAGCATCAAGGTTCCAAGATCAAAGGTTTTCTCCAAGAAACTAATTCCTCAGGTATGTAAGGACCTCCAAACATTTTCCTACTATCATTTTAGTATTTGTAAACATCAGTTTCTACCCAAGATTATACTTAAAAGTTGAGATCAGGATTTCCTCCATTCCTAGTTAAATTTATTGAAATACTTGCTCATGCATTTTTCTTGACAAAAATCATGACTTTTACTAATTTTAATACTAAATCAAGCTATTGAGATAATATTTACAGTTATTGTTGAAATGATAAGAATCATATATATTTTGCATGAAAAACTATTATATTCACAGTTTGAGTTAAGTTACGAAGTACTTAAAGCTTTTATGTTTACAAGTTAGCTAACAGAAAAAGTTATGATTTGAGACCCGTTGTACTAATGCAAATTTAATCAAAAGAAGAGATGAGTTGAGAAAAGTTTAAGAAAAGTTGAAGTTGGGTTAAGTCCCAAAGAGAAGAAAGTAATACTTTGAGCAAGAATATTTTTTAAGTATGAGCATTATAAAAGCTATTTTGAGAGTAGTATTGAACATCGATATAAGTGACAATAATAATAACTTGAACTCATAAACTACGTAGCGAGCGTAGGATAGGATTGTATCAAAAGTACAACTCCTCATTGCCACTGAGATGACCCAATTTTGGGATGGATCCACTCCCTTAGTTTTTATCCCTTACTTTGGCAAAGTATGGGACGGTTCTAACAGCATGGTCAAGATGTTGTATCATCATGAAGATCATAGTAATAGTTGTCGGTTAGAGAAACTCCCCAAGAACTAAAGTTTATTATTTTACACGCTGAAATTTATCATATCCTTATTCAAATATTTCTCTCTATTATGTTGCATAATAAATTAAGTTGAGCTAATTGCAGAGCTAAGTATTTGAGTATCATAATTTTTATATATTTATTTGTGCTCATTAATGTATTAAAGTAAGAATTTCCTTTATATTGAGTTGCACTTTTAGACCAGTTTAATAACATATGATTTCACTTGCATGATATACTTTTGTCAATAAAGTTATCTTAAAGTTCAGTTTTAAAGTGAGTATCCTATCCTTAATACTTTTTGGCCATCTTATATACTGTACATTCCACGTACTGATGCCTTTGGCGTTGCATCATTTTATGATGTTGATTCAGGAACCCAGCAGGCATTTAGTAAGACAGCTTTCCAGTGGCAGTTGGTGAGACCTCCTCATTCTTAGAGGGCTCCATTCAGTTAGTTTGATTTATTTATTTTATAGTTAGATAGCTATGGGTCTTGTTATGGAACCTATCTCTTGTTTAGTAAAGGTTTCATAGATAAAGTTAGTGAGTTAGTACAGTCTATTCATTCGAATATTTAAAGCATTTATTAGTATTTGTATCAAAAGATTTTTTTTTATTTTGAGATTTTATATCCAATATGGTTGATCTTCTTTGCATTTTATCAAATGTTTTGAAGGCTCACCTTATAAAGCTTCCATATGTATGCTAAATCTTTAGTTAAGTAAGTCAGCCAGGCCAAGGGTATTCTTGGGGACTAGTAATGGTTTCTAAGTGCCAGACACATCCAGGGTATAGGCTTGAGATGTGACAAAATGCTAAGAGGATTGGATGAGGATCCCTCGGGGTTCTTATTTGTTGTGTTATGTCTAGGGCCTAGCCTAAGTACTGATAGCAGATCTGAGCAGTAGTCATTAGCGTTGATTGTTTGAGCCTATAATAGTCATATCCAGAGACGAGGGTGAGTACTTGTGTTTTGGATCATTACAGTTTTCTTCAGTTATGTGGCCTATCTTTTGCTATTTTGTGACTAGCCTATTGTTTATATTTTGTTGGCTCACTTTTAGGGCTTGTATCTATTTTGTAGTAGCTCTATACTTGTGACATTCAGGTTCTAGGAGAGGTCATTAGTTTGTGTATATATATTTAGTCTATTTTTGCTCTTTATTCTGTTACTCTCGTAAACTATTGATTTCTACTTATTTCAACCCTTAAACCCATTACTAGCAATTCTAGATTATGGGGTGGCTTACTTGTTGACAGGGCATAGTTGGTGCCATCATGACTCAGGAAATCGGATCATGGCACCTAATCACTATTTAGTTCAAAATAACATACTATATTTAGAATATTCAAAGTATGAAATAATAATGTTTAACAGTGCTAAATCAATTAGAAATTTATCTTATATTTAAAAAGGTTTTGAGTAATCCTAATTATGTAATATAAGATTCTTTACCTTTAGACTTTCTTCATATCTTGATTTTTGATTTAAGTCATCTTCTTGCATTCATTCTTTCTACTTTTTTGTTTTGATAAAAAAAATTATTTTAATTGATAGCCTTAAATATTATATATAAATTATACATAATTGGTAATTGACAATAGAATCTCCACTTTTAATAATTTCTCATGTTTGCTATTTCAGTTAAAAATTTCTGATCATGAAATTGAGCGAAACAAGAATGGTATCGTCCAAATGAAGTAGGTAAAGACATCAAAGGTTTATGATTGTTTTGTTTGGCATGGAGGAAAATATTTTCTTGAAAAATAAGTTGGCTTCTAGCTCATTTTCTCATGCTTGGTTGGTGAGTGAAAAATAATTTCTATTGTCTAGTTAATGAATGAATTTTTTTTCTTAGAGAATATCTTTTATTTTTAGATAGAGATTAGAACTTATTTTTTTAGGAAAATAATTTCTGAGATAAAAATCAACCCTAGTAATCGATTAAGGACCAGACCAAGTGTCACGCCCCGTGGAGGGTACCCTAGGCGTAACTGGCACTCAAAAACTATTGCTAGTCCCCAATCGAAATACCTAGTCCCATTACACTCGTTCAATTAGTAAATCAGTGGAAAGCATTCAACAAATCAAGTGAACTACTAATGGGCAACAAAGCTATCACTATGTCTATCACAAGGAATAAGAACAATAGAACAATCTCAATATAAAAAGGAAACAGGGAAGAAAGGACTTCAACATCAACTATCAATTGTCTACGTATATGAAACCTCTACAACTAATGTCTAAGAAGGTACCATGACAGGTCATGGCTATCACTATCAAATAAAATAACCCAAAGCAATAGCAAAAGGGAAATATGAGCATTCTCTGAATGTAAGGGAGGACTCACCAAGTCTCTGTCTTAGAATCTATGAACCTCAACGATTCGCTGACCTGAAGTCCTCTGCCTACAGAATCTGTGTCATAAAATGATGCAGCGCCAAAAGAGGTATTAGTACGTGGAATGTACTGCATATAAAATGGGCTAAAGTAAACAATATGAGCTATACAATATAAAATGACATCAAATCATTAATCACTCAACATCAGCTCATCAATCACTCCATTACACCACCATCCATCAAGACATCATATAATCACATCAACCTCAAAGTACTATCAACATAAAACCTATTTGGGAGTTTGTACAACCGATAATCATCACCTATGAGCCAATGATGATACAATAAAGAGATGTCGTTGCCACATCCGCCTAATACCTTGTTGGGGTAAAGGGTGAGTCTATCGAGAATCCTAAAGAAGTCTATCAAGTCCTTTGCGGGACAAAAGAAACATTTGCTTTCATGGTCCAATCCTCTCATATGCTAGTCACGTAGTTAAGTGCGAGCAGGACTTACTCTTACCCATTTCAGTGCTAATACTCATCGCAAGACTCAACATGCTTATAATTCTGTCAATATCGGGATGGTTATACAATGAAACTCCCTTAGATAGGGACTTCATCTCATCAGACTTTTTATCATATCAAGGAATGGAATCTTCCTTTCAAATTCTATCTCACGCTTGTTTAAACTCTATAGATGCTAATTTCATCAACTTCAACCATCATTATACTCATCTAAGGTCTCAGACCACAATAATCAATACACCCAAATGGTCAAGACTCTAGACCTTACCCCTAAGTTTATTTTTGAAGTCTTTACCAATGTATTCATGAAGAGTTATTACACAACCATACAATAAAACATATAAACAGTTAATTCAAAGTATGATGATCATCAATTTAAGAAAGTATGTAAATACTAAAGATAGTTTTCAAGATTTCATTCAAGATATCACACTTAAGACTCATTACTTTTAACTAATCAACCTAACTCAATCATGAGGCACATAGGAGAATAATCTCATGTTATGGGTAGCCTTTACATACCTGGAATTGAGGAATTTCCAATTTTTCTTCAAGAACTTAGACTCAAACCTTAATCCTCTGAGCTTTCCTTTCTCACCTCTCAAGGTTTTCTTGTGCAAAATGTTTGAAAAATGAGTTTTGAAACCCTTAATCGATAATAACGGGCCTAAAATATAAGTTTTAAGACTTGGATAGGATGAGGAATGATTAAAAGGCCCTTCACGAATTAACAAAAAAAGCTTCAGAATTTGTACACTAGTCCGAGACGCCCTAAGGGTGCGCACTAGTGTATTTCACGAATTTTTAAAATTTTCAATTCTCGTCAAAATTTTAAGAAAGAACTAAGTGTGTCTCCGCAACCACTCCGCATCGTGCCAGGGGTGTGGATTGACACTTTTTCGCATTAATTAGCAAAAATTATTTTTTAACTTTATTGCTCTTAAATCAAGTCGAGTCCATTTTTCCACTGGATTTTTTACACTGATCGCAAATCCGATCTTGAATTTTTCATTGGAGCTTTAGAAGATGTGTTATGCGCATGATACGTTTTAGGGGCGGTTTGGTAATTTTATGGGGTGTTACATCATCTTCCCCTTGGAATTATTCATCCTCTCATAAAAAGTAAAGGTAGCATGAAAGCACGATTAACTCAAAACTTATCTCATTCCTCACTCGGGAACTCTTGAAGTCTCAACTATTCATCATTTATCTATCTCTGTCTTAGACTCGGGAATAAAATTACTATATCAACTCGAGAATAGAAACATTCAATAATGTTAAAAATAGGGTCATTTCCTTCGGCATCGTCATCATTTGGCATGAATAAGTGCGGGTATGTGAGTTTCATCACTTCCTCAGCTCCCCACGTAGCTTCCTCAATGAATTAGTTCCTCTATGGAACTTTGACGGACTGTCGATCAAGGATTTGGACTGAAATTTCTTCGTAGGATAGGTTATACTTCAGTACCGTACTCTCAATTGAAATTGACAAGGCAGGATCTCCTAAACACATCTTTAGCATTGAAATATGAAATACCAGATGAACTCCATCTAGCTCGGAAGCCAAGTCTAACTCATAAGCAACCTTTTCAATCCTCCTCATGATCTGGTATGCTCCGATATAACGTGGACTTAACTTTCCCTTCTTACCAAACCTCATGACACCCTTCATAGGTGACACCTTCAAATACACCTAATCATCCACCTCAAATTTCAAGTCTCTTCTCCTCACATCCATATAAGACTTTGGGCGACTCTGCACTATCTTCAACCTTTCTCTGATGACCTTCACCTTCTCCATGGACTGGTGGACAAGGTCAGGTCCAATCAATTCAGCTTCACCAAAACCATCTATGGTGATCTACATCTTCTCCTATATAATGTCTTAGAAGGGGCCATCTGAATGCTGGCATAGTAGCTATTGTTGTACTCAAACTCAATTAATGGTAGATGATCATCCCAATTACCCTTATAGTCAATGATACATGCTCTCAACATATCCTCTAAAGTTTGTATAGTGCGTTTTGCCTGTCTATCTATTTGGGGGTGGAAGGTGGTGCTCAGATTCACTTTCGTACCCAATCCTTTATGAAAACATCTTCAAAATTGGGAGGTGAATTGATATCCTCTATCCGAGATGATGGACAAAGGAACCCCATCCAACCTCACAATCTCACTAATGTATAGTCGGGCATACTTCTCAGCAGTATTAGTTGTCTTGACTGCTAAGAAGTGGTCTGATTTAGTCATTCTATCCACAATTACCATATCAAATCATGTTGTTTTCAGGATCTTGGTAAGCTAGTGATGAAATTGATATTGATCACCTCCCTCTTCCACTCAGGAATTTCAAAGTTTCGAGCCAAACCACATGGTCTCTGATGTTCAACCTTGACCTGTTAACAATTAGGACACTTAGAGACAAATTCCGCAATGTCCCTCTTCATTTCATTCCACCAATAGACTTCTCTCAAGTCATTGTACATCTTAGTGGAACTAGGATGGATGGAATATCTGGATCTATGAGGTTTAACCATGATCCTCTCTTGAACACTATCAACATCAGGCACACACAATCTACCCTGGCATCTCAACACCCATCTCCCCCTTTGGAGAAAACCATCACCTTCTACTTGTCAACCGCTTCATTTAATTGGAACAAAACAGGATCTTGGTCTACTTTTCCTTCACTTCTGACACTAAGGATGAAGCAGACCCATTCTGTACATTGGACCCCCCTTTCATTGTTCTCTTCAAGTTGCACTCCCAATTGAGCCAATCAATGAATTTCCTTAGCCAATTCGTTTTTCCCTTCCTCCACATAGGCAGTGCTACCCATAGACAACCTGCTAAGAGCATTAGCAACAATGTTAGCTTACCTGAGTGGTAGAGCATGCTCATATCATAATCCTTGAGCAACTCCGACCATCTTCTCTATCGCAGGTTGAGCTCCTTCTAACTGAACACATATTGCAAACTCTTATGGTCAATGAACACATCCACATGCAATCCATACAAGTAGTGACGCCAGATCTTAAGTGCGAATACCACCCCTGCCAACTCAAAATCATGAGTCGGATAATTCTTCTCATGGATCTTAAGTTATCTAGAAGCATAAGCTAACACCTTCCCCTTTTGCATAAGCACACAACCCAATCCAACTCTGGATGAATCACTATAGATCACGAAGTCTCCCGTCCTATCTAGCAAGGTCAAAACTGATGCTGTAGTCAATCTAGTCTTCAACTCTTGGAAACTCTTTTCACATTCCTAAGACAACTGAAACTTTGCCTTCTTCTGAGTTAGCTTAGTCAATGGTGTTGACAAAGAAGAGAAGCCCTCAACAAATCTACGATAGTAGCCTGCCAAATGCAAGAAACTTCTTATTTTTGTCAGAGAAGTTGGTCTAGGCCAGTTCTTAACTATTTCAATCTTCTGAGTATCCACCCAAATACCATCTCCCAAAACAACAGGGCCTAAGAAAGCCATGTACTTGAGCCAAAACTCACACTTTGAAAATTTCACTTACAACTCATGGTCTTTGAGTATTTGTAGAACCACTCTAAGGTGATTAACATGCTCCTCTTAATCTTTAGAATACACCAGAATATCATCAATAAACATGATCACAAATGTATCAAGATACGGTTTGAATACTCTGTTCATCAAATCCATGAAAGCTGCTAGTGCATTTGTCAACCTAAAGGACATGACCAAGAGCTCAAAATGGCCATACCGTGTCCTAAAGGTTGTCTTTGGAATATCACTTTCCCTCACCTTGTCTCCTCTTTGGGTGCTCAAACTAGAAGTGACTAGTCTATCCACATGAATAATACACGTATTTACCCACACGAGACTCACCCAGATGAAGTTTATCACACTTGTCATAGTGTGGCTTTCCCCTCGCACCTTAGGTCACACTAGCCTGAGATTGTGCACCCTGAGCCCTGAAATTCAATAACCTTGAGACTTTTGATCATACCTATTTGGATGAATGGGCGCACTTGCTACAAAAAGGTGCATGATGAGATGATCTCTTTTGAAAGTAGGACTTGTCACCTTTGTTTGGCCTCTACTGTCTAGGCTCATGTCCTGCTGATTTCGCCCTCCTATTCATCTGCTCTTCTTTATCTCTTTTCTTTTCCTCCTCTGTATGTTGGGCATAAACCATAATTCTAGAGATGTCCATGCTGGGGATCAACAAGGCTGCCTTACACTCTTTCTGCACATGTCTGCCCAAGCCGGACATAAACTTTCTCATCCTTGACCTCATATCTTGCACCATCTCCAGAGCATACTTGGACAGTACTCATTAACCATCATCCCTTATTGCTTCAAGTACACGAACTTATCCACCTTCGTCTCCCTCAACTCTTAAGAAAACAAATGGTCAAGGAAAGAAGCTTCAAACTCTTCCTATTCTGCAGGCTCTACATCCTCACTCCTACTATCCTCCCATTGGTTATACCAAACATTAGCAACATCCTTCAGCTAGTAGGAAGCAAGCTCAACTCCCTCAATCTTAGTAGCCTGCATAGCTTTTAGGACCTTATATATCTCATCAATGAAATTCTGTGGGTCCTTCTCAACATTACACCCCGTATACACTGGCGGGTTCATCCTCAAGAAATCTCTGAGTCAGGTGGCAGCTGAGGACTCCTGTGAGCTAGAACTAGGAGCTTGAGCCACCAACTGAGTCAGCATGGTGATAGCTCCCTAAACTCTGCCTCGGTGCTGGCAGCTGGCCAGGGCTATGTAGAGAGCCTATGGGACCTCAGCAGTCCTGGCAGGCCATCCCCTCTCCTTATCTTTGTCTGAATTGGGACCTCTGGTTAGGTGTTCTCAGTAGTTGGGCCTGATGCATTTCTCTGAGCAGTTATTCTCTTTGGCGGCATTCTGCAATACGTATAATACATGAATTAAAAGGAGATTATTCATAGAGTTAAACTCTATCTCACAAATTCAAATCATAGAAGAAGGATAACACTTCCTAATGTCCTATAGCCTCCTGCTTATGAAGTATGGTGCAGAACACACCCATAAACAAGACTCTACTAGACACGGCTTCATAGACTCCCTAGGACACTCGAACTCTGTGCTCTGATACTAAGTTTGTCACACCCCGGAAGGGTACCCTAGGCATAACTAGCACTCAAAAACTATTGCTAGTCCCCAAGCGAACTACCTAGTCCCATCACACTAGTTTAATCAGTAAATTAGCGAAAAACATTCAAGAAATAAAGTGAACTACTAGTAGGCAACAAAGCTATCACTATGTCTATCATAAGGATAAGAACAATAGAACAATATCAATATAAAAAGGAAACAGGGAAGAAAGGACTTCAGCATCAACTATCAACTATCTACGTCTATGAAGCCTCTATAATGAATGTCTAAGAAGGTACCATGACAGACCATGGCTACCACTATCAAATGAAATAACACAAAGCAATAGGAAAAGGAAAATACGAGCATCCTTCGAATGTAAGAGAGGACTCATCAATTCTCCATTTGGGAATCTGTGAACCTCAATGATTCGCTGACTGAAGTCTTCTATCTATAGAATCTGCATCATAAAATGATGCAGCACCAAAGGGGCGTTAGTACGTGAAATGTACTATATGTAAAATAGGCTGAAGTAAATAATATGAACTATACAATGTAAAATGACATCAGCTCATCAATCACTTAACCTCAACTCAGATTAAGGACAGGACTCTATCACACCATCATCCATCAAGATATCATACAATCACATCAACCTCAGAGTACTATCAACATGAAACCTATCTAGGAGTTTCTACGATCGACAATCATTACCTATGAGTCAGTGATGATACAACAAAGAGATGTTGTTGCCACATCCGCCCAGTACCTTTTTGGGGTAAATGGCAATTCTATCGGGAATCCCAAAGAAGTCTATCAAGTCCTCTGCGGGACAAAGAAAACATCCATTTTTACGATTGAATCCTCTCCTACGCTGGCCACATAGTGAATGAGTGCGACTTAGACTCACTCTTACCCATTTTAATTCTAATACTCCTCCTAGGGCTCGACATGCTCATAAGTCTGTCAACATCAGGATGGTTATACAACCAAACCCCCTCAGACGGGGACCTCATCTCATATGACTTTCTGTCATCTCAAGGAATGGAATTTTCCTTTCAAATTCTATCTCACTCTTGTTTAAACTCTATGGATGCTAATTTCATCAACTTCAGTCATCATTTTACTCATCTTAAGACTCAGACCATAGCAATTGATACACCCCAATAGTCAAGGCTCTAGACCGTACCCCTAAGTTCATTCTTGAAGTCTTAGGTATTCATTAAGAGTTGTTACACAATCATACAATAAAACATGTACACAGTTAATTCAAATTATGATGATCATCAATTTAAGAATGTAAAAATTAAAGATAGTTTTCAAGATTTCATTCAAGATATCACAGTTAAGACTCATTACTTTCAACTAATTAACCTAACTCAATTATGGGGGAACATGGGAGAACAATCTCATATTCTAGGTAGCCTTTACATACCTGAGATTGAGGAATTTCCAACTTTTCTTCAAGAATTTGGACTCAACGCTCAATCCTTTGAGCTTTCCTATCTCTTCTCTTAAGGTTTTCTTGCGTAAAATCTTTGGAATAATGGGTTTTGAAACTTTCAATCGATAATAACCTCACTAAAACAATATTTTAAGATTTAGAATAGGGTGGGGAATGACCAAAAGGCCCTTCCTGAATTAAAAGAATAAGTTTTCAAAATTTGTACATTAGTCCACGACGAGCTAAGGGCGTGGACAAGTGTATTTTGTGAATTTTCAAAATTTTCAATTCCCGTCGGAATTTTAAAAAAAACTTAAGTGTCTCCACGCCCCCTCCGCACCAGGGGTGCAGATCGACGCTATTCTCGCATTAATTATCAAAAATTATTTTTTGACCCGATTACTCTTAAATTGGGTCGAGACCATTTTCTCACTCAATTTTCTGTACTGATTTAAACTGAAATATTTTTAAAAATAATCTTTTAATTATTTTAAAATGAAATTTTAAAATTTTTTTTGTGGGGGGCAGGGGTGGAGGTGGGTAAGAAAAAACATTGTGATTTAAAGTTGGAGGAGAGCTTTGGAAGTAGAAGGAAGTAATTTTTCTTAGATTTGACTAAAATAAGATAATTTAAAAAATATTTTTTAAAATATTTAAACCAACTAAACATGAGAAAATTTAAAAATATTTTTCCTTCGTACCAAACAACCCCATGCCTTTCCTTTTTTTTCTTTTTCTTTATTAAAAAATAATAAGGATCTTTTTACCTTGCGAGCAAATAAAGTTTGAAATTTTACCTTGCGAGCGGATTAAGTTGATCAAATCGTGTAATAAGAATCAAGTTATGGTAAATTAAAAATCTAAATTAACGTAGGAAAAATTATAAGAAATTCACATAGAAAGTTTAAAATGTTATTCAAAATGATGAATCTCTTTCTTTAATATTTTTAATATTTTTTATTTATTCAACTTATTTATCATAATTTAAGTAATATTTATATAAGGTAGAACCATTGATTTGAAAGTCCTAAAGGTTATGATTTTAAATATAATTCAAAAAAGAAATGATTTAAAATAAAGAAGCATATTAAGTTGGAAACATAAAATGGGGAAGAAAATGATATGTTTGCGGACGTATCAATTTTTTTGTGAATAAGATTATGATTTCTAATGATTTGACACAATCAAGCAGAAATTTCAATGATTTTATTTATCTAAAGTTAAATTTTATAACGTAATTTTTTAATATTATTGAATTTTGAGTGCACAATTAACTAAATTATATTGAAAATTTACTTTTACTTATTAAATCTTTTCTTAATTGGATTATATAGGAAATAGCATTTCTATATCTATAAAACTCACTCTCTCTTTTTCTATATCTATCTATCTATCTATCTATCTATCTATCTATATATATATATATTATTTTTTAATATTTAAAACCTTGAAATCAATAAAATTTTATCATTAATTTTTTTCATATTTATTTAAACTATTTAGAATTTTCTAATATTTAGAAATGGATTTGTAAGACGATCAATCTTGTACTCTGAATGATAGAATTCATCAACTTTTCCCCATAATAAAAATTACGTATTATTTAGGATATCAATTTTGGACTCTAAAACTTATGAAAAAAAATTCCTATGATAAAAATTACACATTATTTAGGATATCAATTTTGGACTCTAAAACTTATGAAATAATATGATGTTTTATTAATTAAAAAGGATGAGGAGCTATAGTGAAGTTAATAACAAGTTCTCAATTTATGTTTTCAGGAACCTACTTTTTCTTTGATATTTGTTTTGTAACTCAAATATATTACTTAGTAATATTTCCATAAGTTTTAAAGTCGAGTCCTAAATGATATGGATACATACATAACAATGTATGTATATATATTATTAATTAATACGATATACACATAAAAAATACATATACTAAATTAATTCATATATAAACATAAGTAAATAAAGAAAAATTATTAAATTTTCTGAAGTGAACAAAATATTGCATATTAGATTAGAAGAAATATGCATCGATCAATGCGTTGATCCTTAGGCCCTTATGAAACTATGAAGCGCAGAGAAAAAGAAAATCTATGGAATGCAAAACAAATTTGTTTGTATGAAGCATGGATTTTTAGTTCTTATTTGATTATGAATTTATAATTTATAATATTTTTCAAGGGAAAAGTTATTTAATACTATTTATTTAAGTTTAAATCTAGTCATTATATCATATATTATATATATATATTATTAAAAGTGGGAATCTCTAACCTTCAAAGTTAAATTACCTTTTTATTCTTACACTAAATTAAAAAGTTATAAATTATATAATTAATTAATTAAATATTAAATTATAACTAGAATATATACCAATTTCATAACTCACACCTCTTCATTTTCATAACTTCTATTCTAATAATATACATTAATCTTTGTGACTTTAACTCATCCATATTCATTTTCATTCTTACTTTTAATAAGTCTTCAGATTCATATGTCCATTCAAATTCATCTTGTGCCTCTACGTTTGATGTCAAAATTTTTTGTTTTGAATTTAATGTAAATGAACATGGACACTTACTATTTTTTATTATTTCCCTCCCATCTCCACGCTTTTCTACTTTTTCATTTTATGTTTTATTTTCTTTCTTTTGTTTCAATTGTTCTTATATTTCTTTTTTGCTTTTTTATTTTAAAAAAATGCTGCCAACACCTTGGATATATTTTCCCATTTCTTTGTATGTCTTGTGTTATATAATTATTAAATTTTGAGTTTTGGTATTATAAATTTTATATTCTTTTATTTATTTATTTATTATTTTTTATTTGCTTTAAATATTCATCGTCATACCTATATTTAATTACTTATTCAATTATTGTTTTTAATATTTGTAACTTTCATACTTTTCATATTTATGACCTTTAAATATTTAATTTAAAATTATAAGATATCTTTTGATATTCCTCAATTTTTACCAATATAAATTAAATTTTTTTGTTTCATAAAATTCATACACAAGATTATCCTTTCCATTCTATTGTACAAGTAGTGAAACACTAATATTATTTTTTTTTAACTATTTGTTTCATGCTTTAGTTTGCTCAATGAAGGAGGCTCTTGGATTTTGTTTAGATATAGGAGGAGTGGACAAGAACTTGAAAAAATATTTACTAATTATGTATTTATCTTTTAATATATATTATTATAATTAAATCTTAAGAAGAATGTATATATTGTATATCTTCTTCTCTATTTTTGTGTGTGTATGTGTTTCCACCATTAGATTTATTTTAATTTAATATTATATGAATTTTTTATCATCACATGTCTATATTTTTATTCTAGTTGAAATTTGTCATTTGTGACTTTATTAATTTAATTTTATATAAAAAAAATTATTGTTATAAATCTGTATTTTTATTTAGGCTCAAATTAAATATTTGTAACTTCGATAATTAATAACCAAAGTTTAGAATTTATCGTTAGTTGCTTAAAAGGATGGAGAGGAGTGGAGTTAATTTAAATTATCCTCAGGTATGTTAGGCAAAAAGTTGGGAGATGCATGGTTATGGCCTTCCGTTATTCCCTCTGTTGAACCATTCCTTAACAATGGAAAACAAGAGTGTGAAGGTTACAACAAAAAGAAAAAGCTGATGCATCAATAATCCAACGTTCCCTTGCTCTTGAGAACAACAAAAAAAGGTTCAGAGAAATTTTCTTCATTGTACGTGGTAAGAGGTAAAATTAATTATTTGTTCTTTTGCTACTTGCATCACTGCATGCATAGCACAGCTACAACTAAATTCATTGAGGTTGTCTTATTACTAATATAATATTTTAGTCTCTGCATGACCATGTCTGATCAAGTGGAAGATATTGTTCCTGAAGCATTAGCTAAAGGGAGCGTTGATAAACAAGATTATTCTTCTTCACCATCCACCAATGGCAATGACTCTTTACAACCCACCAATGATAAGTCTCACCTCTTTGGCCGCCAGAAACCTGTCCATGAAGCTCTAGGCGGTGGCAAACGTACATCTCTCTTCGTAACATAATATCTTTCTATATATTCTTATTGTTATCATTGCATATTTAAAACAAGTTCTAAAAGCACTTTTGATATGTGAAAAAAGTATTTCTTTCTTGGTGTCTAGTAAAACAATGTCGTATATATAAAACTTAAGGTATAATTATATACTATATGTGTGTGTATATATGTGTTCTTTGTGTGTCATTCTTGATTTTCTTTACTATTATTTGTGTCAGCCGCTGATATTTTGCTGTGGAGGAACAAGCAGATTTCAGCAGGGATGCTTGCTGCTGCCACTGTCATTTGGCTTCTCTTTGAATGGATTGGTTATCATTTGCTCACATTTATTTGTCATTCTCTCATACTTACTTTGTCCGTCTTGTTCTTTTGGTCAAATATCTCTCAATTTGTCAACAAGTGAGTACATCCCTTGTCTCAAAACCTTCAATTTGTCTTTCACTTGCCTTGATGATAACACTATTCTCTTGATTTTTATCATGCACTTGACATGATGTTTTGTACTTGAAGTCCTGAAACTTGCAGTTATATATATACACACACACATACATATATCAAAACTAAAGCAAAAGCATAACATTAATTACCTAAATTCATTCATATGAAAAAAAATACATTACATGTTTTTAGTTGCTATGCTTATTGCCTCTTCCACAAATGTGGAAAGCATGTACATTTAGGTTAAAACCATTTGTACTAAATATCAGGACTCCAGTGGAGTTTCAAGAGATTGCATTGCCAGAGAAATTGTGGACACAGGTTGCTGTACTTTTGAGGGATAAATTCAATTGGGCATTTGGTGTCTTCTGGGAAGTGGCTTCTGGAAAGAATTTGAAGAAGCTTTTCTTGGTACCTTTCTCTCACTACCTCTCGCTTTTGTATTATCAATAATTTCATGTAGTGAAACTTGCTAATAAGACTATCAATCTGCAGACTGTTTTGGGCTTGTGGATTGTGTCTATTGTTGGCAGCTGGTTCGATTTTCTGACAATTATTTACATCTGTAAATTCTCTTACCTTTTCTTCTTTCCATCAGCTGCAGAAGCCAAGCTTATGAGAAAATCCACTGATAGGTGTAATTTTTTATGCTATTAGTATATTTTAACTTCTTGTACCACCTAACCTGCCTTATTTTTCAGGTTATTAATTCATTTTTAGTTGACCTTACATTGTCAAACTTTCTATGTATATAAGTTAAACTCTTGTGGAAATGCATACTGCTCCTTTATATAGATAGGTTTTCATACCTCATGGGCCTCTGATTGCAGGAAACTTTCCCACAACTAACTCTTATTCACAATTAGTATATCTAATGCCTTACAGGAACTTTATAGAATTTCCAGGGGCCTCAGAACTATTTAAACGAGGAAGAGATTATGAAGTTTAGGATAGTACAGACTTCATAATATGTCCTTGCAAGTCACCAAGATAACTAACTAGGAATATTTGTTTTCTTGACAGTATTTGTCATGCTGTTGACAGTACCCTGGTTCTACGAGAAACATGAAGATCAGGTGGATACATATGCGCAGAAGGCCAAAAAAGAACTCAACAGACAGTACAGTCATTTGGATGAGAAGGTTCTTCAGAAACTACCAAAAGTTCCTTTCGTCAAAGATAGTAAGCAGTAGTGATGACATTCTATTTCAAGAAAGATAACGACATCACAGTAGGAGTCTCCTTTTTCATTTTACAAGAAGTACTACCCAACGAGCTCTTATGCTTCTGGATGTTTCAAAAAAGAGTTTGTGTGCTTCTCTGCCTTTATCTTTGAGGGATCGCTAAGTGTATTCTCCTTTCAAGCCATATCTATTCCTTCCTTTGTTGTTGGTTAGTTATACAAAGGAGTAACTATCTACATTGACCAAGTAGCTTTCACTATTTGAATCAGAATAGCAAATTTAAGGAACACAAAATTGTGGGAATTTGCTTTCCATTCGATCAACTTGAAGATCAGGTCTGTACTAGGAATCGTGCGCACTACTGATAAGCAATTGGCAGAGTTATTATATTGCCCGTTCTTCTTCAGTAGCAAACGTTAAACAGTCTAGCAACATCTAAGCCTATTGCCCTGCTGTAGGGTTTCTAGGGGTGACGAGAAATAAGAAACATCAACAACAATTGTGAAGGAGTAGATAAACAAACCTCCAACACTTTTTATGTTTCCCTGAATACATGAATGAAAAATTGATCCTTGAAGAACCTTAAATGTTACTTTACCAAAGAAAATATAGAAGGCCTTTGACTTCATAGCTAGACTTATCATGTCAATAACAAAAAAGTATTTCTTTCTTTTGGTAAATACTGTTAAAATGTGTGTGTACATATCGAAGTATATGTAAAGTTAACACTAAATCAATCGTTCAACTGCAACATTATTTTTTTGCTCCAAGCAAAATGCACCATCTTTAAAGAGTGATGGGAGCCAAAAAATCTTGTTTTTACATACACAAGTCATTTAAACAAAGCACTGAACTACAACAACATTAGTTTCTTCACTAAAAACCATAATCCTTTATTGACTGCATAACAGGTAGTCCAGTTCTTCTCCAATTACTTCCTTAATCTCAAAATCAGATTTTAAGGTCATACGTTATTTTGCAAATAAGCTAGACACACCGCAACCTACATTTGTGCTTTACAATTCATCTTTTCACATACTTGCGAACCGAAATGTCATGCCTGACAAACAAACATCAGAGGAAAGGCATAGTATGACATACTTCATTAAACACAGAGGATATCCCAAAATTTGAGTAAAAGGAGTGCTATGATGGGTGAGATCCAGGGGGTAAAAAAGGCTTCCATCACCCGCAACTAGATTCATACTTTGGATATGGAGCTACCCACTTGTCTTGCTTTTCAAACTCAATACTAACATGCTAAAGCTTCTTCTAGACAGTTAGTTTTAGAGTTCTCCTGCAACACTCTGTCTAGTCTCAATTTCATGAATCTACAACACCTAGAAACACGTAGTATATATACCTTATTGCACTATCTGATAGTAAAAGAGGGTAACTATATTGAAAATGAGTGTCCTTACATGATCCATAGGCCATTTGTTGAGGCACGAGCTACTGCAGGTCTCTTGTCACGACTCAATATCTTAATTTATGAGAGCACCTATTACAACTCACCAGTAGATAAGCGTTGTTAAGTATAGTAAGCATAAATGGGAACCGGAGGGAATATGATGTCACGACCCAAAACCAGCCATGATGGCTCTTGCTATAATCCCTAAGTAGGAAAGTCAAAGCCGAAACATAAACTTGCGGAAGACAAAATCTAATCATATAAATAAGTATTGAGTTAGCAAAAGTAGGAATAATATAAGGAAAATGGGCCATAGTATAGATATACAAGTACAAGATAAAATATATAAAAGAGGCTCAAAAGTGGCAAGATGACTAACTAACAATAAACCAAAAACCTCGGACCTGGTGTCACCTATATATAAAGGACCTACTAAGTACCAATATACATAAATACAAGGGGATTGACAATCAAAATACAAAATATAAGTCAGTTTAAAAGAGGGAAAGCAACAAGTCTCTCAATGCCAGGAGCTCACCACGATCCAAATCTGTGATAGCAACGGGGGATCCAATGCTCACTAGGAGCTACATCAGAAAAGATGGAAAAGTGCAGTATGAGTACCAAAACACAAGGAACTCAATAGGTATCATAGGCCGCCCGAGCTCAAAAAGATCAAATATACATAAGAGAAGCATGATGATACTGACAATAAGCTAAAACGGGGTGCGGGAAAAGCCAAACAAGAAGCCAAGAATGAAATACTCATAATACAATGCAATCATATTTACACCTAAGAGTCAAGAGCGTCGAAGTACAATGGATAAGATGAAATAAAAGAAAAGCAAAACCCCGAAGATGCCTCAGCCCCCCCCCCCCCCCCCCCCCCCCCCCGAAATAATGTCTCAGAATCATCAATGATAAAGAAACCCAAGTTGCCTGGAGTGATATCTTAGACATATCAACTGTAAGAAAAAGAATATAGCCTAGAACTAAGTCAACAGGCTACTCTGAATGATACCTTGGACTTATCAATAGTAAAATAATAGTCAAAGTATGAAAAACTTATGCAACCAAGCATTCTCTTATTATCATATCATACAGTTTCCAAGAGTCCCCAAATTAGTCCAATAAATCACCATTTTATTATTTTCAAAGTTGTACTAGATAAGCAACTAAATGCAAGTATCATGCTCAAATCACCGCACATCACAACCACACACATTCGGACCTTCATCAAAGCACAAAAACACTGACTTGGAATCCTAGCAACCTAAGTTCATGACCCAGGTCCAATAATTTAATATTTACACAAAAGGAAATCAAGGATTCAAAAGAAAATACTATGAAATCGAGCAAAACTAACCGTACAAGGTAAAATGAAGCAACTTAAGTTTTACTCCACCTATAAACCATTTTTAAGGATAATAAATGATACAAACAATGAAAATCAACCTAAACTAAGGCTCTTCGGCTAAAAGCTATACTAACAACCTACTGATGGCCATAAATCAATTAAGCCTGGATTAATCCTGAATTTAAACTTAATATACGATACTATTTAAAACATAATCAATTTAACTAAGAGAATTCTAAAAAGGAGAAACCATAACTTACCTCAAGGTCAAAAACCACACTCAAACCTCCATTCTGGAGCTTTTCCTCTTCAAACAGCCTCTAAAGGATTTCATGCTATCAAATTCACAAAGAGGACATCAAAATAAGACCAACAATACTCATGTTATAACTTATAAATTTGAAATTAAAAATGGGTCAAATAGGATATTGGGATCCATGCACAAAATTGAGAAATCGACTCTAGCATTGGTCTGGCAGCGATACCAGAACAAGTACTATTAGACTGAAACTATTCCAAACTGAGCTGGAACCAGCACTCATTTAGGAAAATTTGGCCGGCTTCAGGACAGAACCGATATCGATAACACCAATACTTTTATGCACTTCCGTCTCAGTCCGGTATGTACCAAAATCAAACTTGGACCGATTTTTCAGAATTTCTTTAGTTTTTTAATTATCATTTAAATATTAATATAATGAATCTCTGGGTTATTTTTCCAATAATGCGTAATCCCACCATTTGGAGCATTCCTGTAGTTACCTCAGCTTATTAAGGACCTGCTCGCACTGGTAGCATGGTCGCCATCATTGTTTGTGAGTGTATAATTTTTCATGCTTTAGAAGATCTTCTATTTTAAAAAAAAATTATTTTTATGAAAACATGTATAACGACTTCAGAATAGAATTTTAACAATTTTATCAACTTTAGAATGACCAAATTATGCTAAAAGTATATCGACTTGAGAATTGTTGTCTTCGGCATGAGTTTGTACCAAGTTTTGCATTTTAGTCTTTAAAATTGGCTAATGGTTGACTTTGGTCAACATCTTTGGAAAATTCACCCAAATGAAAAATTCTAACAGTGCAATTAGTTTCAAAAAGTTGAGTTTGATCTTAACAACCCTTTATTTGGTTCATAAGGCTTCTAGACTCATTCTAAGCCCTATATAAAAATTAGCTAAAAATAGCCATGGGAGTGGGACCTACATTCTGTCATGACGACCTTGTATAGAAATTTTGACTGCATTATTGAATCTAAAATATTACTTTTTGTACGGTATCATAGTTCATTTGCATTCAGGGGGTCCTAGCCGAATTCTGAGTACCCCATAAAAAATTTTCAAACTTTAAAATTTAGTTGTTGCAACTAATTTCTAGTGCCTGCCACCCACCCATTCACAACCACAGGGCCTTTGCTGCAATCGTGGAGGTCAAGCCTAGTAGACCTTTGCAATAACGAAGAGTGGTTTACGTTCACGGAGGTCCAGCCAGGTAAACCTTGGCTAGCGCAGAATAACCCGCGATCATAATTTTTGTTCCCTGTACTCCACGATCTCGGAGCACTTTTCACTGTGATCGCAAAGAATAAAAGTAGGGTCTATAAACTTAGGAATTTTCAGCACTTTGACCATAAGTTTGCATAAGTTTGGAAAATAATTTCTTTGGCATCTCTAAGTTGAATTGTGTGATTCAAGAGTCCATTTTTGCATGAATATTTTAGAGGAAACGTGATGGCGGTGTAGGAATCGATCATAGGTTCATTGTTTGAGGAAAATATCTAATTTTTACTGCTGGTTTGGATGCATGTTTGGGCTGAAATTCTTGACATTTTGGGAGCTGATTTGTGGGGCATTTTAAGGCCAAATTTAGTGATTCTTGGGACTATCTTGTGTGAAATTTTGTGAAGAACACATTGGTGAGGATGGAATCCCATTTTGAAGCTCCATTTAAGGTAAAATCTTATTTTTAGCTGCTGTCAGATGATATTTTGGAGTGGATGTTTGGCCAATCCTAGGATACGATAACTTGAGCAGTTGGAACCTATTTTTAGGGATTTTTGGGTCTATTTTGGGTGAAATTTTGTAAGGATTGTTATTGGTGGTTGATTTTTGATTTTGGCACTTTATTTTTGGTAAATTCCCTCTGTAGTTGCTGACCTTTTTTGTTTTAGCCAAATTTTGAGATTTTTGTTGCTAATTGTTACTGCATTAATTTTATATATTTAGTTGAGCTGGAAGTTTTGTTTGGGACCACTCTTCTGGGCTCAAATTTAGACTTTCTAGCACAGGTCCCAAATATTCTCATTTTAGGCTTCGAAATTGATTTGTCTCTGTTTCTTACAAGTTTGGAGTCTAAATGACCATAACAGCATTGTGAATCTGTGCTTGACAACATGAAAATATTTAGAGGTCATTCAAAAAGGAAAAGTTCTGGCGAAGTGAGTTGGGGCACACATAATCGGCTCATAAGTAGGCTACGATATTTTTTCTTTAGATTAAGCTAGATTGTGTAAACTCATGTTGAATTGGTTGGAATTTGGGTGGGGTAGCTAAACTTTCATGCCTTTTGTTTTATAAAATACAAAATAGGCCTTTATCGATATCTTCGAGTAGATATGAGTTTGTGCACTATCTTGTTAGCTCATATCGTTTTTAGTAGATTCATTTCCCTGTTGTCTAATGTTTTGAAGCATGATGGGAGTACTAGAATAATGGAAGGGGGTTGAATAGATTGATTTTATGCCTTGGGATTAGAATAATGAAATGACCCCCAAAAGTGCCCGAAAATGTGCCTCGAAAATGTCCAAAATCATAATTTCTATATATCTCAAAATCTGTGCATTATTTTAAAAATTCGACTTCATATTCTTGATCAGGGGGTTAAATTAAGTGAGAAATGGGTCTAACCTCGATTTTAGAGTGAACAATTCACAATTTTGATTTTCCAAGTTTGCTATTTCCAGAGAGAGTTCGTGTCCCTGGTACGACGCGACCAGGGCGCGCCTCTATGTTATTTTTGTCTAGTTATGTTGTTCTGGTCTAAGGTCTTTGGATCTTGGGCTTAAGCCTTCCCACATGTAGAAATACCTATACATAACCATAATTTACCTTCATATCAGTCAAGACATTCCCCAATACTCACTCAAATACTTAGATTTTTATTTCTCTCAAAATCAAGGGTTCCAAATCTCTACCGGATCTTAAAGAATTTATCCAAACTTCAAGTCTTCATTCAAATCTCCTTCAAGAAATTCTCCTCTAAGAAATTCTCCAAAGACAAGGTATGTATATTTCTTTTATGGGTTCCTTTCATCCATGATGCCCAAGCTTCCTTTTACCTAAAATTGCATGATTTAAAGTTAATTTACTCATGGGTCTTGTTTATTATGAAATCACTGCATACTAAGTTGGGGCTTTATGAAATTGTGGTTGTTTTAACATGTTTTGAGCTATGAATCTAAGATCTATTGTGATATTTGATAAAGGGTTTTGATGTGTATTGCTTAAGGGTGTCACCAAGTATCTATTGATGGTTTTACATTAGATTTTATAGCATGATTCCACTCTTGAATTGCATGATTTTACACTAGCAGTACACACCCGTCAAGTGTTTGATATAATATCTGTTTATGATTTCTTAAGGAATTGAAGGCCGAATACATTTCTTATGAGTTGAATGACTTTATGATGATGGGAAGAATGTATATATATGTGTTGAATTCATGAAATGTGTTTATGATGTTGCAAGATTAGTCATCCTGTTGAGAGGGTTCCATATCTCAACCACCTTGACGAGAGGGTGTCAAGCCTCGGTTACCTTGTTGAGGGGGTGTCAAAGCTCAACCAACTTGTCGAGAAGGTGCCATGTCTCAACCACCTTGATGAGGGGGTGTCAATCCTCGATTGCCTTTTGAGCTGGTACCAAGCCTCAATTATCTAGTCGGGGGATGGCATGCCCATACAACCATGTTGAGAGGTTTGTGCCTCAGTAACCATGTTGAGGGGTTTGTACCTCATCAACCACATAAAGGGGTCTGTACCTCATGCGCCTCTCTAAGAAGGTGGTAAGACTTGGATACTTACTAATAATGGTCACCCCTCACACATGTATATGTTCTATGTAAGCATAATTTACTTTAAGCATCTTTCATGCATGCCATATTGTTAGATGCTATCTTATTGATTATGATTATGCATTTTGACTATGTTATCTATCTTTTATTGCAATGCATCCTACATACTTAGTATATTCGAACATACTAACGCATACTCTATGCCTACATGATATCACTACGTAGGAACTGGAGCCCCTATTGAGCATCCTCCTCCACGTGGCTAGTACGATTTTCTCTCAAGCTTTTTGGTGAGTCCTCCATTCGAGGGATGATGTTTATGATCTCATTTTATGTTCTAAGACTATCTTTCTTTTACGTATGTATTGACTATGAGGGTGAGCTCGGTTGTTTGTCTTGGCCCCATTCTTATTTATGTAGTAGAGGTGTTGTTGGACATGTCATGTATTATGCTATGAGCCTTGACTCTCTCCTGAGTCTTGTTGTTTATGATATGACAAAGATGTTACTTAGCCCTGGTTACCCCCATTTATTATTTATTGTTGCTATTTTATTTGTTTTCGCGAACAAGGATGTGTGTTGATATGCTGAGAGCCTTCTTTGAGGTCTTTTCGGTTTCCCTATTCGCCGGTCACGTCTAAGACGTAGGATTGGGTTGTGACAAAGATGGTATCAGATCCCTAGGTTGTTAGATTCTGGAGTTCAATACAACGCATCGATTAGAGGCTTATTCATGGTTGTGTTAGGCACCACAACTATGAGTAAGAGGCTATGAGACGTTTTAGGAGATGTTTTCCTTCTTCATGTTCTAAGTCATGCTATAGAGTTAAGGTAAGGTTTTCCCTTAGCAATTTTTTTCTTCCATTCTAGTTGATCATGCCAATTCCAAGAGAAAGAAGAGCCTGCACCCCCGAGGAACAACCGACTAATGGTGAGCTCCGGGATGCTCTCACCTTGCTAGCTCAAGGTATGACCTATCAAGTTAATCCAGGGGCCCAAGTCCCTCATGCTCCTACCCCAGGATCTAGGGTGAGAGACTTCATGAAGATGAACCCACTGGAGTTTTATGGGTCAAAGGTGGATAAGGACCCACAAGAGTTTATTGATGAGATTTATAAGGTATTGGCCATCATGGGTGTTAGATCATAAGACAAGTTAGAGTTGGCGACCTTCCAACTTAAAGGGGTAGCATAAATATGGTACCATCAATGGAAGGAGGAAAAGGGAGTCAATAATGTGGTGCTTTAAGAGGAGTTCAAGGTGGCTTTTCATAATCAATTTTTCTCTCTTGATCTTAGGGAAGCCAAATTAGTGGAATTTATGAATTTTAGACAAGGGTCTATGAGTGTGAGGGAGTATTCCCTCAAGTTCAACCACCTTTCAAAATATGCTCCACACTTGGATGGTGACTCAAGGTCTAGAATGAACAAGTTCGTGATGGGTGTGTCCGACTTGGTGAGTGAAGAATGCCGGTCAGCTATGTTGATTAGTGGCATGAATTTATCCCATTTTATGACCTATGCTGAACAAATGGAGGAGGAAAAATTGAAGAAGAGAAGGGGTTATGAGGCTAAGGGGGCCCGATTTGATGGAGACTTCCAAGAACAAGAGTTCGATGGTGCTCCAAATAAGAGGATGTCTATTAATGGGTAACTAGCCCAAAGTGGCAAGATAGCTATGAAGAGAGAACTAATCCTAAGTGTCCAAGGTATGGAAGATACCATGGCGGCCCATACTTGAGAAAGACTAATGCTTGTTACAGTTATAATGAAGTGGGTCACAAGCTAGTTGATTGTCCATATGCTTGAAGGAGGCATAAAGGTGGTCGATTTCAAGAACAAGATGGTCATGTGAATCAAGAGACCTAAGTTGGCCTAGGGGGTGCTCCACGACATAACCGGTTCTATGCTCTTCAAAGGAGGCAAGGGGTAGATAAAGCGCCCGACGTTGTTACCAGTGTGTTAGAGTTTTCTTTGAACTTGATGTGTATGCATGGGAAGGTTTGGGTGTCCCTATTTCCTTCATTGTTCCTCTTATTACTTGTAGGTTTCAAGTGTGTTCCAGGTGGTTATGTGAACCTTTGGTGTCTACTCCTTTGTTGAGTCTATTGTCGCTAGAAAAGTTCATAGGTATTGTTCTGTGTTCTTATTGCATTAGGTTTTACATTGTGACTTGTTGGGTTCGACGTGGTGGATTTTTATGTTATACTTGGGATAGACTTATTGCATGCATATTGTGTCTTCATTGATGGTAAGACCAGTAGAGTTAGTTTCCAATTCCCTAATAACCTATCCATGAGTAGGGGCTAGTAAGATGGTTGTGAAAGGGTAAGTCCGTTTCTTGTCTTAAGGAGCAATTGATCTCTAAGGGATTGCATTTATCATCTTGTAAGAGTTAGGGTGTTGAACCTAAGTTATTTCTATTGAGTTGTTTTTGGTGATCAATGAGTCTTTTATGTCCTTTCCTATATCTTGAATTGGGTGTAGTGTCTTTTGATTTGACTTGTACACTGGTCATGTCTATAAGTCTCATAGGGTCTTTTAATCCCTACCTTGTTACGTTTGTGGTGGTCCTTGGTGATGATGTGTTGATAGTTTCGAGAAGTGAGAAAGAGCTTGTGAATCATTTGAGGGTGATGTTGTGAATTCCGAGGAGGTGAGGTTGCTTGTTAATAATCAAAAGTGGGGATCTGTGGGTAGCAAGAAGGTAGGTTGGAGGAGTTCACCAGTTGAATAGGTTAGGTGAAGTTATGAATGGCGGTGTAGTGGCTTTGATGGTTCCGAATCTTCTATGGTTGAAGGGGTCTAGTTAAGTAAGGCTTTCATCTCCGTATTGATAGACTTGGAGGTCTTGGTGAGAGATGGTAGAGAGTAGGTCTTCTTCCAAAGGGGGAGATGGTGACTTTTGGTACTAAAGTGGACTTTGTGTGTGTGTGTGTGTGTGTTTAAAGTTGATTCATAAGGATGTGGTGTTCGTTAAGGCTCTTTGGAAGGTTCATCAAGTTGAAAGTGTCTCTCGGGGAGCTGGAGCTGGCATGGAGAAACAATATCCATATATCTTTCATCCTATTCAAGCTTATGATAACACATTAAGTCCTTTTTTTATGATTCCAAGTCTTATGTTTCAGCCCCTATAGACATTTGCATGCATCCATATTTATGTTGACAAGTTCATGACGATTTTTGACTTTTATGCTGAGATTTTGAAAATGGTGTTTTAAGTATATTGTTGCATTCTTGTTGGGGCTGATTAATTCATGATTACTCTTCTTATGTACATTTCTTTGACATTCGGGGATGAATGTTCCCAAAGGAAAGATATTGAAATGACCCTAAAAAGTGCTCGAAAATGTGCCTCAAAAATGCCCGGAATCATAATTTTCATATATCTAAAAATCCATGTATTATTTCAAAAATTTGACTTCATATTCTTGATCACGGGGTCAAATTGAGTAGGAAATGGGTCTAACCCCAATTTTAGAGTGAACGTCTCACAATGTCAATTTTCCAAGTTTGTAATTTCAAGAGAGAGTTTGCTCCCTGGCGACGCGGCCAGGGCTTGCCTCTATGTTATTTTTGTCCAATTTTGTTGGTTCGGTCCAAGGACTTTGGGTCTTGGGCTTGAGCCTTCCCACATGGAAAAATATCTATACTTAGCCATATTTCATCTTTATATCATTCAAGACATTCCCCAATACCCACTCAAACACTTAGACTCATATTTCTGTCAAAATCAAGGGTTCCAAATCTCTTCCAGATCTTAAGGAATTCATCCAAGCTTCAAGTAATCATTCAAATCTCCTTCAACAAATTCTCCAAAGCTAAGGGATGTGGATTTTTTTCATAGGTTCCTTTCACCCATGATGCCCAAGCTTCCTTTTACGTAAAATTGCATTATTTAAAGTTGATTTAATCATGGGTCTTATTTATTATGAAATTCACTGCACACTATGTTGAGATTTTATGAAATTATAGTTGTTTTAGCATATTTTGGGCTATGAATCTAAGATCTATTGTGATATTTGATAAATGATTTTTGATGTGTATTGCTTAAGGGTGTCACCAAGTATCTATTGATGGTTTTACATTAGATTTTCTAGCATAATTCCACTCTTGAATTGCATGATTTTACACTAGTAGTACACACCTGCCAAGTGTTCGATAAAATGTCTGGTTATGATTTCTTGAGGAATTGAAGGCCCAACGCATATCTTATGAGTTGAATGACTTTATGATGATAGGATGAATA
>JAOTQJ010000111.1:12347752-12426953 GCA_025642045.1 Solanum sejunctum | reverse complement strand
AATCTATTTCTTGTTCTGGAGGTAAGCCTAGGAGTTCTTCAGGGAACAAATTAACAAATTCATTCACTACTGGAACTAATTGAAGAGTTGGTGATTCTGCCTCCATATCCCTTACTCTAACTAAATGACATATATACCCCTTGGATATCATCTTAATGGCCTTAAAATAAGAGATAAACTTCCCCTTTGGTTCCCCAACATTGCCCTCCCATTCAAGAACTTCCTCATTTGGAAAGTGGAAATGCACTTTCTTAGTTCATAATCTACGGTGGCATAGCAAGAAGCTAATCAATTCATACCCATTATATCATCAAATTCCAGCATTTATACCTCAATAAGGTCATCCAATGTGTCACAGTCACAAACAGTTACTATATAGTCATAATAAACCCTTCTAGCCATAATAGAATCACCAGTTGGTGTGGACACTTCAAATGGTTGGTTCAATAATTTTGATGTTCTCTTAAGCTTACCAGCAACCAGTGGAGTAATGTATGATAACGTAGAACTAAGGTCAATTAATGTATATACAATGTGAAAAGATGGACAATCTACCTGTGACCACATCAGGTGAAACTTCTAAATTTTGCTGACTCCCCAGAGCATAAGTGGGATTCTGGACTCCGCGAGAGCTAGCTGCCCATCTAACACATTTACCATGACCCATAGGTGTTTGTTGACCCCTACCTAATGGAGAAATTGATCATAATGATGCAACAACTAATCCAATAGATTATGTTTTATCACTTATATGCCTCCTTGGGCAATCTTTTATCATATGCCCTAGCGCACCCACCAATAACAAGAGTCTGTCCCAACACGACATATACCTAAATGACTTCTTCCACACTATTTACAAGACTGCCTAGGGGTCATTTGTTGACTTGCTAAATATCTTGTTGTCTCTGTACCTTATCCCTCACCTCGTTGACCAAATTGATTACTTCTAGACCTTTGAAGTTGTGGTAGAGCACTGGCTGCAGAATAGGAGGATAATGACCTAGGCGGTCTATTGGAAAACAGAGGCCTAAGCTCACCTTGGGATGGTGTAAACTACCCTGTAGATCTGGCCCTTTTGGCCTGTCCTCTTTTAAACTCTTGTGTCTTTCTCCTTTGCCTCTGATCCTTTAATTTCTGTGTAAAAGCTTGTATTCTCACTATATCCATGTCTTTGTTCAAGGAAGCAATTGTACAATCTCTAACCAGATACGTATCCAACATATCTATATATCGATGAACTCTATCTACCATAGTTGTAACTACATTAGGAGTATACCTTACTAAGGAATTAGATCTAAGACTATACTCCCTCACGCTCATATTCCCTTAGTGGAGATTCAGGAGTTGATCTGCACGGGCCTCTCGAATCTCTAATGGCAAGTAATGGTCAAGAAATACCTCTTTGAACTCCTTCCAAGAAGTTGGGGGTGCATCTATACCCTTAGATTGCTTCCAAGCTTCATTCCATAATATAGCCACACCCTTCATCCTATATGTCGCTAACACTACAGCTTATGTACCACTCACATGCATAACATCTAAAGTCCACTGAATCTGATCAATAAAGTCCTGGAGATCTTCATTAGGATCTGACCCAGTGAAGGATGGAGGGTCCAAATCACGAAAATCACGTATCCTCATGCCAACTGCCCTATTCGCACCACCTATAGCTATAATTGGACCTTCATGTCTTTGACCTTGGCCCGCCACTATACAAGTCAATAGTTGGGCTATATTTATCAAATCTTGCACAGTAGCATCAATAGGTGGTTTTGGGGGAATTTCACTACTTCTGAGTTCATCAGTAGCTGGAGGAGTTGGAGATATCCATGACAGAGACTTCTCTTGAACCACATTTTGTTGTCTCACCTGAGTTGGTATACCAACCACCACTTCTACTCCCTTCCCTTTACCTTTGTTTTGTTTGGTTTCTGGCATACTTGCTATATGAAACAATTTAGGAGTTAGACATAATACACCTATTACACTTGGCTTTATGGCACGATCTAAAGAATGAAACAAAAGTAATAACTCTTAAATGCCACATAGCCTCCTGCTTATAAATATGGTGCATAACACATCTATAAATAAGACTCTACATAGACATGACTTTGTAGACTCCCTAGGATGACCCACTCTGATACCACTTCTATCATGCCCAAAGTCCAGTTAGGGCGAACTCACACCCATTGTTAGTAAGGTCCAGGAGAACCAACCAGTATCTATGCATTTTCTATACATATTATAAGATGTTTCTATATTTGACTTGCCCTTAAGAAAATAAACAGTGATAACTTACCAAAAGAAAATGCATATGACTAGGCCATTAGGGCCACAGTGTTTAAAGTACGAGACATGACCATACTTTAATTTATATAGTATACAAAGCCTCTAGATAAGGGAAAGTATTTGATAAGGGTTGGGATAGGTCCCACCTCGACTAATGTATAATAGAAATATATAAACCCTAGTCACAAATCTCCGAGGCAACTTAGAGCTTGGGAATAGTAGCTGGATATCCTGTACTCCTACTTGGGAGATCTACTAGCATCGGTACCTACAGCATGAAATGCAGGTCCCCCATAAGGGACGTTAGTATGAGATAATATACTAAATATATATAGAAAAAAATACTATATACAAAGTAACAACTCATATGAAACTATGCACTAGTATAGGATAAGAGACCACATTTAGTTGTTCTGTGTGATCATGTACTTTATATCTTTTTATTACTTTACCTTTATTGTGTAATCTATGCATAATATATAATACAAATGACCATCTAATCAGTGGTAAAACTGTATCAGGATCGACCCTTGCTATGCTTTTCCTTAGCCTCTTGTGCTACCCCCCGTGATAGGGCTATCCCTGGCTAGGTGATTCTTCCACCCCTTGGGCTACCACCCATCAATAACCAATATACTTTACTTTATCTTTAAATTACCTTTTAGTTGATTCTTTTAGTGGTCATAATATTGGAATTGGAGGACTGTAGATATAGCATATGACATATAAATAATCACAAAAGACAACACCATAGTAAAAGGAGTAAGTTGCACAAATAATGAAATGCATAGGAGGTAGAACAACACATGTACTTTATTTAGTAGAACTAACTCGTGTATGTTGGTATCCAAGTATGTATGCAGGTTTGCAAGTGACAATGTATAGGATCATATTAACATGTGAAAGAGTGAAGACATGGTTAATAGTAGTTTCGGAGTTGGTAACTTCCTTTTCTGTGCCAAGGAGGGATCTATGTTTAAGTAGCCTTACATACCTCGCTGTATGACCTCGCTATTACCTCAAGATAACCTTCCCTTACTCCGTACATTTATCAATAACATAGTAGGTGATAAAACTAGCATTAGCATCCAATAAGTACATCTTAGCAGCCTAATCTCATAAAGAAAAACACACACGGGCAGCAAGCGGATAATTATGAACCCAAGCGTATTCTTTCAACCTTTCCGCCTCTAATCATATTTTCTAATACACATTATCATATACTCATCATGTGAAGATTGTTTTAGTGCTATAACAGCCTTACAATAGTCCACAAAGTACAAGACACAACAATTACACAACATACAAATAGGTGGCATAACATTACGTCCCTTTGCTATATTATGATGTTGACGATTCCAAACCTTTACCAACTTCAACCTAATTGTTCCCACAACATTTATATGTAAAAACATTCCTATAATAGTTCAAAAATAGTACTCAAAATAGGTGGAGGATGCTAGACCATAGTCCTCAATCAATCAGCCCACAAGTTTCAATTACGAGAACAATTATGATTTCACACAAGAACTTACTTTCGCAGACTCTAAAAATGGTTCAGCAGCTTAGTTTCATTACCAACAAACTATAGCTTGTTAAAACACATATGTCTTACTTCATAAGTTAGACAACCAAGAAGAGAAAATCCTCTTAAATAACGAGAAAAGTTCACAACAATCCTTGGGACACATGCTGTCCAAATTTCCAACACAAACATACTAGCATATACTTCTTGTTTTCATAAGAAAATCATACTAAACATATATGTAAACTTACTTACCACTACCCTTAAGGTGTAGGGCTTTTGCAAGAACCCTAAAAGTCCCCTTACGGTTGCTTTGCTAGGTTATGAAAGTGTAGAGAGAATGTTTGTGAAAGCTGAAATTTTTCCAAGTCTAAGAATGACTTAAAGGTGCTATATGTAAGCCATTTTAGAAACGAATTTAGATTACATTCTTGTGTAGTTTAAGACTTATATTATTATGGTGGTTATGCAGCAGCTTGACCTTTCACTTGGGCCTAATTGGGTTCAAATTGATTGGGCCTTGGCTGCCATTTTTCTCTCTTTCTCTTATTTAGTTTTGGCCCAAATTATCAAAGAAATTGTGATGTCTTTAGGCTCTTTTAATATCCTTCTTGGGATGAAAATATATTCCATGTGTGATGCTAAAGCATGGGCGAAAGTTACACCATTAACATGGACTTTATTCATAATTGGAATTGAACAAATTTGACATCGGGCCTCATCTCTGTTTAGCTAGTAGTTTAAGCTAAGCAAGTAGGTGACTAGTCTTATAGTTTCTTAAGTCCTACAAGCACCTCAATTATCTTACTTCATTTAAGGCTGTGATCTCCTCAATTTGACACAAAACATGTATATACTCAACTCTCTTAAGCAGTAGATAGACATATCCCCCTATAACATGAAATTCGAGCACTTTTAAAAGTGGGTGCTAATTTGAACAAACCACATCATATTTCATTTTCATTGTACTAGTTTTGTAAATGGGGTGTTATAAGGGGGCTCTGATGTTATATTATGCAAAAATAGTGACTAATAACCCTCTTTGACACTGCATTTTTTCACACTTTTGCCCTAACAAATATGTTATTTTTCACCTTATTCTCCTTTTTCCCTATTTCAAGCTTTTCTGGTACTTTCTTTTCAAGTTTCCGCTTTTTGCCTTGTTTTTACACTTCATTTGCTTTTTAGCTTACATTAAGGTATCATATATTTTTCTTGTACCCATTACATGATTTTTCCCCTTTTTCGCTGTATCACAAACTCACCCCTTTATTTTTGTATTTCACCCTTATACCAGCCACCCTCAACTTAGACTTTGGACTATGTTGAGGTGAACAACATCTGTCCTCAAAGCTAGGGCCACTTTTCATAGCCATTTTTAACTTAGGCATTGTGCTTCAGTCAAGGTGCAATATGTTCAAGGAAGGACCAGTGCAAATTTTAGGATTTTACAACTAACAGGGCTAGCTTAATCGAGTCTTTTTAAAGAATAGGTACATGTTAGGCTCAAACATTAGGGAAAAGGTATTATATCACAGTTTTGGTTGGTTATTTTAGGCTAAGTGGACTTATTAAGAATAATGGTCTAATAGCCTCCCCTAATGTAATTGATCTACAATCTAACTTAGAGAAGCAAGGCAAGTTTTGAATTAGCACAAAGCACATGAATCTAGAAAATTAGGCTCACACTCACATGACACTGCATATATTATCAATAAATGACTCTCAGATAATGCTTTTTTATCTCAATGTACCCTCACTTATAGAATGGATATTATCACACACCTAACATGCATGATTGTTAGGTAACTACTAATAAAAATTTTTGGTGGGTATTATTTTTTCAAACAAAACACAAAACATACTATATGCCACAATCACTAGTACTATATGCTATAAATACTATGTGCATATCCTAAATGTGTCGGTTCAACAAAAATTAAATATCCACAGGGAAAAATAACACAGGCAAAAAAATCCGAGGATAAAAAATATTTGGGTATTTATGGACCTAAGCTACTCAGACTTCACTCAAGCCCATGCCTACCCACACCCATCGAAATAGATGTGCATTTGTCCCCAATACACAAAATCAAGTCAAAGTAACACATGATGGGTCAAGAAGCATACCTGGGTGCCTATGCACTAGTGTGTACCTAAGTCTGGCCACCCTCCTCCTATGGGGTGGTTTACTCAGCAGTAGTACTCTATTTATAGGAGCCAACACCTCTTACCTGCTCCATCTCTTGAGATTATAACATCTCTTCATCATGTCTCGATCTTCTCAAGATAAGCTTGAGCTCCTCCTTCTCCTTTATGAGCTTCGCATGTATGCATCTCTCATCTGGCTTATCATCCTTTATGGGTTATTTTTTCTCATGAGAAGGCACTATGGGATCCTTAGGAGCAAATAAGTCAACCATCGGTACTTGAGGTATAGTCTTTGGCAGTGCAACTGGTGTCGCAAGTGCTGCTGTATGTCAGCTCAGAGCTACTAGATCTCTGTCAGCAAAGTTGACAAATCTAAATATTGAGCCTTGCCCAATCTCCATTGTACCTTTCCTTGAAGGCATCAATATGGGCATGCATGATAGAGATACGATCCTTAATTATAGCGATCGTGAATGCCTACATCCTACCCTCTATGTATAAAATGACCTAATCTGATGAACCATCTGAGTCAACTGTGACTCAGCATGTGATAACCACTGCAGATAAGGCTTGTATAGATATGGAGGAAATATGGATCATGCCCATAATAGTAGCTTGTGAAGTTGAGGCCTCTGGTACAAAAAACAATTGCAGGCCCCCTCTCCTCGATTACCTCAATATGCGGGGCCCTCTTCTCAATAGCAATAATAGTAGTTGTCCCAGTCTAAGAACCCTCAAGTGGTGATGCTGGGGTGAACATCTCGGGCATATGTGGAGGTTGTGCTTGTTGGAGTGCCACTGGGTTCTCTTTAGTCTTAATTAGGCTGGGACCTAATCTATGCTGGGCCTCAATCAACTGGTCTAGCTGGTGTAATATCTCTACCCTCGACTTTAGATAGAGCTTATAGATTAAGCACATGTATGAAATTAAGGTGGACCTCTTTAGTGTAGCCTCATGAATCTGCTTAGTGATGGTGCGAGACCAGTCAGTATCATAGCCAACTAAGAAGCTGGCAACAGAAACCTCACAATCTAGTATCAGCGTGTTATCAGCAAGTGCCAATCAGATGCGTGAACGGACAATAGTGAACCAAACTTGGCAGACAAATTGAGCAAAGCCTTAATGATAGCCTCTGACTGAGTGGCGACCCATGTAGGTTTTGGACCTGCTAAGCAATATGCCCAGCCACCCATCTTATCAAAGTGGCCTCATTACTCTCGATACTTCATCAGTAGTGGGTCCCCTATCTGCCCCATGTTGTAGTCAATCTCTGTTATGGATCTAGAGGTAGGAAGCTTGAGACTAGATAACCTATGGTGGATGGTGGTCTTCGATATATTCGCCCATCAGCCCCTCACTCTCATCTCAGTTAGTCTGAGCTGAGTGAGGGACTTCTTCTAATTGGGAAGAGTGATCTGGATAGTGGCTGCATAGGAGGCATATAACTCTGTCACCACAGTTGGGGAGTATAATCCAAGTGCATGTGGATCCACTACAGCCCATACTGAGTCGTCATGCCCTGGAGACTAGGGACACTATCGAGTTTGCCTTTCTTGACTCAGATTTCCTTATAGATGGAATAGCCTAGTTTTGCCTTGCTCTTTCGGTTGCACGCCCTTTGTATGTATCTCCTCCATGCCCTTGACACACCACCAGTTAGTGAGGGTATCTAGTGTAGATAGTGATGATCGTGATACAATGGAGGATTGTCTCTGACCCATCCTTAAAGCTTGAGTCCTCTCTTGATGGAGTCATCTATGGTAAACCACTCTTGTTGCTACCTCCCTCCTTAGACTGGGGAGTATGAGCAAAAAGAGCCTGAGTACGCACAGCTCTAGCAGCGACTCTGGTCTATAGTTTGACTACCTCAGCCTTCGAGCTGTCATCCAGCACTTCTAGTGAGCCACTCACCTGACTGGCCTACTCATCATCCGAGAGTTCATCCCTGAGCTTCTCTATACGTCCCAAATCTCATTGTGTTTGGATTTTGGAGCTATAGTACCTAAAACATAAATAGACACGCACCTTGGTTAGCCCCACAATTCAAAATCAAAATGCAAGAATTTTTCTGAGTTAAGTTGCAAAAGGGTCCTATAAAAGAACCTCTAGTAGTCGTAGTGTACAATACAAGCCATAAAAACCTTCCATAAACTAGTGATATAGACAAGTTTTGTTACTGGAAAAGCCTACAAGACCAGGTAGGACTCGTAAAGTAGTTTATAAGTCATGGAATGGATCATAAAGATTTCCAATGAGTAATTTATTCGAGGTAGGGATCTACAAGACCTATCTACGAGCCGTAATGTGATCTAATACTCATAAAAGACTCGTTTGATGGACACTCAAAAATATCAGAATTTTGGAATCTTACACGAGGCTATTATGACTTATGGAATAGTCCATGAGCGGTAAAAGCCACTTGTGAACCAAAAAACTCATGAAGCTGAGTTGCTAAGCCCATCACACAGACACCAAATGACTCTTTCAACATACAACTACTAGCATCAAAGCAAAAACACATCCAGCCATATGATTGGCACACCATAACCATTACCCTAAACATGTTACACACACAAACACCCCATGAAAAGTGATTTAAGCATGATTTAACCTACAATTCCAACCACCTATGGTTAATTTCAAAAACATTATGCACCTAGATCATCACCCACTAATCCACAAACACAAATATTAAATCACACATGGTGATGGACTCAATAGGCACAGTCAATTATCAAAAATATTTCATACTAGGCCAAAGTTCCCAATCCCAGCCTTAATCAATAATTCAAACATGGGCAACCTAATTTCAACTAACACAAATTAAATTCAAACATGGATTTGTTTCTAAACACCATAACTAACAAAAATTCCAAATCAATCGTTCAAACAATGCAAATTATAGTTCATAATTTAACCAAAAATTTACCAAGATTTAAGATTAAAGTGAAGAAGATGAACGAGGTTCTTAGGCTTGACCCTAGACTACTGGAATCTTGCCCGAAAATGCATATGTGGTGGCTGGTGGTGATAGAAAAAATGAGAGGTGGAGTTTCATTTGGTCAATTTAGTAATTTTAGTCAAGAGTGGGGTCAAAATAATTGTACCCTCTATGAATATATTGATCAGTCAACTAAATATTACTGGGCCTAGACTCTTCAAAATCCGATTATAGGTCATAGAGTGTTTTACGGATCATAAATCATGTTTTTGTAGAACATTCAAACCCTAAATTTCAAGGCTGGGTTTCACGGACCAGTCTATGAGTGGTAAAGTAATTCACGTCTTGTATAGTTTGTTATGGAGACCTTAACACTTAGCAACATTTCCAGAAAACTTACCTGGGGTCCACGACCCCATTAATGATACCTAGTTTGATATACGGATCATAAAGTTTCCTTGTGGATTGGAGTGTATAATTTTTTGGCTCACTGAAAATCTCTATGAGATGGGGTATGAGTCGTAAAGTATTTTACATCTTGTAAACCAAGTCGTAGAGACTCAACGTGATGCTCTTTTCAGCAAAACTACCTAACTTAGTCATGTACCTCTATACTCTTGAGAAAATACGGTATTACCCTATATGCAACCAGCCTAATGTCCAACATTACAATAAAATATGATAAAACAAACTACCTATGAATCTAAAATCTAAAATAAAGCTATAACTACACTATTAAATTAAAAACCTTAGGCCTCCTCCCAAGTAGAGCTTGATTTATTGTTGCAGCATGACTTGGACAAGTTGGTTTCTCATACTTCACTAATTTCCCAAATTTCATTCTTTAAGTCATCTAGACACTTCATGGACTGACAAATATTTAAGATAACTACTTCGTCATTCAACCTAAGCATGAATTGACCGACTTCCATATCCACTAAGGCTTATCTAGTGGCTAGGAACGGTCTTCCCAACATGATTAGGATGTCGAAGTCAACTTCACAATCCAGTATCATAAAATTTGTAGGGAATATCAACTTTTCAACTTTACCAGCCCTAATGTTGAATACTCTAATAGGTTTCTTTACCGTGTAATCCGCCATCAACAAGTGCATGCTAGTTGGAGTAAGTAGTTATTCCATCTATTTTGATATTGAAAATCAAATTTTTTAGATTGACTATAGATCGTAAAGGGCATTAGATTTATTTTGTCACCTAGATCATATAGTGCCCTTGCAAACGCCATATCTCTAATGCTGCAAGGTACGGTGAAAGCACTTGGATCTTTTTGCTTTTGAACCAAGGATATCGTAGCAATAGCATCTCAATGTTGAAGTTCTTAGGAGAGCTCCTAACTCACAGTGCACTTTTTAGTGAGCAAGTCCTTCATGTAATTAGCATATGCAGGAATTTTCTCCAATGCCTCAATAAGAAGGATATTGATTGAGAGCTACTTCAGCATAGATAGAAAGTGCCTGAATTTGCCTTTCTCTTCCCTCATTTTGATTCATGAAGGGAAGGGAGGAGGAGTCCTAGGAATGGGATTCAACCTCTGTGACACCTCAGCAACTTCACTTACGACATCCTTGCCATGATCATCTCTTTCATCTGCATCTTTGGCTGCAACTGTCTTTGCCTGAACATCTTTTATATCAATTGACATGGGAGGATCAATAGTGCTCTTTCCACCCCTAGTAGTAACCACAATACATTGCTCGTCATTTTTATGATTTTGAACTATGTTGCTAGGTAGTGTATCCCTCTAACACTGATTAAGTTGAGTTGACAATTTATCAAACAGTTGATCCAGCTGTTTGATAACCATAGAGTAAGACTTTATTTTCTGATTAATACTTGAAATCTCTTATTTCAAGCCCCTTATAGTCTCATCCTGTGTCTCAGCTTTCTTCAACAAGTGATCAAACATCTCCTCAATTCCTGAACTGCTTGCACCAGTGTCGTAGATGTGCGGTGGCACATAAGAAACTTTATTGAAGCCTTTTCTGTGACCCCAATTTGTATTTCTCTCTGGACCCCTATTCCTATCATAGTAACCTCTATGGTTGTCCCTATAATATCCATCTTTACCAAACTTCTAATCATGATTTCCTTGACCTGGCAATAGTCCTAATTAGGCCCTTTGGTGTTGGTCCAAAAAACCCTCTCTGATCAGCAACAAAACATGCATCCTCATCATAGTATGGCTCCTCATACATAGGTGCACATGGAGGTTGATGAAACACTACATTTACTCTCTCTTGTCTCTATTTCATCATACCGTCAATAATTATGCAAATCTGACCCAATTGCTGCATGATTTTTTCATTAATTCTGGCTTGCTCTTGTCATGCCCAAAGTCCTGTTAGGGCAAACTGGCACCCATTACCAATGAGGCTCAGGAGACCCAACCTATATCTATGCGCTTCTATACATATTATAAGGGATTTCTACATTTGACATGCCTTTAAGAAAATAAACAATGATAACAAGCCAAAAGGAAATGCATATGGCCAGGCCATTTGGGCCACGGTATTTAAAGTATGAGATATGACCACACTTTTATTTACATAGTCTACAAAGCCTCTAGATAAGGAAAAGTATATGATAAAGGTTGGGATAGGCCCCGTCTCAACTAACTGTACAATCCAAAAATATAAGCTCTAGACACACATAAAGCTCCAAAGCAACCTAGAGCTTGGTAACAGTTGCTGGATATCCTGTACTCCTACTAGGGAGGTCTACTAGCACCTATACCTGCAACATGAAATGCAGGTCCCCTATAAAGGACATTAGTATGAGATAATGTACTAAATATGTAAGGCAAGAAATATTGTATATAAAGTAACAACTCAAATATAACTATGCACTGGTGTAGGATAAGAGACCACCTTTAGTTATAATGTGGGATCATGTACTTTATGTTCTTTTTATTACATTATCTTTACTATATAATCTGTCCACAGTATGTAATACAATCGATCAGCTAATCAGTGGTAAATCTGTATCGGGATTGGCCCTGGCTAGGCTTTTCCTTTAACCTTTTGGGCTACCCCCCATGATAGGATCGATCCTGGCTAGGTGATTCTTCCACCCCTCGGGTTACCCCCCCATTAATAAATAATATACTTTACTTTATCTTTCAATTACCTTTGAGATGATTCTGTTGGTGGTCATACTATTAGAGCTGTAGGACTGCAGATACAACATATGACACATGAATAATCACAAAAGACAACACCATAATGAAAGGAGTAAGTTATACAAATAATGAAATGCATATAAGGTAGAATAACACATGAACTTTATTTAGTAGAATGAACTCGTATATCTTGGTATCCAAGTATGTATGCAGGTTTGCAAGTGACTATATATGAGAGCATATGAACATGTGAAAGAGTGGAGACATGGATGTTTGTTATGTCGGAATAGATAAGAGCCTCTATGTACAAAGGAAGAACCTAGAGTTCATGCCAAGTAATACAAAATTGAGTAGCCTTACAAACCTCACTGTATGACCTCGTTATTGCCTCAAGATAACCTTTCTTCCTCCAAATATATATTTACAACATAGTAGGTGATAAAACTAGCATTAGCAGCAAAATAGATACATCTTGGCAGCCCACTCTCATAAAACCAACATACGGGCAGCAAGCGAGTAATTATAAACCCGAGCGTATTCGTTCAAATGTTTTGCCCCTAATCGTATTTTCTAATACACATTATCATACCCATATCATGTGCAAATTATTTTAGTGCCATAAGATCCTTACAACAGAACACAAAGCACAAGACATAACAATTCTATGCAACATACAAATAGGCGAAATAACGTTACCTCCTTTTGCTACATTATGATGTTGACGATTCCAAAACTTTACTAACTTCAACCAAACTATTCCCACAACATTTATAATACAAACAGTCCTAAAATAGTTTTAAAAATAGTCCTTAAAATAGGTGGAGGAAGTGAGACCATAGACCCCAATCAATCAGCCCACAAGTTCCTATTATGAGCACAATTACGATATCACACATGAACTTATTTTCACGGACTGTAAAAATGGTGCAGCAGCCTTTATAGATCATTATAGAAACAATACTTTTTAAGAACAGTAGCCTCCCTTCATAATCAACCCAACGAAAAAGAGAAAAGCTTCTAAATAAATAAGAAAAATGTACAACCACTTTTGGAACACATGTTGTCCAACAATTTTGGTATAGACATAACCAACATAGTCTCTTGTTTTGCATAAGAAAACCATATTAAACACACAAAGATAATCACTTACCTTTACTGTCAAAGTTCAGGTTTCCTTCAACAACCCTAGAGGGTTGTGTAGGCTGCCTTGTGAGGTGAAACAAAGAGAAAACAAAAGTCTTTAGGAAAGCTGAAAAATTATCTCAAGTGAAAATGAATTAAGGAGCTATTTTGAGCAATTTTTAAAGAGTCTCTTGGTTGACTTTATTTTGACCTTTTGACCTCATAATACAACATATTATTAAGTTGGTGAGGCAGCATCTTGTCTCTACCAATTGGGCCTAAATGGGTCTCAAAGTTGATGGGCCTTGGCTGCCCATTTTTCAAATTCCTCTTTACTTAGTTTGGGCCCAATTAGCCAAGTAGGTTGTGGTGTACTTGGGACATTTAATTATTCATCTTGGGTTAAAAATAAAGTCCATCTATGATTCTAAAATGTTGGCTAAAGTTACACCCTTAACACGGACTTTATTCATAATCGTTCTTAGATAAATTCGACGCTGGGCCTCGTCCCCATTTAGCTAGAAAATTTAAGCTAACCAAGTAGGTGACTCACCTGCTAGCTTCTTAAGTCCTACAAGTATCTCAATTTTCTCACTTTGTTTAGGGTCGTGATCTCCTCAACTTGACACAAAATATATATACACTCGACCCTCTTTAGCGTTAGATGCACATATCACCCTATAACATGATATTAAAGAACTTTTAGAAATTAGTGCTAATTTGAAAAGCCATATCATGTTTTATTTGCACAGCACTAGTATTGTAAGATATGGGGGTGTTGTAGCTCTGGACCCACAATGTCAGTGCATGGCCCCTTAGTGGATTCTCTATCTCACGCCCCCCATGCATTATTAGTCTTAACCACTCTTTCTATTTGCTCTGAGATCCATGCAAATGGTTAATCTAAAAACATGCCCCCCTTAATAGTGTCAGCATATTCCTAACTATTTTCATTAAGGGCATGGTAGAAGATATCCACCAAGGTGTCATCAAATCTTTTGTGGTTAAGGAGATTCCTCAGATATTTGGTGAACCACACCCAAGTAGTGCTAACTAAATCACCAAGAAGTTGCTCGAAGTTATTTATCTGGCCCTTCAACTTGAGCTACTTCGATCTAGGGAAGTACCTCTATAGAAACGTCTTCTACATATCTGCCCAACTAGTGATTAAACTCTGAGGGAGCTCAGATAGCCAAATGATGCATTGCTCGCAAGAGAATGGGAAGACATGAAGTCCCGTAGCACCCATAGACAGACTCTTGTGCCCATCACACTCTACAGATGAATTCCATATTGTGTAGATGGGTATGAGGATCCTCCAATGGTAAGACCATAAAAAGCTCACTCTTCTGCAGTATCTAAATTAACCCACTTGAGGTTGTGAACTTTATGTCTGCCGATAGTTATGGTAAAACGATAGCTCCAGTCACCTCCATATCCATAGGATTCAACTTGTACTAATTCCACTGGTAAGCATTGGTATTAAAGTCCTGAGGCTGCAGAGCAATATCCTCTATAGGATGTGGGTTCTCATTCTTAGAATCCTTATTTTCATTCCTATTCAGAGCTGCATTTGCCGTGTTATTGGTGTTGTCTTGGATATTCTTCTCAACGTTCTATAGATATGTAGATAAAACAGAGTTAAGGTATTGCCTTGACTCCAAGTGTTGGGCATAGACTACACCTATACCCTGAAAAAGAACAAAACAACAAACAAAAGTAAAATAAGGGAACTAAGGATTAACACTCGACTTACTAATGAATTCACTAAGTCTAGTTGTATTCCCCAGAAACTGCGCCAAAAACTTAACATCACCCAAGTTATATCTCCTCTTTTAGAGTATAAAGCGGTCGCTATCAGAAAAAAGAGCCTAACAAAGGTTATGGTTGAACCCACCTGGAATATGTAGACTCAAGAGAATTCACCAATTTGTAATTTGAATGATTAACCCACTTACTTCTCTAAAGGGGGGTTATAAATCATCAATGGAAAATATAACTAACCAACTATCATAAGAGAGAACTCAATAATGGAGAGAAACTAGGCTGCTATTTTTCCCATAATTGTCCAACTCAGTATCATCGAATAACCTAAATATTTCTAGTGTATAAAAAGTAGAACGGTAATTTATGTTCACCAAACTCTTTTTTCAAAGGTGAAAGGTGAATTTCTCTATGTGACCTGGTCTATCTCAATAGTGTGCATTACTGACCTTTACCTATTAGTCCCAGTACAACCTTTCCTTGGTCTAGTTTGGTTGATTAGATTAGTACACATCAATCGAATCCTGTTAATTAATCTCTTTTTCTATTTATTACTAACTTGGTCCAGTTAGTAACACTAGGGGGATTCTAATGTTGGTATCGACCAAAAAACATGAAAAAATAAGAGAGTTAATAATACATGCATATACATGATGTGATGGTCACGCTCCAATAAGAAAGCAGTCGCTATCAGTAATTAATCTAACAAAGGTTAGGGTCTAATACAAAGGGAATACAGGCCTTGACTACAAAATTTTACTACTAAGTATTTGTAGTATCGATGACTACAATCTCTAAAAAAGGGGGGGAGTTTACGATTCAAAAAACAATATAAAATAAACACTAATTAAAATGCAAGAAAACACTCAATTTTGGGGACAACTTGGGAATTGTGTTCCCTATGTTTCATTGACTAAATTAGACTAGATAACATAATTACAATTAGAGAATCACATGCAGGATGGTAAATTAGTTTCTTCCGACCCTCTTATGAAGGAAGGTGAAGGTCAAATTTCACCATGGTGTGCCAATTTGTTGTTGCCTATTGTCCCAGTCAACCTCCTCTTGATCATTTTTAGCTGACTAGATGGGAAGACATCAACCGAATCCTATCATCTACTTCCTTTTTCCTATTCATCACTATTTTGGTCAGGATCGTGATAGTAGGCAGGGTTTGGTATTTACCAATACGAAACAACATTAATCATTAAGGGAATTAGACAATAGATGCAAAGCCCCAATCATAGACATGCACAAAAGGTCATCACCAGTCAACTATCCATGGTTCCCACACCCCCAAGTTCTTTGTTCTTAGCTACTCATGGCTAAGATAAAACACACAAATATGAAAATTATAGACATATTTGAGAGTTTCACCATAAACAATGAAGTAAATAGGCACCACAAGTTGCAAACTCACAAGCTTGATTAATCAATAATGAGTACAAGGCAAGATTTGCAATTCCCAAAAATGGGTTTCCCAAAAGAGAGCAATAATGTACTCTAAAAACCTTAGAAAATCTTCAAATTGTAATGGAGAATTTTCTAATATTTTAAACACCCTCAAAAAAATAACTTAAACTATTTATAGTATTTACAAAACAACCGTAGGAGTTATGTGGAAAAGATAGTTGGCATCTGATAAATGTCGAAGTTATGACTCATAGGTTGGCCTACGAGTTATAGTTGGGGTCTCGAATCAGGTCCTTGGCATCTTGGACTTAACTGGTAGGACCCATAGGTACGAGTCATTACTTGAGCTACAACTCGTATGTTGGTCTCATAGTCTTGGTCTTCAGTTTTTTTGGTCCAACATTTTGACCCTCTGATTCTTGCTATGAGTCCATCTATACAAGATGTAGTGTGTATTAGGACTCATTGGCTAGGCTCATAAGGATGACCTTCTCTTGGCAAATTTTTAATTTTTGGTCTGTGATTCTTGCTACGTCATTACCCTATAACTCATAGCTTGAGCTACGACTCATAGGTTGGCTCGTAAGGCCTGTACTTTAGCAAAATCTGTAACTTCTCTTTAAAATCATTCCAACCTAATTTTTCTACAAGATTAACATAAACGCACATCAAAACATTAAAAACTCACTTTAAGAACTCACAAACCCTCTTGTTTCAGGCACCAAATGTGTTGTATTTTGATAGCACATCAACACACGCTCCAATAATCATGAATTATCCAATTTTACTTTGTTAGTTCTTAATAGTTACCACAATCGTAGTTGTGGATTTAGCTACCCATGCTATGTCTAGATGCAAGAATTATGAATTGAGAAGACATAATTGCATACTTACACAATTAAAGTAAGAACAAGCAATCCAATGTCAATAAGAATAACAAGCTTTAAGGTAAAATTCAATCATAAGTGTTCTCAAAGACTCTCCAATATGATCTTACAATTTTCTCTCTCACAATATTGAGTTCTCTAAGTAGTAAGAGAAAACTTATGAAAAATAACCTAAAAAAACTATTTATAATATTTAAAATTCAAGTCCTAAACAAAAATATGAGAGATGATCAGCATGCTTTACGAAACAACTCTTACGGGTCATATTGCATTCCATGACCGGGTCTTGTACTCTGTTGCTGGAAATTCGGACTTCAAATCTATGATACCCCTCTATGATTCGTAAAGGGGTTTATGACCTATATAGGGGGTTTCTGTGATAAAATTCTTGAAAGTCCAAGTATCTGATCCTCAGGGCACGAACAACCTTCCACTAATTGTAAACCTCTCTATAGCTCATCTGCACATTTGTAGAATGAACTTCAAAAATTATCCCCTCATTGAAATTCTTCATGAAACCACCCTACAACTCGTAGAATGGTCGACAGCCCATAAAAGGTCTCGTATTACAACAAAACTCAACAACATTAGCAACTTTCCCCAAAATCGAGGCCAACCTATAATCCAGCAAACATAAACACACAAACACATAAAAACAACTAACATCGCATTGAGAACACATAAAATTCCATGTTTTAGTCATCAAAAGTATTGCATTTTGGCAGCATATCAATTATGATTATGGTTATGTATGGGATATGGTTATAATGATATGGATTTATGTTATGGTATAGAAATATGGAAGATCCTAAGTCCCATTTCCCCTATAGAGTAAGTCATAATTATCCGCCCCTTAGTTCTTACGTTCATATGTTATATGGTTCCATATCAATCCATATCCTTATGACATCCCCATAATATGAGTCTTACTTTCCCATCCCATAAATTATGTGTCTACTATATCATGTGTGCTTCCGAATAGACTATGTCTGAATATATGCTATGAGGCGTATTTAGGGACTTTCCTATTCCCATTCCCCATATTACTCCTAGACCCTAGGCCCGAGTCATGACAATCTTGGTATCAAAGCACTAGGTTTATAAATTATCTCAGAGTCCAACATGATGCGTTAAGTAGAGTCCTATTCAAGGGTAGGAAGTGCACTATGCCTATGACTGGGAGACTATGATGATGTTCTAGGAATTATCTCACTTCTCTATGTCTTATGTTTGCTTTGGACCATATATTAAGGTTTCCTAATCTATGTGATGTCCTTGCTACATTACAGAAGATGACTCAAGGAAGAGTTTCATTTCCCAGGCAAGCCCCGATTCATGACATTAAAGTTCCTCACATGTACTAGTTCTATACAAATGGAATATGATATAGCTTTGTCAAATTAGCATCCATTTTTAAAAAGTGTTTGAATCTCAAATTACAGAGGGATATGCATGTGTAACGACTAAGAGGGTCGAGCGTATATAAGTTTTAAGTCAAACTGAGGATATTATGGTCTTAAATGAAGTGAGAGAAGTGAGGTTCTTGTAGGACTTAGGAAGCTAGCAGGTGAGTCACCTACTTGCTTAGCTTAAATTTGCTAGCTTAACGGAGACGAGGCCCAACGTCGAATCCATCCAAGTTTGAATATGAATAAAGTCTATGTTAAAGGTGTAACTTCAGGCCATGTTTTAGCATCATAAATGGACTATATATTCAGTCCAAAAAGAATATAAAAAGAACCCAAATAAATCAAAATTCACTTGATAATTTAGGCCCAAACTAATTAAAGAGAAAGGAGAAAAATGGGCAGCAAAGTGACATATCCTGCCTAAATGCTGCTCCAAAAATAGTACAGAAACATGTTCGTCGTGCTTTGGAGGGCTCTGAAACACTCTGGAATGGTTCAGAGGATTGAAGAGAGTACTAGACAGAGCTAGAAGGTTCCAAAGATATGTAGAATTATGTAGATAAGTCTTGCACTTGTAAATATCTTAGATATTTTGTAGGTAGACTCTAGAGGATCAATCCTAGCTGTAGGATCAAATTAATCTTAGTCGTTCATTAAGGAGATGGAGTAGTATAAATACCCCTCCTTGGCATTAATTTAGCATCAAGCAAAGTTGTAAGCTCTCAAGCCTTGTAAAGCATTTTCCAAGCTACTAAGGGAAATAATGGCAAGTGATGGAGAGGTTTATGCTACCAGCACTGCCAGAGTCATGACGGACGTTACCAAAAACGCAAGGGTAAGAAGAATGCCAAGAAAGTGGAGAAAATGCCAACTGATCCTACCCCAACCGATGTTGTCTCCATTCCAACCATCGAAGTAAGTGACAATGAGCAAGAGGAGTTGCCAACAGATGTCACTCCCCAGATGGAATGGATCGCTAGAGTAGAGACTGCCCGCCAGGCTGTAGAGTTGCTGGGCCATCGCTTGAATCAGATTGATGGTAAATTCAAGACCTTTGAGGAATTCACCCTTAATGAAAATGATAACATCCCTAAGGACCTTGATGACCAGCGAGTAGCGAAGGAAGAAGATCACGCTTCCTTGGAGAGTCGAATCGAGGCCTTGGAAGGAAAGTTCATGGGCATGCTAGAAGCCATAAGCGCCAAGGTAAAGGAGCTCAAGGAAGCCATCCAGCAGGGGAGACATACAATCTCAGTTGTACAATGGAGGCCTGGATCGAGACTAATAAGCCACCCATCTTTAAAGGCATCTGTGATGCCCAAGAGGTGGAAAACTTCTTGTGGCACTTGGAGAACTACTTCATATGCAACAAGGTAAGTAGCGATGATACGAAGATCAATACGATCATGATGTACTTGACCGAGATGGTGATGCTATGGTGGAAATGGAAGGATGTTGAGATAGAAAAGTGTGTCTGCACAATCAGCACGTGGGAATAATGCAAGGCAAAGTTCAAAAAGACTTTATACCCCAACAACGTCATCTATGAAAGCAAAAGGAAGGTTAGGGAATTAAAGCAAATAGGCAGCATGAAGGAATACATAAAGGAGTTCACAACTCTCACGTTTCAAGTCCCCAACCTCGCAGAAGAAGCTATGTTGTTCAACTTCATGGATAGATTGCAGAGTTGGGCCCGAACGGAACTAGAGCAATGATACATTTCCACCTTTGACTAGGCCATAACCCAGGCAAAAGCCCTGATGGACTTTAAGCAGGATAGAGGCAAGGCTAAGAAGATAGGAAGTAGCCATACCAAAGGTGCATAAGATCGTGGCCAGGGTAAGGAAGCCCTCCCACCTAGGAAGCCTGTACGTCAAACCTATGCCGAGAAAAAGGACCAGCTACCTTAGGAGAGAGGTTGTTACATATGCAGAGGTCCACACGAATACGCGATGTGTCCCCAAATAAAAAACCTTGGATCTATCATACGGGATTGTGGGAAGAAGGAGCATATGACCAAGGTCAAAGTTCGGGCACCATGCAAGTGGGCATGATTGGGATCTGTGCCACTACTACCAAGATAGTCGGTAACCAGGAGACTTACCCCACACAGTACAGGGATATGACCCTAAATGGGAAGCAGGTTCGTGCTATGGTAGACACCAGAGCCGAAGGCAACATCATAACCAAATGGCAACGACAATATTGTGGTTAAATTATAGTCCAGCAGCACGCATCTTAAGACGATTAATCCCTGCCAACTTTGGTATGCAGAGTTTCACATGGCATAGACGTCACCTTAGGAAGATGGCAAGGTAAGACTAGCTTTGTTGGCACCCCCTTGGACATCTTCGATATTATACTTGTCCAAGAGTTCTTCCACCAATGCCATACCATTATAGACCCCTACCTTCAAAGGATGTTTGTGCTAGAGAAGGAAATGTCCAGCATTGTGCCATTAGTCGAGATGCCCAAGGCAGAAGGAGTCACCTAAATATCGACCATGCAGCTTAGGAAGGATCTCAAGAAGGGGGAGCCCACTTGCCTGGCCACTATCGCAAGTTTGAGTGAAAGCTATAGTGTTCCAGAATCCCTACCACCCTACATTAAAAAGGTGCTTGATGAGAATAAAGACGTCATGCCCAAAGAGTTTCCTAGACACTTGCCTCCAAGATGGGAGGTCGATCATCAAATCGAGTTAGAGCCAGGAACCCGACCACTTGCCTACCTACCATACCGCATGGCACCACCAGAATTGGAGGAGCTCAGGAAGCAGTTGAAGGAGCTCCTTGAAGATGGTCATATTCGACCATCCAAAGCACCATATGGAGCCCCAGTGTTATTTTAGAAAAACAAGTATGGTTCATTGGGCCTTTGCATAGACTATTGGGCGCTAAACTAAGTGATCGTCAAGAACAATTATCCGATCCTACTGATAGCCAATTTATTCGATAGACTTGGGCAAGTAAATTACTTCTCCAAGATGGATCTCAGGAAAGGACATTGCCAGGTATGAATAGCTGAGGGGGAGGAGCCAAAGAAAATATATGTCAGCAGGTATGGATCGTATGAGTGGTTGGTAATGCCTTTTGGTCTAACCAACGCCCGCTACCTTCTATACCCTCATAAATAAGATCTTTCACCCCTACCTGGATGACTTTGTGGTAGTATACTTATATGACATTGTGATATATAACTACACCTTGGAGGAGCAGATAATGCATCTGTAGAAAGTCTTTTAAGTCTTACGGGACAACCAGTTGTATGTTAAGCAGGAGAGGCACGAGTTCGCCTAGCATAAAGTGCACTTCCTCGATCATATCATTAGGGATGAGACCAAAGTGCAAGTTACTGTAGAGTGGGAGACGCCCACTAAGGTAATGGAGCTGAGATCTATCCTTGGGCTCGCAAACGACTATTAGAGATTCATAAGTGGCTACTTTGCAATAGTCGCTCCACTCACCAAGTTGCTAAAAAAGAATAGGTCATGGTTTTGGAGCAAGAAATGCTAGGAAGCGTTTGAATACATCAAAGATGCCATATTAGAGGAGCTACTTCTTTCATTACCAACTTCTCCAGGACGTTTGAAGTACACACAGATGCCTCAGACTTTGCTATTAGGGGTGTGCTAATGCAAGATAAGCACCCTATAGCTTTCGAAAGTCGTAAGTTGAATGAGATTGAATGGTGGTATACTGTGCAAGAGAAGAAGATGACCACTATTGTACATTACCTTAGAACCTGGAGGCATTACTTGTTCGGCTCAAAGTTTGTGGTCCAGATCGATAACGTCGCCACCAGCTATTTCCAATCACAAAAGAAGCTTACTCCCAAGTAGGCTAGATGGCAAGACTTTCTAGTAGATTTCGACTATGAATTGGGGTACAAACCAGGCAAGGGTAATATAGTGGCTGATGCTTTCAGTAGGAAAGTGAAGCTAGCTGCCATCACAATAGCTCACTGCGATATTCGAGAATCTATCAAAGAGGGCTTATCACATGATCCGAAAGCAAAAAGGCTTATAGAGTTGGCATCATAAGGACAGACCTAAAGCTTCTGGATTGAAAATGGTATTTTGCTCACCACCGAAATGAGGGTTTACATTTTGAAGTATAGTAACATAAGGCGGCAGATCATGAAAGAAAGCCATGATACGTTATGCGCCAGGCACCTAGGGCAGCACCGTACGCCAGCTCTCATTAAGGCAATCTACTATTAGCCAAGAATGCAGGATGATATGGAATGTTATGTGCAAACTTGTCTTGTTTATAAACAAGATAAGATAGAACATTGCTATCCTAGAGGCCTTTTGGAGCCTCTCCGCATAGCTGAGCGACTGTGGGAGAGCATTACCATGGACTTTATCACTGGCTTACCAAGGTTCGAGGGACATGACACCATTATGGTTGTAGTGGACATGTTCTCTAAGTATGCCATATTTATGCCTGCCACACTAAGATGCACCGCTAAGGAAGAAGCCCAATTGTTCTTTAAGAATATTGTAGAGTATTGGGCGTTGCCGAGGCACATCATAAGTGATCGTGACCCATGATTTTATGAGAACTTTTGGAAGGAACTATTCCAAATACTTGGCATGGAGCTATATTTCTCCACAAATTTCAATCCATAAATTGACGGGCAAATTGAGCGAGTTAATTCCCTATTGGAGTGGTAGCTTAGGCACTTCGTAAGCTCGCACGAAAATGATTGGGCCAAGTTGCTTGATGTGGCCCAATTTTCATACAACTTACAGAGGAGTGAAGCCACAAGGTGGACACCATTCGAGCTTGCTATAGGCCAACAGCTGTAAACTCCACACTTGTTACCAGCAACACTCAAAGGAAAGAGTTTGGGCAATTATCATTTGGCCAAAGGATTCGAGGAGCAAATGGATGCTGCCAAATCTCACCTAGCCAAGGTGGCCAAGCAAATGAAGAAGTTTGTTGACCGAATGCGCATCTCACCAACTACAAAGTTGGAGACCTGGTATTGGTGAAGTTCAATCCAAGGTAGTTCAAAGCACTAAGGGGCGTAAAACCAAACTTAGTACTCAAATACGGGGGGGGGGGGCATTCAGGATCCTTGCCAAGGTTGGTAAGATCTAATATCGACTAAAGCTACCACCATTACTAAATGTTCTAGCATCCTCAAGCCATACCATAGGGATAAGAATGATCCAAGTAGAGGATAGTCGAGTAGGGCCCCCATTACAATCACTGCCTCGCATGATCAGGACATAGAGGCCATCAACAATTACTAGGTGAAGTAGAAGAGGGGATAACTAGCTACCATAATGTTACTTGTCCATTGGAAGGGTCAATCACCGGAATAGGACACTTTGGATAATTACAAAGACTTGTGGCAGTTTCAGGACAAGGTGTATGAATTCTTATAGTAGCAGTAATGCATCGCTGTCATTCCATAATTAGGTGGGGGAGAATGATGCATCCCACCTAAATTCTATACCAAAAATGGCGCAGGAATGTGTATGTCATGTTTTAGAGGGCTTTGGAACTCTCTAGAATGGTGTAGAGGATTGAAGAGACGACTAAAGAGACTTGTAAGGTTTCAGAGACATGTAGAATTATGTAGATAAGTCTCGCACTTGTAAATATCTTAGATATTTTGTAGGAAGACTCTAGAGGATCAATCCTAGCCATAGGATCAAATTAATCTTAGTCGTCCGTTAAGGAGGTGGAGTAGTATAAATACCCCCTCCTTGGCATTCATTTAGCATCAAGTGAAGATGGAAGCTCTCAAGCCTTGTAAAGCATTATCCAAGCAATCAAAGTCTTATTTCTTTAAAAGTTCTCTCTTTTCTTTCATTATCTAGCATTCCCTTAGCGATTATAGGCAACAGGCTGACTAGTGTTTGCATGATCGTGCAAGATTCGTGAGCAAACTGACTAGTGCCACATGGATGTTCTAGTGTGAGTTCTAGGTCCATGACAAATGGCCCATCAAATTGGAGCCCCTTAAGGCCCAAGTGAAAGGAGCAAGAAGCTGCATTAGCTTAGTAAAGTATGAGTAAGAGTTAAAACATAAGTCAGCCAAGAGGTCCTTTTAAAAATGATTTAAAATAGCTCCTTAGAGCCATTTTAACTTGGACAAAAGAATCTGCTCTTCTTGGTTATTCTTGGCTCTCTTTCAACTTATGAAAAGCAGCCCTCACAACCTTACAAGGGTTCCTAAAGCAGGATAAACCTTGAATTTAAAAATAAGTTATGAGACTTGTGTGCTTTGTATGGTTTGTTTATGAAAAACAAGAGAAATAAGTTAATCATACTGGTTCTGGAATTTTTGACAGCATGTATTCTAAGGATTATTGTATACTTTTCTTGTTTATTAAGAGGTTTTCTCTTCTTTGTTGGCTGGATTATGAAGTAAGAATTATGTATTTAACAAGATTTGGTTTTGTAGTAATGTAACCAGGCTGCTTCACCACTATTACAGTTTGCAAAAAATGATTATTGTAGGATTTCTCAATTGTACTCTTAGAATAAACTTGTTGGCTAATAATCAAAAATTGTCATTTCACGACCTTCACCTACTTTGGGACTATTTGTGGACTATTGTATGACTAGTTTTATATGTAAATAATACTGGATACAGTCTGGTTAAAGTTGAAATAGGTTCGGGATTATCGTCGTCGAAATGTAGCGAGAATACATAATGTGATGCTGCCTATTTGTGTGTTGTGTATGATTGTTTTGTCTTGTACCTTATGAGCTATTATAAGACTATTAGGGGTCTAAAACAAGCTGTATATTACATGTACATAAGAATGGTTATTAGAAAATACGATTATAAGTGGAAAGTTTGAAAGAATCTCTCTGGGTTGCTAAATACAAGCTTGCTGCCCAGATGTTACTTTTTATAAGATTGGACTGACAAGAAGTGTTTCTTAGCTACTAATACTAGTATTATTTCCTACTCTATTATATATAAGTATTTGAGGGAAAAGGAGGTTACTCTGAGGTGATAACGAGGTCATATATCGAGGTATGTAAGGCTACTTAATTTCGAATTATTTTTCATAAAACATAGATCCCTCCTTGGCACATAAAGGCGCTTACCAACTCCGACATAGCTAATAACCATGTATCCACTCTTTCACATGTTCATATTCTCCCATACATAGTCATTTGCAAATCTGCATACATACTTGAATACTTAGATACATGAGTTCTTTCTGCTAAACAAAGTTTATGTGTCATTCCATCTCCTACGCATTTCATTATTTGTGTAACATACTCTTTTCATTACGGTATTATTTTGTATAATTCTTTACATGTCACATGCTATATCTATCATTCTACAACTCCAATCTTATGACCACCAAAAGAATTATCTCAAAGGTAATTGAAAGATAAAATAAAGTATGTTGCTTATTAATGAGTGGTAGCCCTAGGGGTGGAAGAATCACCTAGCAGGGGCCAATCCCATTGCAGGGAGTAGCTCAAAGGTGAAAGGAATAGCCTAGCATGGGCCGATCCTAATATAGATTTGCCACTGATCAGCTAGTTATTTGTATTACATATTGTGCAGAGATTATACAGTAGAAGTAAAGTAATACAAAGAACATAAAGTACATGATTCCATATTATAATTTAAGGTGGTCTCCTATCCTTACACCAGTGCATGATTACATTTGAGTTCTTACTTCATATATAGTATTTCTTACCATATATATTTAGTACATTATCTCGTACTGACATCCCTTACGAGGAACCTACATTTAATTCTTTAGGTATAGGTTCTAGTAGCTCTCCCCAGTAGGAGCACAAGATGTCCAGCTGTTGTTACCAAGCTCTTGGTTGCTTCAGAGCTTTGTGTGTAAAGCTTATATTTTTGCATTATATATTTAGTCATGAGGTCGGGCTTATCTCGCCCCTTATCAGATATTGTTCCTCGTCTAGAGGTTTTGTAGACTATGTAAATTAAAGTGTGGTCATGTTTTGTACTTTAGACAATGTGGGTCCAATGGCCTAGTCACATGCATTTCCTTTTGGCTTATTATTACTGTCTACTTTCTTGAAAGTGTGTTGAATATGGAAACCCCTTATAAAATGTATAGAAAGTGCATGGATATAAGTTGGTTCTTCCAAGCTTTATCGGCAACAGGTGTCAGTACGCCTTAATGGGACTTTGGGGCATGACACATAATCTATATTTGGACCCTTGTTCCTTTCATAATAACCACCATAGTTGTCTGTGAAAGCTCCCCCCTCTACCATAGTTCTGACCTTGGTTTCCTTGATTGTGGCTCCAATAGTCCTAATTGGACCCTAGGGCGTTTATCAAGAAACCCCCTATCTGATCATTCACAAAAGAAGCATCCTTCTCATTTTATGGATCCTTGTACGTGGGTGCACATGGAGGTTGGTGAACCTCTGCATTCACTCTCTATTAGTTCTGCTTGATCACCATATTTATGCTTGTACGAAGCTGAGCAAGCTATTGCATAATTTTTTCATTGATTTTAGCTTACTCAGAACCCACACTAACAACATATGAACCCTTCATTGAAACTCTATCCCACTGTCTTTGTGCACAATTAGTCTTGACCACTTTCTCCATATGCTCAGTAATCCTTGCAAATAGTTTATCTAGAAACATGCCCCATGATAGTGTCAGCACAAGCCTAACTATTCTTATCAAGGGCACAATTGAAGATCTCTACCAAGGCATAATAAACTATCTTGTTGTCAGGGATGCTTCTCAGATATTTAGTAAACTACTCCCAAGTAGTTCTTATCAAATCACCAGGTAGTTAGTCAAAGTTGTTGATATGGTCCTTCAACATTAGCTTCTTCGATCTAGGAAAGTATCTCTCCAAAAAGGCCTTTTGCAAATCTGCCCAGCTAGTGATTAAACTCTACGAGAGCTCACATAGCCATAATACAGCATTTCCCGTGAGAGACAATAGGATGACACGAAGTGTCACGACCTAAGCTTAGGGTTTAGAAGTGACACGGTGAATGGAGAACCCGAAGGAACCCCAAATAAGCCTTTTAGCATAGCAACTACACATTCTTCATTGCAAAAGAAAAATAATAACAATCGGAGATGTAAATAATGGAAACGGGACTAAGGGATGTCTTCGACAATCATAAAACATTTCAAGAGTCAAGCTCATGGCATAATGACATCTTAATATCCAACAACACCTCTAACATGGAATGGAGCGGGGGCCAAGATATTTTCTGAGCTTACCCTCATTATATCAAGTGCTTAACATAAAGAAATAGCAAATGGCAAGAGTACCTGGATAGTATCCTTCGACTTGAGGACTCACCAAAGCTTAACTCCAAAGCACCAAACTAGCCACGTGGATGATGATCAAAAGGTGCTTTGGTCCATACATGGTAATATCATGTAGGCATAGAGTATGTGTTAGTATGTTTGAATGTATTAAGTATGTGGGATGCAATGCAATGAGAATAATATGTCATAATAACAAGATGCTTAATCATAATGAAGGAACGTTAACTTAATATGGAATATATACCCAAACTTAGCACAAAATTCATGAGATCGACCAAAGAGCCACCCACTCACATTACGATATAAACCTTTTCGGAGAGTGTTATCAATACCCTTACCTTACCACAGTGTCTTTTTGATAGGTAGTATAAGATGTCCCCTACTTAACGATATAATCTTTTAGGTAAGAGCCGTGAATTATTCTACCTTACGACATGGCTTTTTTAGTAATATTATAGAGTGTACTTACCTTATGATATAATCTTTTTGGTAGGAGCCATGAATTGTACCTTACGGTATGGCCTTTTTGATAGGTATCATAAGATGTCCTTACCTAATGATATAATCTTTTTGGTAGGAGCAATGAGTTATTCTACCTTACGGCATGACCTTTTTGGTAGGTCTTATAAGATGTCCATACCTCACTATATAATATTTTTGGTAGGAATCATAAAAATAGCTCATCAAACCATCACATTCAAATATCAAGAAAGGACATCACATTTTCCCAAGAACATAACAAAACGTAGGAGCCCAACAATTCACTTGCAATGTCATAGGTACTTTACATGAATTTAACACATGCTTGGAAGCCCTTAATCATTATGAAGTCACTTGAGTTATAAATCATGCAATAGATCATCAATACCTTTAGAATTCTTGACTTGACATTTTATCAAACACTTGGTGGGCACATATGAGTACATGTTCAAATCATGTAAAATGCAAAAGTATGGACCATGAAATACTGAAATCAATGCATCTTAAAGTCATGTAAATCAGCTCACTAACATCATGATAAAACCCCATCATGGGTAATCTGTAAATCATATCAAACTTCACAATAGTTCATAGATTTCATAGCTTGAATTGTGTATAGTCTCAATAGACAAAGATTTATTCATAGTATAAGCTCAAAATAGATATGCATGAATAGTCATTAATATTTTACAAAATCCCAACATATTTAATGCTCATATTTAATAATAATAGATACTTATAAGTAATACAACTTGAAATCATGCAATTTTCAGAAATAGGAAGGTTGGACTCCATGGGTGAAAAGACCAAATGGATGAAACCCACATACCTAAATTTAGGGATTCCTTGACTTAGTCTTGAAGGAGACTTGAAGCTTGAATGAAGTTCTTGAGATCCGAAATTAAGCTTTAGAAATTTGAATTTGGATCAAATATTTGGTAGGGTGTTAGAAAAGGTCTTGAGTGTTATAGAGTTGAAAAATAGCTAAATATAAGTGTTTTTATGCATATATGGGCATAGGACTACGACCATAATGCCCTTGGGCTGAAATAGAAAAATAAGGAAAATTTTACACCAGTCCGCATCTAATCTACAATGCAGACCAAACATAAAGGGACAACTAACACTGATTCGTGCCCTTGGCACGTCATGGCTAATGCGCGAATCGCCACTATTTTCAAAAGAATTAGCAAAAATTATTTTTTGCTATGGGTCCTCTAAAATTCAGGTTATACCCATTGCCCACTCAATTTTTCCCCTAATCAAGAATATGAAGTTGAATTTTTGATATCACGAACGAATTTTGAGATATATAAAAATTACAATTATGGACACTTTCGAAGCATATTTTTGGGGTGTTTCACGAAGTCCCACAATATCCATATATAGATTTTGTGTCCCCATCACACTCTTATAAAGAAATTCCATATTGTACAAATAGCTATGTGGATCCTCTGATGATAAACCCATAAATAGCCCATAGTTCTGCAACTTTGTGTCTGCTGGTAGTAGTGGCATCAGAATAGCTCTCATCATATCCATAGCCAAGGGGCTCAAACTATACTAATTCTACTATAAGCATTGGCATTAAAATCCCGAGTTTGTGGAATGTCCTCCAAAGTAGATGGATTCTCATTCCTATCATCATCATTCTTATCTCGGCTCAAGGATGCATTGGCTGCGTTGTTGGCATTTTCATAGGCAAATCTCCTTATAGTTTTGTAGATCTCTGGATCAAGTGGAGTTAATGGATTGCCTTGACTTCGAGTGTTGGGCATACACTACTCGTATACTCTGCAAAGAAACAAAAACAAAAGTAAAAGTAAAATAAAGGGAAATAAGAATTAACACTTGAATTACTTAATGAATCAACCTAAGTTTAGTCATATTCCCTAGAAATGGTGCCAAAATCTTTATTGTCGCCCAAGTTACACCACTTATTTAGAGGATAATGTGGTCTTGAAACATAACCAAGGTTAGGGTTGAACCCACAAGGAATACATAGACTCATGAGAATTCACAAAAAGTAATTCAAATAGTTAACCAACTCAATTCCCCAAAAAGGGGATTTCGCAACAATCAATAAGAAAGTAAACTAAACTATCATTGGAGAAAATCAATAATAGAGAGCAACTAGCGTATTGTGTTTCCCACTGATTCCCAACATAGTATCACCCGTTAAACTAATTTTTGTCTAGAATATAACATGCAGGATGATAATTTAAGTTTATCAAGACCTTTGGTCAAAGGTGAGAGGCGAATGTCACTATGCAACTTGGCCCATCTCTATAGTGTGCAATAGTAACTATTACCTGTAAGTGCCAGTGCAACCTCTCCTTGCCCTAGTTCAGTTGATTAGAGGAGAACACATCAATTGAATCTTGTTAATCAATCTCTTTTCCTATTCATTACTACCTTGCTCTATTCAGTAATAGTAGGCATGTTCTAATGTTGGCCACCATTAGAAAACATGAAAATCAAAGAGAATTGATTAACATATTCATATACCCATTCCAAGAATTACAAATTATCCAGTTTTACTTTGCTAAATCTTTATGATTTCCACAACCCTAGTTGTGGATTTATCTACTCATGCTATTGGTAGATGAAGAAATGATGAATTGACAAAACAGAACTAAACACTTATCCAGTTGAATTGAGAATCAAGCAAATCCAAAATTGATTTAGAATCACAAGATTGAAGATCAAATTAACTCACAAGTGTAATCTCTCAAGTTTCTCTCCAAGTATTCTCTTCTAACCTAATTACAATAAATCTGGAAGCTCTCCCTCAAAACTAACCTAAATATACTATTTATAGTAGTTACAATTAAGTCCTTAATAAAATTAAAAAAGGGGTCCGCAAACTCCATGAAAGCTATTTATGACTCATAGTGTCTTCTAGGAGTCATAATCGGGGTCTCTTGATCTACTCTTGGGTTGTTGTACTTCTCTTCTATGACTTCACTTTACGACTCATAAAGAGATCCATGACTCATATTGCTTATTTGTAGGTTCAAGGGCATCAAATTATCCTTCACTGGAAATCTTCACAAAACCTAGCTATATGACTCATAGAATGTTGTATGACTCGTAAATCTATCTCATAGAATTTAGATTTAGATATAATCCCTCAGTGGAATTTATCACGAGACCAACTCTACGTCTTATAGAATACTCTATGATTTATAAAGGTTCTCGTAAATCATCAAAAATCAAAAATCTTTTTGCAATTTGGCCCCAATCATAGCCAACCTTTAATCCTGTAAACTAAACATAGAAACAAACAAAACTCAAAAATATTACCTTGGGAACGCACAAAATCCTATGTTTTAAGCATCAAATATGCTATATTTTGGCAGTACATCATCTAGTGCATAAGCTTGGGAATAAGAATTAGCTGATCCTTCCCGTGCAGCTTCCATAGGTCTATTATAGGAAGGGGCCATAATTTAATTCCTTCAAAAGGAAAGAACAAATTGCATTTGGTACATGTGCATGATGCTTATTCACTTTACAGGCCATAAAATAGTATTAACATGTAAATGAACAGATTACACAGCTTGGACCATTTTACAAAATAGACAAGTACAAGTAATTCATATCAAAAATCCTAGATCACAAGCCTAGGCTTTGATATCAACACTTGTAGCAACCCTCTTAGAAGGATGCCACTTCTGTAAGATTTGGGTTTACATAGTACGTGCTAAAATATTAAGAGTTTCATATGTAACATATTAATCATAGTTTAATAATGAATCCAAAAAAGTTGCAGGTATAGGATGTTGTCCTAGAGATAGTTCATTTGATTTCATGTTCCAGTTTATGGCTAACTACCTTTCAAAATAATTTAAATCAATATCTTGCAAGATTTTTGTACATTACTGTCACGACCCAAGCCAAGGGCCTAGACATTATATAGCGAATGGAGAATCCAAAAGAACCCCAAACAAGCCTCTTAGCATATCAATTATATATGCTTGGTCGCGGAAGCCATTAATCAACAACAAGAGCATAATAAGAGAAAAAGGGGCTAAGGGAGTCTTTCATACATAAGATCATTCAAGAGACAAGAAAAGTTAATGCTCAAAGCATAGTTACATAATTTGTCTAACAAGACCTCTAATCTTAGAGTTGATCAGGGACCAAGACACTCTCTCGGCTTACCCTGATAGTTATAAACATCGAACAAAGAAAGAAGTCTTTACATAACATAGGATCAATAGATATCATCCTTAAAATTTTAGGACTCACCAAACTTACTTCAAGAGATAGTACTAGCCACGTGGAGGAGAATTATCAAGTGGAGTTGCGGTTCCTACATGGTAACATCATGTAGGTATAGAGTATGCGTTAGTACATTTGAGTGTACTAAGTATGTAGGATGCAATGCAACAAGAGATAGACAACATAAAAAAATACATATACATGTGCAATGAGTAAGTATAATAATAATACGGTATGCCTGATCAATGCTTGAAGTAAAATATGCTTATATAGAACATATTACATTTGTAAGAAGAGACCACCTTTATAGACCAAGCAAACTAGTACTTGGAGTCCAAGGTATGACCACTCCTTGGGAAGTTATTGAGAAATTTATGTCTTGATTTGTAGATGAGCATGACAACTCCCCATCAAAGTGATTAAGGAATATACCCCCCCCCACACACACACACATAAATTGGTAGATGTGCATGAGCACCACCCATCAAAGTGATTGAGTGTATGTACCCCTCAATTGATAAATGAGCATGACCAACCCCCATCAAAGTGATTGAGTGATTGTGCCCCTCAATTGGCAGATGGACATACCATCCCCCATTATAGTGGTTGAGGAATAATACCTCCTCAACTAGGTGGGTCAACTTACCATTTTATAAACACTTTTCATGAAATTAACTCTTATATACATTCCTTTCATCATCATAAAGTCACTCATTTCATATACCATGCATTAGACCTTCAATAACTCAAGAATCTATAACTAGATATTTTATCAAATACTTGGCGAGTATGTAATGCTAATACAAAACCATGCAATTCAATAGTGAAATCAGGTGAGATAAAATCCATGTAAAAACACCCTCCAACACTTGGTAATACCCTTATGAAAGATACATCAAAACCCTTCATCAACTCACATAATCGATCGTAGATTCATAGCTCAAAACATGCTTAAAAAATCAACATTTTATGAAACCCCATCATGGTTTAGAATCACCTTTCATAATAATATATAACCATATATATTCTAACTTGAAAACATGCAATTTGTATAAAAAGGAAGACTAGCCAAAATGGGTGAAAGGACCTAACGGTTGAAACCCACATACTTTTGATCTTGAATTTAAATTGGGTTGAGAAAGTCTTGGAGCTTGGAATGGGATCTTGAAATCCAAAACTTGTTCTAGAATTTCCTCGAATTTGGATTGGGGTCTTGGTATAGGCTCTTAAGAGAATTTGAGAGTATATAAAAATGGACGGGAGTGAATTTGATAGTTAGGAATGGGGTTTAGGTCTTTAGGAAGGGTTAAGTAGCATAAGAAGACCTAAAAAGTCATTAGAATAAATTAAATTTATGAAAATGACATTAATGAAATGGAGACAAAAATTGATAAAGTGTCACCTCACTTGAGGTTACACGGGTCAGGTTGCACTTTATGATCTGTATAGTGTGTCCGTGAACCATCAATTAGACAATTTTTGGGAATTGGAAACCTGGCCAACACTTGGAATTTTTTGCCTAAGTGTCACTTCACAGAATGGTTCATGGGCTGTGTGAAGCTACATGGTCTATTTACTAGTCTGTCAAACCGTACTTAGAAAATTTCGCAAAAGTTAAGAGACGATCGCTTTGAAAACCTCACGAATGCCTCACGACCAGTGCTACACCATACGCTTATGTGCCCTATTATGGAATATGCCTTGGCCACAAAGTGGCCATTTTAAGCTCTAAGGCAGCTTCATGAGGTGTGAGATGCCACATGTCCCACTTGGGTGCCTATGTAGCAACTCTGTACAGTTGCCAAAATGAGGACTTCACGAAAGCGGAAATAACTCCTTCATCCTAGGTCAAAATGAGGAGAAACCAAGTGTGTTGGAAAGCTAAATCAAAGGGCTTTCATTTAACATGTTGTGTGTCATCCAATCCTTTGTGTTCTAAAAGTTATGCTAGTTCAAAGTTGACCCTTTCATAAACTAACACCCAAAACTCAATTCATAGAGAAGTCTTGAACTCGTCTAAGTGCTAGAAGTCTCCCATGACCCTAATACACTACCTACCTAAGTAGATGAGGCTTTAAATATAAGTACATAAGAGCATGAAGTTACGAGGTGCAACAATATCGCCCCCTTGAGGTCATTTGTCCCTGAATGTCAAAGAAATATGCATAAGAAACTCATTTGACACGACCAAGGATGTGTAATGATATGTTAAGGGCCTTGTTTGGGATCCCTTCGGGTTCCCCATGCACCATGTTACATCTAGACCCTAGGCTTAGGTCGTGATAGACCTTGTATCAGAGCAATAGTCCTTGTCATCCAACATACTACGTCGATTAGAGTCTTGTTCGTGGTTGTGTTATGCACCACAACTTTGAGCTACAGGCTATGAGATGTTTTAGGAAATGCTTCCCTTCTTCATGTTCAAACTCATGTTGTAGAGTTGAAGTAAGGCTTTTTCCCCTAATGATTATTCTTTTCCATGCTAGATCATGCCTAACACAAGAGGAAGAAGAGCCCCCACACCCGAGGAACAACCAGCTCATGGTGAGCTCCGGGATGCTCTCCTTTGGATGCACAAGTTGTGGCTAATCAAGACAATCAAAGGGCCTAAGCCCCTCATGCTCCTACTATAATATCATGGGTGAGAGAGTTCATGAGGATAAATCCACTAGAATTCTATGGGTCTAAGGTAGATGAGGACCATCAAAAGTTTCATTGATGAGGTCTACAAGGTATTAGCTATATCAGTATTAGGTTGAAGGAGAAGGCAAAGTTGGCTGTTTACCAACTCAAAGGGGTAGCACAAATATGGTACAATTAATGAAAGGAGGAGAAGGGAATCAACAATATGGTGCTTTGGGAGGAATTCAAGGCGGTCTTTCTTAACAGGTTCCTTCCTCTTGAACTTAGAGTGGCTAGGGTGGTGAAATTTATGAATTTGAGACAAGGGTCTATGAGTGTAAGGGAGCATGCCCTCAAGTTCAATCAACTCTATAAATAAGATGCCCACTTGTTTGCCAACCTAAGGTCTAGAATGAACAAGTTTGTGATGGGTGTTTCCGATTTGGTGAGTGAGGAATGCCGGTCCGCTATATTGATTAGTGACATGGATTTGTCACATTTGATAACCTATGCTGATAAAATGGAGGAGGACAAGTTGAGGAAGATAAGGGGTAGTGAGGCCAAAGGGCTCGCTTTGAGGGTAGGTTCCAAAGTCGAAAGGGTGGCCGGTTCCATCAAGGCCAAGGCTTTTCTTTTCTCATGCTTCTAATAGGGGGTTTGCCAATGATTTCCTAAGGGTCCAAGGTATTGGTGGTGTGGTCCCTAATATTATGTGTCCAAAATATGGTAGGCGCCATAGCGGCCCATGTTTGAGAGACACCAATGCATGTTATCAGTGTGGAGAAGTTGGTCACAAAAAGATTGATTGTCCTCGTAACCATAACAAGGGTAAGGAGGTTCATCTACAAGGTGCAAGTACGGTTTCTTTGGCGAGAGGTAGTCAAAACGGTAGTGCCCCAAGGCACAATCAGATTTACACTTTGCATGGGAGGCAATGGGTTAATGAGGTGCCCGATGTCGTCATTGGTATGTTTAAAAGTCTTTGATTTTGATGTGTATGCATTGATTGATTCGGGTGCCACTCATTTTTTTTGTTACCCCTTTTGTTGCCAAAAAGTTTCATGTTGTGCCCGAATTGTTTTGTAAGTCATATGAGATTACTACTCCTATTGGTGCATCTATAGTTGCTAGAAAGGTCTATACAAATTGTTCGATTTACATCTTATATAAAATATTGCCTTGTGATCTAGTTGAGTTGGATATGATTGACCTTGATATTATTCTTAGGATGGATTGGTTGCATACATATGCCTCTATTGATTGTAGAACCCATAGGGTCAAGTTCCAATTTGCAAATGAACCCGTCCATGAGTGGGAGAATCATGATGTGGTAATAAAGGGTAGGTTCATCTCTTGTAGTAAATCCCATAAGTTGATCTCTAAGGGGTGTCTTTATCATCTTGTGAAGGTAGGGATATAGAGTCCAAAGTGCTTCTCATAGAGTCAGTTTTGGATGTAAATGAGTTCCTTGATGTCTTTCCATCATTTTTGGTGTTCCTCCAAAAAGGAAAATAGATTTTGGTATAGACCTCCTCCTTGATACTCAACACATTTCTATTCCCCCTTACCGTATGGCCACGGCGAAGTTAAAGGAGTTGAAGGAGCAATTTAGGGACTTGTTGGAGAAGGGTTTTGTTAGGCCTAGCCAATCACCTTGGGGTGCACCAGTGTTGTTTGTGAAGAAGAAGGATGGGTCTCTTAGGATGTGTATTCACTATAGGTAACTTAATAGGATCACCATCAAGAATAGGTATCCTCTTCCAAGAATTGATAATTTTTTGACCAATTGCAAGGGGCTAGCCACTTCTCTAAGATTGATCTTCAGTCTGGATATCATCAAGTGAGGGTGAGGGAGTGTGATACTCCCAAGATGGCCTTCCATACTAAGTATGGGCATTATGAGTTTGTTAGGACGTCTTTTGGGTTTGACCAATGCACTGGATATCTTCATGGATCTTATGAATTAGGCCTTTAAATCCTTCCTCAATTTCTTTGTCGTGGTCTTCATTGATGATATTTTGATCTATTCTCATAGTGAGGGAGTATGTGGCTCATTTGAAAGTAGTATTGCAAAGATTGACGAAAGAGAAGTGGTATGCTAAATATAAGAAGTATGAATTTTGGTTGTAAAAGGTTGCCTTTCTAGGTCATTTGGTGTCAATGGACGATACTAAGATTGATCTGAAAAAGATGGATGTGATTAGAAGTTGGCTTAGACCATTGACCCCATCGCACATTAGGAGCTTCTTGGGCTTAGCAAGTTACTACTAGAGATTTGTGAATGGGTTCTCTTCTATTGCTTCTCCAATGACTAAACTGACTCTAAGGAAGGCTAAGTTGTTCTGGATCGATGAGTGAGAGAGGAGCTTCCAAACCTTGGAGGATAAGCTTGTGTCTGCTCCTATCTTGTCTCTACCGGAAGGGCTAGAAGGGTTTATTGTACATTGTGATGCTTCCCAGGTTGTTTTAGGTTGTGTTTTGATGCAAAATGGTAAGCAATAGCCTATGCTTCTAGGTAACTCAAAGTGAATGAAAAGAATTATCCAACTTATGATCTTGAATTGGCCGCCGTGGTTTTTGAATTGAAAATTTGACGTCATTATTTGTATGGAGTGCATGTTGATGTGTTTACTGGTCATAAGAGTCTCCAATATATGTTCACTAAAAAATATATCAACTTGAGGGAAAGAAGGTTGTTAGAACTTCTTAAAGATTATGATATGAGTCTATATTATCATGCTGGTAAGGCTAATACTTTGGCGAATGCTTTGAGTAAGGTGTCTATGGGTAGTCTAGCTCATGTTGATGGTGGTGGTAAAGAAGTGGCTAGGGAGGTCCATCGGTTGGCTAGATTGGGGGTTAGGTTGGAAGAGATGGATAATGGTGGCGTTGTGGTTGTTAATGGTTCAAATTCTTCCTTGGTTGATGAGGTGAAAGAAAAGCAAGATTTTGACCCTCCTTCTTAAAATTGAAGGCCTTGGTGAAAGTTTTCCTCCCAAGGGGGAGATGCTGTCCTTAGATACCAAGGTAGGTTATATGTGTCTTATGTTGATGGCTTAAGAGAAAAGATTCTTGATGAGGCTCACCGTTCTTCCTATTCTATTCATCCAGGGTCTACCAAGATGTATAGAGATTTGAGGGATGTGTATTGGTGGGGACATTTAAAGAAAGACATTACCAAACTTGGTTTTGGTTGTCATAGTTGCCAACAAGTCAAAGCTGAACATCAAAGGCCTAGTAGCATAACCCAAGACATAGAGATTCCTACTTGGAAGTGGGAAGAGATTAATATGGATTTTGTGAATGGGTTACCAAGACTAGAAGATGTTTTGATTTTATTTGGGTTGTGGTTGATAGGATGACAAAATCGGCTCACCTTCTACAAGTTAAGGCTACATATATGGCTGAAGATTATGCTAAGTTATGCATTCAAGACTTGGTGAGGTTTCTTATTGTTCCTTTATCCATCATATTAGATCGTGGTGCTAAATCTACTTCATACTTTTGGAGATCCTTCCAAAGAGGTATTAGTACAAGGGTTAAGCTTAGTACCATTTTTCACCCTCCAACGGATGGCCAAGTTGAAAGAATTATCCGAACACTCGAAGATATTCTTAGGGCTTATGTATTAGAGTTAAAGGGTAGTTGGGATGATCACCTTCCATTGATTGAGTTTTCTTATAACAATAGCTATCAGTCTCACATTGGTATGGCTCCTTTTGAGGCCCTCTATGATAGATGTTGTAGATCACTAGTTGGGTTGGTTAAAGTGGGAGAAATGGCTATGTTGGGCTCAGATCTCATCATTGATACTATGTAGAAGCTATCGTTGATTTTAGAAAGGTTGAAAATAGCCCAAAGTTGCCAAAATTCCTATGTCGATGTGCGAAGGAGAGAGCTTGAATTTAAAGTTAGTGATTGGGTCTATTTGAAGGTGTCACCCATGAAGGGTGTGGTTCATTTTGATAAGAAGGGTAAACTAAGTCCAAGATTTGTGGGTCCTTATAGGGTGATGGCAAGGACTAGGAAGGTGGCCTAAAAGTTGGATTTGCCTAGTGAAATGGAAATGGTTCATCAAGTTTTACATGTATCAATGCTGAGGAAAATGTGTGGGTGACCCGAATGCTATTGTCTCATTGGATATTATGGGTGTTGTTAAGGACAACTTGATATATGAAGAAGTTCCAATAGAGATCTTGGATAGACAAGTGAAGTTGTTGAGGGACAAGGATGTTGCTTCTGTTAAGGTCCTTTGGAGGAATCAACAAGTCAAAAGTGCTACATGTGAGGCCGAAGCGGATATCCAAAAATGATATCCTTATCTCTTCCATCCAACTCAACCCTAAGGTACTAATTCTTAGTCTTTTATGTGATTCCATGTCTCATGCTCCATCCCTAAGTCATTTGCATGCATTCATATTTATATTGACAAAGTTCATGGTGATTTCACACTTATGTTGAGATTTTGAAAAATATGTTTTAAGTTTACTGTTGCGTTCTTGTTGGGGCTACTCGCTTCATGATTACACTTCTCATATACATTTCTTTGACATTCGGGAATGAATGTTCCCAAGGGAAAGATATTGAAACAACCCTAAAAAGTGCCTGAAAATATGCCTCGAAAGTGCCCAAATTGTAATTTCCATATATCTCAAAATTCATGCGAGATATCAAAAATCTAACTTCATATTCTTGATCAGGGGGTGAAATTGAGTGGAAAATGTGCCTAACCCCAATTAAACATCTACTGCAGCAAAATTTGAAAATCACAAAAATGCTATTTCCAGAGAGCATCCGTACCCCTGGCGCAACGCGCTAAGGACGCACTTCTATGTTAAAATGTTGCCAGTTTTCTATCTAGGTCCAAGACTTTTGGGTCTTGGACTTAAGTGTTCCCATGCGTGAAAATACCTGTACTTTGCCATATATTACCCTCATATCATTCAAGACATTCCCCAACACTCAGTCAAACACTTAACCAAATATTTCACTCCAAATTTCAAGTCCCAAAACTCATTTGAATCTTAAGGTTATCATTCAAGCTTCATGTCTCCATTTTGAATCTTCTTCAACAATTCTCCAAAGACAAAGTATGTGAGTTTGTTTCATGGGTTCCCTTCACCCATGATGCCCAAGCTCCTTTTACCTAATAATGCATGATTTAAAGATGATTTACTCATGGGTCTTACTTATTATGAATTTCACTGCACACTATGTTGGGGTTTCATGAAGTAGTGATTGTCTTAGCATGTTTGGAACTATGAATCTAAGATCTATTGTGAGCTTTGATAAACGATTTTGATGCATATTGTTTGTGGATGTTACCTTGTGTCCATTGATAGTTTTACACTGAATTTTCTAGCATGATTCTACTCTTTAATTGCATGGTTTTACACTAGTACTACACACCCGACAAGTGTTTGATAAAATATCTGGTTAATGTATTTTGAGGAATTGAAGGTCCGATGCATGTCTTATGAGTTGAATGACTTTATGATGATGAAAGAAACGTATGTATATGATACTCTCCTATATAGTTTTGGAATATGACCATGCCTTCCTCGGGGGGTTAAGAGCCTAGGTAACCAGGTCGAGGGGTTGAATGCAAAGGGCGAAGAAAAAAAAGAAATATTTTTGTCAAAAAAAAAGAAACCCTGTCGAGGGGTTATGCCATAATAACCAAGGTGAGGGGTTAGTACCTCAATCACCAAGGGTGGTAGGTGCGACTATCCACCACCATTCAAGGCGTTCCTACCTTGGTAATTGGGTTGAGGGGTTAGTTCCTCAATCACCATGGGTGGTAGGGTGCGATGATCAACCAACCAACTAAAGGGGTTTATACTTTGGTAAACTATGTGTTCTATAATGATGGTCTCTTCTTATACATGTAGTATATTCTATGTAACCATGCTTAAGCATTGATCATACATGTCATATTGTTATTACACTATCTATTGCTTACTATTATGCATTTTGATTATGATGTCTATCTCTTGTTGCATTGCATCCTACATACTTAGTACATTCAAATGTACTAACAAATACTCTATGCCTACATGATGTTACCATGTAGGGACCGGAGCCCCACTTGATCCTCCTCCTCAATGTGGCTAGCACGACTACTCTCAAGCTAGTTGGTGAGTCTTCTAATTTAGGGACATGTCTATGTCTTTATACTTGCTTGTATTACGACTCTCTTTCTTTATTGTATATTTGAATATGAGGGCGAGCCCAGTTGCTTGTCTTGGCAACCACTAAGTTCTATCATTAGAGGTGTTGTTAGACATGTTTGTATAAGGCTTTAAGCTTCAACTATCTCTTGACTATTGATGTTTATGATATGAAATTTGTCCCTTATCCTCGTCTATCCCTATTTACATACTCTTATTGTCTTATATGCCTAAAACAAGGGATTAGGAGTTCTTAATGAGACTTTTAATGGTTTTTATGTGTTTTTATGTTTTCCTTGCAGAAAAGTTAGGTTGGCATGACTTTGAAGAAAAGTTGTAGATTTTACTAAAGCTTAGGACATACAAGCACACTTACTAGTCGTAGCCCAAGCTATGAGTCATAGGGTGTGTCATAGCAAGAATCAGAGACCAAAAGTTTACAAATTTGCTAATAGGAGGTCACCCCTACGAGGCCATCCTACAAGACATAAGTTTCACTACGACTCATATAGTGGACTCATAGAAGGAATCAAAGAGCCAAAATGTTTGACCAAAAACTGAAGGCCAAGACTACGAGAAGAACATATGAGTTGTAGCTCATGCAACGACTCATGCCTATGGATCATACCAATTTAGTCCAAGATGCTAAGAACTTGATACGATACCCCGACTATGACTCATAGATCATCCCATGAACCTGTGAGACATATCATCTGCCAAGTGTCTTTTCTGTGTAAATACTAGGGTTATTGTGTAAATACTATATATAGTTTAAGTTAGGATTTTAAAGAAGAGTATGACTAGGAGACATTTTACAATCATCATTTGAATCATTTCTTAGTTTTTAGATTAGTTTATTGTTTTCTCATTGAAAACCTATTTTGGGGATTGAAAATCTTGCCTTGTACTCATTGTTGATCAATCAAGCTTGTGGGTTTGCAACTTGTGGTGCCTACTTTCCTTATTATTGTTGGTAAAACTCTAATTTATGTCTTGTATATGCATTTATGCTTGTTTTGCCTTAGCCATGAGTAGCTAAGCACCCATAACTTGGGGTTGTGGGAACCATGGGTAGTTGATTTTGAGATAACATAGGTTTATTGCATTTCTATGATAAGAGCTTTACATGTATTGCCTATTTCCCTTCATTATGATGGTTATTTAGTGGTGGCCAACACCAAACCCCACCTACTATCACGATTCTGACCAAGGTAGTGATGAATAGGAAAAGGGAAGTAGATGAAATAATTCGATCGATATCTTCTCGTAATCAATTGAACCTGACCAAGGGGAGATTGACTGGGATAATTGGTAATGGTTAGTTGGCACACCATTATTGTCAACCAAGCGCCATGGTGATATTCGACCTTCACCTTCACAAGAGGGCTAGAAGAACATGAGTTATTGTCTTGTATGCTAATCTTCAATTATGGTTATGTTACCTAGGATAATTGAGTCAACGAACCATGAGGAACACAATTCCCAAGTTGCCTTGAGTGTTTTCCCACGTAGTAGTATAGTTATAATTTTACTTTTATTTTTGAATGACAACCCCTCCCCCTCTCCATTTAGAGATTTTAGTTATTGATACTTGATATGATTAGTAGTGAATCTTGTAGTCAAGCCTTGTATTCTGAATAGATTCGACCCTAACCTTTGGATAAGTTAATTGCTGACAGCGACCGCTTTCTTATTAAAGCGAGAACATCACCAAAAAATATGGCACCGTTCTAGGGAATACGGCTAGGTTTTGATTTTATTTCACTATTAGTTAGTTCTAGTATTGATTGCCAAAGTCACATATATTTTACTATTATTTTTTATTTTTGTTGTTTGATTTTATTTGCAGGGTGTACTAGGTTGTATGCCCAACACAAGGAGCTAAGGCAATCCCTTAGCTCCGCTCAATTTGGAGATCCATTGGATACCAAGAAGAATGGCTCAAGTGAATGAGGATATGGAGGTTGAGGAGGATATGAATACTAATAAGGATATGGGTAGAGAAGAGAATCCACAACAAAAGGGAAACAGGCCATAACTCAGGGACTTCAATGAAAACGCTTATGGATGAAATCAATATCGATTGAACCCTATGGCTATGGATGTTACCAGTGCTACAGTACTGCCTCATTTACCAGTAGATACTAAGTTCACTATATCGATGGATTGCTCAAAATGCTCCAAAACGATGGACTCTTCATAAGGCTACCTTCAGAGATTCCCCACCGTTATCTTCAAAATGTGGTGTTTGTTTATAAGAGTGTCATGGGGACACAAAACCTTTCTCTTGATGTTGTTGGTTTAAGAGAGTTTCCACTATCATTGATTGGAAATGCAACTGTATGGTTGTCCGAGCTTCCTCTGGATACTATCACAAGTTGGGTTGCGCTTTAGACAGTATTCCTTGAAAGATATTTCCTAAGATATAAAAAGTTGAAGCTTAAGGATCAAAATAACAACTTTGAGCAACTGCCATGTAATTCCATTAGCACATGGGAAAGGTTTACTAAATGCTTAAGGATGTTCCCTGAACACAAGATTGTTGATGATGCCTTGGTTGAGATTTTCTATTAGGTGCTTGATGAGATAGTCAAGCTTGTGCCGACATAATCATGGGAGGCATTTCCTAGACCAACCTTTTGCATTGATAGCAACAAGGATTGAGCAAGTGGTCAAAACAAATAGAGCATGGGGTCAATGAGAGCAAGGTGCGATGAAACCTTCTTGTGTAGTTAACACCAATAATAAGCAAGCAAAGGTAAACAAAGAGATCATGGAGCAACTTGCTCAACTTCAAACAAGTATGGACTTGGTTCTAAAGCAAAATCAAGCAAGTGTCAAGGCAGTCACTTACCAACCTCCAAAGGATCCTACCTATGATGATCCATTCTTTGAAGAGGATCCATGTTTTGTAAGCAACCAAGTAGCAGGTTTTCGGAACAACCCCCAAGGGTCTAATTCAGACTATTGGAGGCAAGGGTCCGAGAATCAAGATGGGAACTTCAACCGTGATGGGGTGTATGGAGATAACCAGGGTGGATGCTATGAGAGAGAGAGAGAGTACCAGACATCGAGTAGGGAAGAAGAGAGGGCTACAGGAATGATCTTTATATGCCACCTCACAATCATGATGTCAGATCAAGCTACTCCAGGATTGAAGTAATGTTTGAAAAGTTGTTGAAGCGAGCTGACCATCAAGATGAGACTTTAAAGGGAATGAAATCGAATATTTCAAGTATCAACCAATAAATAGAGTCTCACTCGATGGCAATCAAGCATCTTGAATAACAACTTGGGCAAGTGTCTTCATAATTAAAGCAATGCCAAAAGGGTACATTGCCAAGCAATACAGTTCAAAATCCTAAAAATAAAGGGAATTGCATGGGCGGTGATGACTAGGAGTTGCAAGAGCACCGTAGATCCTGCTATACCAGTAATTGTGGATGAAATTGATGAGCAGGGACTTCGTGCTGAATTTTTGGTAGAGGGAGAAAATCCAAAGGTAGTTGGGATGCAACAAGAAGAGGCAGGAGAGCACGAGAAATTGAAATCAATTCCCAAAACCCCTCCTCTTTTCCCTCAAAGGCTTAAGAAAAAGGAAGACGAGGGTAATGTTCCCAATTCTCTGTGTCACATCTAGGAATTATGCTTGGAGTGCCAATTTATGGCCTAAAAGATGTTTAAGAAAGATTATTAAGTTTGAGATACTCCCATAATTGCTACTTATAATTCTAAGAGTATGTTTTAAAAGATTTTTTTGGGATGACTTAGCACAGACAAGGCTAGAGGTTCGGACTCATCCCGTTAGCTGAGGCATGATTACCTTGAAGCTAAATCTCAATTTCCATAATTGTTTACCACCATAAGAGCCTTAGAGGCTAGGCTAGTGGATCCATATAGGCCCAAAAATTATGGAAGATTCAATTGTAAGTTACTAGCTTTCGGATATCAATGTTGGCAAGTAGATTCCCCTTTTCCTAATGGAAGAAGTACATTGGTCTTTTTCCAATGGACGAAGTTCATTGGAATCCATATAGTAGCTCACATGGTCTTACTGTTGGTTAGGGTCCGTTCCCACAAAGTTTACATAGTTTTATAATATGTCTTAATTTTGTGTGTTTAATATGGATCATCTCATATTGATCTGAGCCATATTCCTTGTGCATGATTAAGCTTATTCATGACTCATTAACCTTATGTATACTTATATGTTATGTTTAACTATGATGGCATCACAATTTTATCCATGCATTGCATCTCACATACTTAGTATATTCAAATGTACTAACACATATTTGTCTGCATGATTTAACCATGTAGGGAGAAGTAAATTTGCACTTGCTCATGGCTAGTAGTTGGATTTAAAGAATAGCTATTTATTATGGTGAGCCCTTAATTTAGGACTCCACCTATTTTCCACTTTGTATGTATTTGTTTAGAGAATGTATTTGTGGCCCTTCGAAGGCATTTACTTTCTATGTTGTCTACTATGGATGCTCTCTCTGTTTGATGGAAACCGACCTTACTGGTTCCTTCATATATATTAGTGGTATACTTATGGACGAATGATATTTTCAAAATTATATACTTTTTATGTCCTTTCATAGAAAAAGATGGGCCATAGCTCCTTTTCCTTAGGATTTATTTCGGAATACATTTCTATTTAATGCATATAAAAGCTTGAGATACTTAGATAGCTTGGGTAAGTTGCCTACGGGTATCTCATCTATAATGTGATGACTAGGACCCTTGGTCGGATTGTTACAAACTTTATATCATAGCATGAGGTTTTAAAATGTTCCTCGGATGTCCATGCATACCCCATAGCATTGTGTCTTATTCAAAGTTTTGAAGCGCGCCACTATCTTAAATGAGAGGCTATGAGATAGTTTAGGAAAGTCTTCCCTTTTTTATTATCCAATGTCATGCCTTAGAGTTGAGTAAGGTTTTTCGCTAACTAAAGATAGGCTTTTATTTCTTTCTAGATCATGCTACCTCGAAGAGCTCCCCAGAAATGAGGCACTATGGCAGAACAAGTCCCTCCACTCCAACAGGATGAAGGAATGTCTCATGTGGTGTTCTGAGCTGCCTTAATAGTATTGGCCCAAGCATTGGCTAACCAATCAAAAAAGGAGATATTCATACCGCTCCAAGTGCCTACCCCATCCGCCAAAGTGCAATACTTTACGCGAATGAACAAACTAGAATTTTACGGGTTGAAGGCAGATGAAGACCCTACAGAGTTTATTGAAGCGACCTATTAGGTTATGGAGGTGATAGGTGTGACATCAGAGGACAAGGTTGAGTTGGTGGCTTACCAACTTAAAGGGTTCACAAGATTTAGTATGAGCAAGAGGCCAATGAGAAAGGTCAAAAAGTGAGTCCCACTAATTTGGAGGAATTCAAGTATGGCTTCCTAGACCTGCTCATCCCTATTGATCCTAGGGAGCTGAAGGTCTAGGAATTCATCGAGTTGAATCAAGGAAACATGAGTGTAAAGGAATATTCCCTCAAGTTCACCCAACTATCCAAGTGTGCTCCATTCATGATTATGGATCCGAGGGCTTGCAAAAGCAAATTCATTTTGGGTTTCTCCAAGCTGGTATCCTAAGAATTAAAGATGACCATGAAGGAGAAGGATATTTCTTTCCTAATAATATATGCCAAAAAAATTGAAGAGGAGAAGCTCCAAAGGAGGGTAAGAAAGTCCAAACGGGTTCATGTCGATGGTGGTAATTACTTTTACCAAAGGATTGATGGCTATAAATCTCAACATGGCACAAGGTAAGGATCACTAACACTCTTCCTCCCTAAAAGGACAAAGGAGTTGTCCCAAAGCCCCAAAGTCCTAACTACCCCAAGTGTGGAATACCCCATAAGGAGGAATGCTTAGCAAGGTCCAACACTTATTTTACTTGTGGAAACCCCAGTCACCATGCCAAGGACTGTAGAGGTGGAGGCATAAGACCCCAAGTATATAGGAATCAAGCTTAAGGTACTCCCAAGGCCAACTGATTTTACTCCTTTAACAGTCCTTAATAGGTTGAGATATGGTCACCTGTATGTTATGAGTTTATGATTCTAATGCATATGCCTTTTTAGATGTGGGGGAATATTTGTCTTTTGTAACCCATTCTTTGCATATATGTTCATATGTATCCTGAAGTCCTATATGAGCCTTATGAGGTGAATAACCTTGTGGGTGAGTCTATCATAGCCTGAAGAGTGTATAGGAGTTGTTTGGTTTCTGTTCTGCATAAAGTAACTCCATGTGATTTAGTTGAGGTCTTCATGGTAGGATTTGATATAATTTTTGGGATGGATTGGTTGCTTGATTCCTATGCATCAATTGATTGTTGAACCTATAGGGTCAATTTCTAATTCCTTAATGAGTCAGTTCTTGAATGGAAAGGTAGCAACTCTTCATGTAGCAGTCAGTCATTTTATTTGTTAAGGCTCACAAGATGATTTCCAATGGGTGTATCTACCACTTGGTAAGGGTCAACGATGTCTCTTACAAAGTTACTTCCCTTGAGTTAATCCCTGTTGTGAATGAGTTCCCTGATGTCTTTCCAGATGAGTTATCAAGAGTCCCTCCTGAAAGGGAGACAAACTTTGGTATAGATCTTTTGCCCTATAGTCAACCTATCTCAATCACTCCTTATAGAGTGGCTCCCATAGAGTTGAAAGAGTCAAAGGAGCAACTAAATGATTTGTTGGAGAAAGGTTTCATTAGACTTAGTCAGTCTCCATCGAGTTCCCCGGGGCTATTTGTAAGAAAGAAGGATGGGTCATTCTATATGTACATTGATTACCGACAGCTCAATAAAGTCACCATCAAGAATAAGTATCCTCTCCCTAGGATACATAATTTGTTTGATCAACTACAAGGGGCCACTCATTTCTCCAAGATTGACTCGAGATCCGATTATCACCAATTAAGGTTGAGAGGAAGTGACATTTCTAAGGTGGATTTTTGATGTTCTGTCAGAATACAACACTTTTGATACTTAAAACATTGAGTTATTTGTGGTCTCAAAGAGATGTTAATGGATTTGATTCATTTTTATGTTTGATTTTCAAGATTACGGGATTTGGAAAGATTTTAGTCTAAGAGTGTAGTTGTTACAATTTTTGCTGAACAATGACAGACTTTATGGGCCATGAAAGGTTCCACGAGCCGTGGAGTGGGGTTCATAAGTGAGATTTAGTCAATGGCTGATTTTCTGAAGTTGTATCTACGGACTGTCAAACGAGCCATAGAATTATGTATGTGTCATAGATGAGGTTCTATACCCTGAGGATCAAAAATTAGGATTTTCTGAAAAGTTATTAGACAAAACCCTATATTAACTGTTGAAAGATCTCGTAGAAGTTTTGCCTAGATTTGAAGAATGAAGTTCACGAAGCCTAGGTAAGGGATGTAAAATTTTGTACAACCCGTAACCCTACTCGTATTACCTGTTGATCTAGTTTTTCTATTTTGTTTTGAATTTTTATTTTAAGTACTATCAATAAAGTTTTTAGATTACTTTAAGTAGAGGAGAGAGGAAAACGGCCAAAAACATTGATAGAAGTGCTTAGAACCACTTGAAACATTATTTGTGATTTTAATGCATAATTTGTGGTTTCTTGTGAAGAGTTGGTCTTGTTCCTAAATTCATACTTGTAAATGCTCAATTGTCTTATTCTATATCATGATTCTTGCATATACAATTTTTATGCATAACTAAATCCACAACTAGTGTTATAGGATCCATGAAGAACTAACAATGTAAAATCAAATAATTCGTAATTCTTGTAAAGTGTGAATGCATATGTTCATTAATTCTCTTTGTTTTGGTTGTTTTTTAATGTTGGCCAACATTAGAACTCGCCTAGTTAATAAATGGGATAAATTAATTAACAATATTTGATCAATTTCTTCTCATCTAATGTGCCAAACTGGATCAAATGGAGGTCGTACTATGATAATAAGTAAGGGTTAGTAATGTCACACTGCATGGATGGATCAAATCACGTAGTTAAATTTACCTCTTTCCTAGATTAAAGGGTTTGGTAAACGTAACTTATTGTTTTGCATGCAACACACTAGAAAAGAATGTGATTATCTGGTAATACCAAGTTAGAGAATCATGGGGAACACAATACCCTAGTTACTCTTCTTACTGATTTTACAACACTTGTTCTAGTTTAGATTTACTATTTGCAAATTACAAACTGTCATACCCCAAGCCTAGGGACTAGATGTGGAATAGTGCATGGGTAGCCCGAAGGGACCCCAAGCAAGCCTCTTAACATATTATTACACATCCTTGGTCGCAGAAGCAATAAAATACAACAAGAGATAGTAAATAGGGACAATGGGGCTAAGGGATGACTTCCATATCATAAACATTAAGAGTCAAGAGAGAGTCGAAGCTCATAGACTAATACAAAGTATGTCCAACAACACCTCTAAAACTTAGATACTTAGCGGGGGCCAAGACAAGCTACCAGGATCACCCTCATAGTTAACATATACAGAAAACAAGATAGTCTTGAAACAAGGTACAAACCCCTCGATCTGGTTATCAAGGTACAAATCCCTCGACATGGTTACCCGACGCGCAACTCCTGAGTAGTGCATGGTCAGATTCCAATATTACATAGAAGAAAAACCATATACAAATATTAAATTCATCATCATATAGTCATTCAACTAATAATACATGCATTGGACCTTCATTTCCTCAAGAAATCATAATCCAGACATTTTATCAAACACTTGGAAGGTGTGTAGTGCTAGAGTAAAACCATATAATTCAAGAGTGAAATCATGCCAGATACTTGTTAACACCCTCAAGACATATACATCAAAGCCTTTCATCAAATCGCACAATGTATCTTTGACTCCTAGGTCAAAACATTCTAAAACAATCATAATTTTATGAAACCCCAGCATGTGTAGTTAAATTTATAATAGATAAGACCTATGAGTAAATCAACTTTAAATCATGCGATTTTAGGTAAAAGAGAGCTTGGGTATCATGGGTGAAAGGAACTCATGAAAGAAAACGACATATCTTAGCGTTGGGGAATCCTTGAAGAAGATTGGAGATGGAGACTTAAAGGTTGAATAAGAACCTTAAGATCTGGATGAGTCTTGTGAAATGACCCCAAAAAGTGCCCAAAAATGTGCCTCGGAAGTGTCCGGAATCATAATTTCCATATATCTTAAAATCCATGTGTGATATCAACAATATGACTTCATATTCTCGTTCAAGGGGTCAAATTGAGTGGAAATGGGACTAACCTTGATTTAAGAGCAACCATATCAAATTTAGGAAATCACAAAATGCAATTTCTAGAGAGTATTCCACGCCCCCGGCGCGACGCGCCGAGGATACGCCTCCATGTATTTTTTTGTCCAGTTTTGGACCTCGATCTAAGACTTTTAATTCTTGGGTCTAAGTGTCACCAAGCATGAAAATACCTATACTTAGCCACTTTTCACCCTAATATCATTCATAACATTCCCCAACACTCATTCAAACACATAGCCAAATATTTTACTCCGAAACTCAAGTCTCAAAACTCATCCGGATTTAAAGGATCTTATTCAAGCTTTAAGTCTCCATCTCCAATCTTCATCACGTTCATCTCTAAAGTTAAGGTATATGGATTTCTTTAATTATATGAATTTCTTTCATGGGTTCCTTTCACCCATGATGCTAAACTTCCTTTTACCTTAAATTGCATGATTCAGATTTGATTTACAAAGGGGTTTTGTTTATTATGAAATATCACTCAAGCAATGTTGGGGTCTATGAAATTGTGACTATTTTACTATGTTTTGGGCTATGAATCTAAGATCTAATGTGAACTTTGATGAAGGATTTTGATGTATATTGCTTGATTGTGTTACCAAGTATCTATTAATGGTTTTACCTAGAATTTTCTAGCATTATAACACTCTTGAATTTCATGGTGTTATAGTAGCACTACACACACTCTAAGTATTTGATAAAATGATCGATTATGGGTCCTTCAGGAATTGAAGGTCCAATGCATGTCTTATGAGTTGAATGACTATATGATGATGAAATATTGATGAAATGAGAGCATGTATATGATTCTCTATATCGTGTTAGAATGTGACCATTCCCCACTCAGGGGTTGCGCACTGGTAATCTTGTCAAGGGGTTCGTACCTGGATAAATATGTCGAGGGTTTTATACCTTGATAACAATGTAGGGGGTTTGTACCTCAGTCACCACAGGTGGTAGCGGGTGATGATCTATCAACCATATTAGGGAGTTGTACCATGACAACCAGGTTGGGGGTTGGTACTCCAGTCACCAAGGGTGGTAGGGTGCGACGATCTACCAACCAATTGAAGGGGTTTGTACCTCAATCACCAAGGGTAGTAGGGTGCGATGATCCACCGATATGATAGTGGTCTCTTCTTACACATGTATTATGTTCTATATAATCATGTTTTACGTAAGCATTAATCATACATGCCATCTTACTATTTTGCTACCCATTGATGATTATTATGCATTTTACCTATGATGCCTCTCTATTATTGCATTGTATCCTACATACTTAGTACATTTAAATGTACTAATGCATACTCTATGCCTACATGATGTCACCATGTAGGAACCGGTGCACCGCTTGATCCTCCTCCTCCTCCACGAGGCTAGTACGAATGTCTCTCAAGCTAGTTGGTAAGTCCTCCATTCTAGGGACGTTACTTATGATCTCATGCTATCTATTAAGACTATCTTTCTTTGTTTTTGTATTAACTATAAAGGTGAGCCCGATTGCTTGTCATGGCCTCCGCTCTTATCTATGTAGTAGAGGTATTATTGGACTTGTTATGTATCTATGTTATGAGCCTTGAATCTATTGTTCTTGATGCCTAAGATATAAAAGTATTTCTTAGTCCTAGTTATTTGATTTAGTATCTCTTGATACTTGTTTTATTGTATCCACGACCAAGGGTATGCAATGATGTTCTAAGACGCATATCCCTTCGGGTTACCTTGCATCGTGTCACACCTAGGCCCTAGCCTTGGTTCGTGAAACACTTGGAATTAGACAAACTAGGTTGTTAGATCCTCGGAATCCAACACACCATATCGATTAGATTTTTGTTCATGGTCATGTTATGCACCACAATTATGTGCTAGAGGCTATGAGACATTTAGTAAATATTTCCCTTCTTCTTACTCTATGCCGTGCTATATAATTTGAAGTAAGGTTTCTCTCCCTAACGATTGTCCTTTGCTATGCTAGATCATGCCCAACATGAGAGAGAGAAGAGCTTGCGCACCCGAGTAGTAATCGGCTAATGCAGAGCTTCAGGATACTCTCACTCTGCTTGCATGAGTGGTGGCTATTCAATCCAACCAAGGGGCAGAAGCCCCTCATGCTCCAATACTAGCTTCTCTAGTGAGAGACTTCATAAGAATGAATCCCCTAGAATTCCATAGGTTAAAGGTGAGTGAGGACCCTCGAGAGTTTATTGATGAGATCTACAAGATTTTGTCTATCATGGGCGTGAGATCAGAGGATAAGGCGGAGTTGGCAGCCTACTAACTAAAAAGGTCATACAAGTATGGTACAACCAATGGAAGGACGAAAAGGGAGTAAACTATATGGTGCTTTGAGAGGAGTTGAAGGTGGCTTTGCTTAATCAATTCTTTCCACTTGAACTTAAGGAAGCTAAGTTGGTGGAATCTATGAATTTGAAACAAGGGTCTATGAGTGTGAGGGAGTATGCCCTCAAGTTCATCCAACTATTAAAGTATGCTCCACACTTGGCAGCTGACTCAAAATCTAGGATGAACAAATTTATGACTTGGTTAGTGAGAAGTGTCGGTGCACCATATGGATTAGTGACATGGACTTTTCATATTTGGTGACATATGATAAGCAAATGGAAGAGGAGAAATAGAGGAAGCAAAGGGGACAAGATGCCAAGAGGGCCCATTTTAATGGCCAGTTCCAAAGTCGAATGGGAGGCCAGTTCCACCAAAGCCAACAGTCTTCTCATGCTTCTACAATGACTTCCCAAGAACCCAAGGTGTTGGTGTGGTGGTTCCTAATGAGGTATGTCCTAGGTGTGATAAGGGTTATAAGGGCTATGCTTGAGAGATACTAATGCATGATCTGGTTATGGGGAAATGGGTCACAAAAAGGTGGATTGCCCACGAAATCACAACAAGGGCAAGGAGGTTCATCCATAAGGTGCTAATGCAGTTCTATGTTGATGTGTATGCATTGATTGATTTAGATGCCACCCTTCCTATTGTAACACCTTTTGTTACCAAAAAGTTCCATGTTGAGCCCGAATTATAACATGAGTTATATGAGGTGTCTACTCCTATTGGTTTATCTATTGTTGCTAGAGAGGTCTATAGAGATTGTGCCCTTTGCATTTTGCATAGAGTATTGCCTTGTGACCTTGTTGAATTGGACATGGTTGATTTTGATGTTATTCTTAGGATGGATTGGTTGTATGCATACTATGATTCTATTAATTATAGAACCCATAGGGTCAAATTCCATTCCCCAAATGAACCCATCTTTGAGTGGGAGAGTCATGATGTGGTGGTCAAGGGTAGGTTCATCTCTTGCATTAAGGCCCACAATTTGATCTCTAAGGGATGTCTTTAACCATATTTTCAGGGTTAGGGATATGGAGTCCAAAGTCCTTCCCATAGATTCGGTTTTGGTTGTAAGTGAGTTTCTTAATGTCTTCCCAAATTACTTTCCCAGAGTTCCTCCCAACAGGAAGATTTCTTTCCCGATACTCAACCCATTTCTATTCCCCCTTACCATATGGCCCCAGTGGAGTTGAAGGTGTAGAAGGAACAACTAAGGGACTTTTTGGAGAAGGGATTTACTAGGCCTAGCCAATCACCTTGGGTTGCACCGATGTTGTTTGTGAAAAATAACAATGGGTCCCTTAGAATGTGTATTGACTATCGGAAACTTTATAGGGTCACCATCAAGAATTAGTATCCTCTTCCAAGGATTGATGATTTGTTTGACCAATTGCAAGGGGCTAGCAATTTCTCTAAGATTGAACTTCAGACCGGGTATCATCAACTAAAGGTGAGGGAGTGTGATTTCCCAAGACGGCCTTTTAGACTAGATATGGGCATTATAAGTTTGTTGTGATGTCTTTTGGGTTGACCAATGCACCGGCCATGTACATTGACCTTATGAATAAGGTCTTCAAACCCTACCTTAATTCATTTGTTGTGATATTTATTGATGATGTTTTGATCTATTCTCGTGGTGAGGAGGAGCATAGGGCTCATTTGAGGGTTATGTTGCAAAGAATGAGGGAGAAGAGACTATATGCTAAATATGAAATGTGTGAATTTTGGTTGAAGGAGGTTGCCTTCCTAGGACATATGGTGTCAGGGGTTGGCATTAAGTTGGATCCTAAGAACACCGATATGATTAAAAATTGGCCTAGACTATTGACCCCGTCGGACATTAGGAGTTTCTTGGGCTTAGCAGGATATTATTGGAGATTTGTGAATCAGTTTTATTCTATTGTGTCTCCTATGACTAAATTTACTCAAAAGAGGGCCAAGTTTGTGTGGATCGATGAGTGTGAGAAGAGCTTCCTATCCTTGAAAAATAAGCCTGTGTTTGCTCCTATAATGTCACTACTAGAAGGGCTAGAGGGATTTGTTGTGTATTGTGATGCTTCTAAATTTGGTTTGGGTTGTGTTCTAATGCAAAATGATAAGGTGATAGCCAATCCTCCTAGGCAACTCAAGGTGCATGAAAAGAACTATCCTACCCTTGATCTTACACTAGCCACCGTGGTATTTGGACTAAAGATTTGGCGTCGTTACTTTTATGGGGTGCACCTTGATGTGTTCATCGATCATAAAAGCCACTAATATGTCTTCACTCAAAAAGATCTAAAATTGAGACAAAAGAGATGCTTAAAACTTCTAAAGGACTATGACATGAGTGTGCATTACATCCGGGTAAGGCTAATGTGGTGGCAGATGCATTGAGTAGGGTGTCTATGGGTAGCCTAGTTTATGTTAATTGTGGTGATAGGGAGGTGGCTAGGGAGGTCCATCATTTGGCTAGATAGGGAGTTAGGTTTGGGGAAGTGGTTAATTGTGGTATTGTTGTTATTGATGATTCTAAGTCTTCGTTGGTTGAGGAGGTGAAAGCTAAGCAAGATCTTGATCCCTTCTTACTAGAATTGAAGATTTTTGTTGGTCATAGGAAAGTGGTGGTTTTCAGCCAAGGGCGAGATGATGCACTTAGATACAAAGGTAGATTATGTGTGCCTTGTGTTGATGGATTGAGAGAGAGACTTCTTGATGAGGCTCATTGTTCTTCCTATTCTATTCACCTCGGTTCTACTAAAATGTATAGGGATTTGGGAGGGGTGTATTAGTGGGGAGGCATGAAGAAAAATATTGCAAAATTTGTGTCCGGTGTCAATAGTTGTCAACAAGTCAAGGCTGAACATCAAAAGTTGGGCGGCCTAACCCAAGACACACCACATGCCCTAGGAAAGCAACCTCCTTCAACAAAAGTTCACACTTTTCATATTTAGCATACAATTTCTCCTCCCTCAATCTTTGCAACACAACCCTTAAATGAGCCCTATGCTCCTCCTCACCATGATAATAGATCAAAATATCATCAATGAAAACCACAACAAAGGAATCAAGGTAGGGTTTGGAGACCCTATTTATAAGGTCCATGAAGAAGGCTGGTGCATTGATCAACCCAAAAGATATCAAACCAAACTCATAATACCCATATTTAGTCCAGAAGGCCGTCTTGGGAATATCACACTCCCTCACCTTCACTAGATGATACTGGACCGAAGATCAATCTTAGAGAAATGGCTAGCACCATAGAATTGGTCAAACAAATCATCAATCCTTGGAAGAGGATATCTATTCTTGATGGTGACCCTATTGAGTTGCCGGTAGTAAATACACACCCTAAAGGACCCATCCTTCTTTTTCACAAACAACACCGGCGCACCTCCAAGGTGATTGGATAGGCCTAATGAACCCTTTCACCAATAAGTCCCTCAATGGTTTCTTCAACACCTTTAACTCCGCCTAGGCCATACAGTGAGAGTGAATAGAAACGAGTTGAGTATTGGGAAGAAGATCTATACAAAAATCTATTTCCCTTTTAAGAGCAAAACTAGGAAGGTCATTTAGGAAGATGTCAATAAATCTATTTACAACTGGAACCGACTCTATGGGAAGGACTTTAGACTCCATATCCCTAACCCTCACAAGATTGTAAAGACACCCCTTAGAGATCATCTATGAGCTTTAATGCAAGAGATGAATCTACCCTTGACCACTACATCTTGACTCTCCTACTTAAGGATGGTTCATTTGAAAATTGGAATTTCACCCTACGGGTTCTAAAATCAATAGAAGCATAGTATGCAGGAAACCAATCCATCCTAAGAATGACATCAAAATCAACCATGTCCAACTAAATAAGATCACAAGGTAACACTTTATGCAAGATGCAGATAGGACAACTTCTATAAACTTTCTTAGCAACAATAGATGCACCAATAGGAGTAGACACCTCATATGAGTCATGCAATAACTTGAGGTCAACATGAAACTTTTTGGCAACAAAGGGGTTAACAAAAGAAAGAGTGGCACCCGGATCAATCAATGCATATACATCAAAGTCGAGAATTTTCAACATACCGATAACAAAATTGGGGATTTCATCAACCCCTTGCCTCATTGTGCCTTTGGGCACCATCTTGTTATCCAACTCTCCCCAAAGGGACTGCATTAGCACCTTGAGGAATCTCCTTACCCTTGTTGCAATTTCGAGGGCAATCTATTGCCTTATGTCCCATTTCTCCACAACCTTAGTGAGAAATGGTATCCCTCAAGCATGGGCCACCATAACCCTTACCACACTTCGGACACACATTAATAGGAGCCACACCTCTACCACGTTGGGCCCTCGGAAACTCATTTGCAACCCTCCTTGGAAATGCATGAGAAGACACTTGGCCTCGTTATAATAAGCCACTCTTTTGGAACTTACCCTCAAAAAGGGATCTCTTGGCCTCATGACCCCTTCTCTTCCACAATTTCTCCTCTTCCATTTGTTCATCATAGGTGATCAAACGTGACAAGTCCATGTCATTAGATAATACGATGGACTGGCATACTTTACTAACCAAGTCAGAGACACCCATAACAAATTTATTCATTCTTGACATTGGGTCAGAAATCTAGTGAGCAGTAAACTTTGAAAGTTGGGTGAACTTGAGGGCATACTCCCTCACACTCATGGACCTTTGTCTCAAATTCACAAATTTTTCCAACTTAGCTTTCCTAAGTTCACGGGGGAAGAAGCGATTAAGGAAATCCACCGTGAACTCCTCCCAAAGCACCACACTGTTGACTCGAGATTCCACCTTCCATTGGTTGTACAATATTTGTGCTACCCCTTTAAGTTAGTAAACTGCCAACTCTGCCCATAGAATTTTGGGGGATTCATTCTCATGAAGTCTCTCACCCAAAGGCTGGTGTACCAGCATGAGGGGCTTGGGTCCCTAGATTTGCTTGGTTGGCCACCACTTGTGCAAGCAAGGTGAGAGCATCTCTAAGCTCTCCATTGGTCGGTTTCCCCTCGGGTGTGCGGGCTCATCTCCCTCTTGTGTTAGGCATGATCTAGCATAGCAAACAAAAACCATTAGAGGAGGAAATCTTACTTCAATTCCATAGCATGACTTAGAATATGAAGAAGGGAAACAATTCCTAAAATGTCTCATAGCCTCCACAACACAACCACGAATAAGAGTCTAATCAACACAGTGTGTTGGACTATGAGGATCTAACAACCTAGTGCTCTGATACCATCTCTATCATGATCCAAGCCTAGGGCATAGAAGTCACCTGCGAATAGGGAACTCGAAGGAATCCCAAACAAGCCTCACAACTTATCATTACACATCTTTGGTTGCAAAAGCAATTAAATGACATTGAGATAGACATAAGCAAAGGGATTTGGGACTAAGGGTAATCTTCATATCATATCATCAAGAAACAAGAGAGTCAAGATTCATAATTTAGATACATATCATGTCCAACAACACCTCTACTACATAGATTAGAGCGAGGGACAAGATAAAGCAATCGGGCTCACCCTCATAGTCAATATGTTATCGAAAGAGAGAAAAGTCTGAATACAATGCAAGAGATCATAAGTAATATTCTCGGAATGGAGGACTCACCACTTGCTTTGTAGAGAAATCGCACTAGCCACGTGGAGGAGGAGGAGGATCAAGTGGGGCTTTGGTTCCTACATGGTGACATCATGTAGGCATAGACTATGTGTTAGTACGTTTGAATGTACTAAGTATGTAAGATACAATGCAATAAGAGGTATGTGACATAATCGAATGGATAAATATAGGCAATGGGTAACATATAGAAATATGGCATACATGATCAATGCTTAAAAATATGCTTACAATGAACATAACATATGTGTACAAAGAGACCTCTATCTATTGGTGGATCGTTGCACCCTACCACCCTTAGTGACTGCGGTACAAACCCCGTTAATAGGTTGGTGGATCCTCACACCCTACTACCCATGGTGCAGGGTAATAACACCCCGGTAGGTTGGTGGATCATCTCACCCTACCATCTATGATGCCAGAGTACTAACCTCCCGAAAGGTTGGTAGATTATCTCACCCTACCACTCGTGGTGCCGGAGCACGAACCCCTGATAGATTATCAAGGTACTAACCCCTTGACAAGGTTACCCAGCGCACAATCCCCGAGTAAGGCATGGTCACATTCCAACACTATATAGCAGAATATCATATATATACATATATATTCATCTCATTATCATTTCATCATTATATTATTAATATAGTCATTCATCTCATAAGACATGCATTAGACCTTCAATCCCTCAAGAAATCATACCCGGACATTTTCTCAAACACTTAAAGGGTGTGTGGTGCTAGTGTTAAACCATGCAATTCAAGAGTGAAATCATGCTAGGAAATTCAATGTAAAAGCTCCAATAGATACTTGGTAACACCGTCAAGCAATAAACATCAAAATCCTCCATCAAACCTTCAATACACCTTAGCTTCATCGCTTAAAACATAGTAAAATAGTCACAATTTCATAAGCCCAAACATAGTGTGCAGTGATTTTCATAATAGATAAGACCCATGAGTATACCAACTTTAAATCATGCAATTTTGAGGAACAGAAGCTTGGGCATCATGGGTGAAAGAAACCCATGAAAGAAACTCACATACCTTAGCTTTGGAGATGAACTTGGTAAAGATTAGGGATGGAGACTTAAAGCTTGAATAAGAACCTTGAAATTTGGATGAGGGTTTGAGATTTGAATTTAGGAGTGAAATATTTAGCTAAGCTTTTTTGGTGAGTATTGGGAAATGTTTAGAATAATAGAAGGGTGAAAAATGGCTAATTGTAGGTATTTGTACATTTGTGGACACTTAGTCCCAAGACTTAAAAGTCTTGAACCACAAGAAAAATCACTTGACAGGAAATGTACATCCCCGTGTCGCCGAAAGGATGCGAAGGCAAAATTTATTCATCTGTGCCTAATTTTGACCCCTTGAACAAGAATATGAAATCATATTTTTGATATCAGGCACAGATTTTGAGATATATGGAAATTCCAATTCATTACAATTTTGAGGCATATTTTTGGACACTTTTTGGGGTCGTTTCAATATCTTCCTCGTGGGAACATTCATCCCCGAATGTAAAAGAGACGTATATGAGATGCACAAACATGACAATTTTAGTTCACTTAGAGATGCAACAATGCACTTAAACATCATTTCAAAAATTTCATCATAAGTGGAAAATCATCATGAACTTGTCAATTTAAACATGAACATATGCAATGATGGGGCTAAACTTAAGACTTAATATCATATGAAGGACTTAGATAAATACCTTAGGCTTGAGTTTAGTGTCAAAGGTAAGAATATCGCTTTTGCATGTCTGCTTCAGCCTCCCAAGTAGCATTCTCAAATTATTGATTCCTCCAAAGGACCTAAATGGAAGCCACATTTTTGTTTCTCAACCTCTTCACTTGCCAATCCAAAATCTGAATTGGAACCTCTTCAAATGTCAAATTATCCTCAACAACGCCCACAACATCAAGAGACACAACGATGATAGGATCACCCACACATTTTCTCAATATGGACACATGGGACACCGGATGAACCAATTCCATCTCACTAGGCAACTTCAATGCATAAGCTACCTTGCCAACCCTCCTCATAACCTCATAAGGACTGATATATCTTGGGCTTAACTTGCCCTTCTTATCAAAATGGACCACACCCTTCATGGATGAAACTTTTAGGTAGACCCAATCACCAACTTTGAATTCAAGGTCTCTTCTTTTCACATTGGCATAGGATTGTTGACAACTTTGGGCTATCTTTAGCCTTTCCCTAATCATCCTAACCTTCTCAAGATCCTACATAATCAGATCTGGTCCCAACAAATCTACCTCACCAACCTCAAACAAACTGACCGGTGATATATAACGTCTCCTATAGAGAGCCTTAAAAGGAGCCATACTTACATTAGAATGATAGCTATTGTTGTAGGCAAACTCAATCAACGGAAGATGATCATCCCAACTACCTTTAAGCTCCAACACACATGCTTTAAGCATATACTCGAGGGATTGGATGGTCCTCTCGACTTGGCCATCCATTTGAGGGTGGAAAACCATAGAAAGCTTAACTCTAGTACCAAGACCCCTTTGAAAGATCTCTGAAAATGTGAAGTAAATTAAGCCCCACAATCTGATACAATGGATAAAGGAACCTCATGCAACTATACCAAGTCATGTATGTACAACCTTGCATAACCTTCAGTCCCATATGTGATCTTAATCGGTAGAGAATGGGCCGATTTTGTCATCCTATCAACCATAACCCAAATGAAATCAAAACCATTTCTAGTCTTGGGCAACCCAACTACAAAATCCATATTTATCTCTTCCCACTTCCAAGTAGGAACCACAATGTCTTGGGTTAGGCCACCCGGCCGTTGATGTTCGGCTTTGACTTATTGACAACTATGACAACTGGAAACAAATTTGGCAATGTCCCTTTTCATGCCTCCCCACCAATACACATCCCTCAAATCTCTATACATTTTGGTGGAGCTGGGGTGGATAGAATAAGAAGAGTTGTGGACCTCATCAAGGATCTTTTCTATTAAACCATCAACACAAGGTACACACAACCTACCTTGGTACCTAAGGGCACCATCTCCCTCATGGGAGAAAACCTCCACTTTGTCGTCTTTCACCAAGGCCTTCAATTCAAGAAATGAGGAGTCAATATCTTGTTTTTCCATCACCTCATCAACCAAAGAAGACCTAGACCCATCCACAACAACATCACCACTACCAACCTCCTCCAATCTAATCTCCAATCTAGCTAACTGATGTACTTCCCTAGCCGCCTCCTTCTCAACACCATCAACATGAGGTAGGCTACCTATGGACACTCTATTCAAGGCATCCGCCATCATATTTGCCTTACCTGGATGATAATGCACACTCATATCATAGTCTTTAAGAACTTCTAGCCACCTTCTTTTCCTCAAGTTGAGATCTTTTTGAGTGAAGACATGTTGGAGTCTCTTATGATTGGTGAACACATCAACATGCACCCTATACAAATAATGTCACCAAATTTTCAAAGCAAATAATACAGCGGCCAATTCAATATCATGAGCAGGGTAGTTCTTTTCATGCACTTTGAGTTGCCTAGAAGCATAAGCTATCACCTTACCATTTTGCATTATCACACAACCTAAACCCACTCCAGAAGCATCACAATACACACAACAAATCAGTCAAGCCCATCCGATAGTGACAATATAGGAGCGGACACAAGCTTATCTTTCAAGGTTTGGAAACTCCTCTCACATTTATCGATCCACTTAAAGTTAATGTTCTTTTGAGTCAATTTTTTTCATAGGGGAAGCAATAGAAGGGAACCCATTCACAAACCTCCAATAATACCCTGCTAAACCCAAGAAATTCCTAATGCCCGATGGGGTCAATGGTCTAGGCTAATTTCTAATCACATCGGTCTTTTTAGGATCCACCTTCATGCCATTCCCCGACACCACATCCCTTAGGAAAGCAACCTCCTTCAACCAAAATCCATACTTTTCATATTTAGAATACAATTTCTCCTCCCTCAATCTATGCAACACAACCCTCAAATGAGCCCTATGCTCCTTCTCACCATGAGAATAAATCAAAATATCATCAATAAATACCACAACAAAGGGATAAAGACCACAACAAAGGAATCAAGATATGGTTTAAAGGCCCTATTCATAAGGCCCATGAAGATGGTCGGTGCATTGGTCAACCCAAAAGACATCATAGCAAACTCATAATGCCTATATCTAGTACAGAAGGTTGCCTTGGGAATATTACACTCCCTCACCTTCACTTGATGATACCCATACTGAAGACCAATCTTACAAAAATGGCTAGCCCCGTGCAATTGGTCAAACAAATCATCAATCCTTGGAAGATGATACCTATTCTTGATGGTGACCCTATTGAGTTGTCGGTAGTTAATACACACCATAAGGGACCCATCCTTCTTTTTTCATAAACAATACTGGTGCACCCCAAGGCAATTGGTTAGACGTAATGAACCCCTTCTCCAACAAGTCCCTCAATTGTTCCTACAACTCCTTTAACTCTGTCGAGGTCATACGGTTAGAAGGAATAGAAATGGGTTAAGTACTGAGAAGAAGATCTATACCAAAATCTATTTCATCTTCAGGAGGAACACCAAGAAGGTCATTTGGGAAGACATCTGGAAATTCATTTACAACCGGAACCAACTCTATAGGATGAACTTTAGACTCCACATCCCTAACCTTCACAAGATGGTAAAGATAACCCTTAGAGATCATCTTATGGGCTTTAATGCAAGAGATGAATCTACCCTTGACCACCATATCTTAACTCTTCCACTCAAGGACGGGTTTATTTGGAATATAAAAACTGGAATTTGACCCTATGGGTTCTACAATCAACACAAAGCATAATAGGCATGCAACCAATCCATCCCAAGAATGACATCAAAATCAACCATGTCAACCTCGACAAGATCACAAGGTAACACTTTATGCAAGATGCAAATAGGATAACTTTTATAAACTTTTCTAGAAAAAGTAGATGCACCAATAGGAGTAGATACCTCATATGATACATGAAATAACTCGTGGTCAACATGGAACTTTTTGGCAACAAAGGTGGTAACAAAAGAAAGAGTGGCACCTGAATCAATCAATGCATATACATCAAAGTCAAAGATTTTCAACATATCAGTAACAACATCGGGGACTTCATCACCCCCTTGCCTCCCATGCAAAGCATAAAACTAATTTTGCCTTAGGGAACCATCTTGTTGGTCACCATCTCCCCAAAGGGACCGCATTAGCTGCTTGAGGACGAATCTCCTTATCCTTGTTGTGATTTCGAGGGAAATCTATTGCCTTATGTCCTATTTCTACACAACTATAGCAAGCAAGGGTATCCCTCAAGCAGTTCGGGCACACATCAATAGGAGCCACACTCCTACCACCTTGGGCCCTTGGAAAATCATTTGCAACCCTCCTTGGAAATGCATGAGAAGACCCTTGTCCTCGTTGGAATTAGTACTCTTTTGGAACTTACCCTCAAAACGGTCCCTCTTGGCCTCATAACCCCTTCTCTTCCTCAATTTCTCCTCTTTCATTTCTTCAGCATAGGTCATCAAAGGTGATAAGTCCATGTCACTAATCAATATGGGCGGACCAACATTCTTCACTAAGCAAGTTGAAGACACCCATAACAAATTTGTTCATTCTCGATCGTGGGCCAGCAATTAAGTGAGGAGCAAACTTTGAAAGTTGGGTGAACTTGAGGGCATACTCCCTCACACTCATGGACCCTTGTCTCAAATTCATGAATTCCACCAACTTAGCTTCCCTAAATTCAAGGGGAAGAACTGATTAAGTAAGGCCATCTTGAACTCCTCCCAAAGCACCACATAGTTGACTCCCTTTTCCTCCTTCCATTGGTTTTACCATATTTGTGCTACCCCTTTAAGTTGGTAAGCCGCCAAATCCGCCTTATCCTCAGTCCTCACACCCATAATAGAAAAAATCTTGTAAACCTCGTCAATGAATTCTTGAGGATCCTCACTTACCTTTGACCCATGGAATTCTCGGGGATTCATTCTCATAAAGTCTCTCACCCCAGAGGTTAGTGTAGGAGCATGAGGAGCTTAGGCCCCTAGATTGGCTTGATTGGCCACCACTTGAGCAAGCAAGGTAAGAGCATCCCTAAGCTCTCCATTGGTCGATTACTCCTCGGGTATGTGGGCTCGTCTCCCTCTCATGTTAGGCATGATCTAGCATAGCAAAGAACACACGTTAGGAGAGAAAAGCTTATTTCAACTCTATAGCACGACTTAGAACATGAAGAAGGGAAATAATTCCTAAAACATCTCATAGCCTCCTATTCATAGTTGTGGGGCACAACGTAACCATGAATAAGACTCTAATCAATGCGGTGTATTGGACTTTGAGGATCTAACAACCTAGTGCTCTGATACCATCTTTGTCACGACCCAAGCCTAGATATGACCTGCGAATGGGAAACCTGAAGGAACCCCAAACAAGCCTCATGGCTTATCATTATACATCCTTGGTCGCAAAAGCAATTAAATGACATTGAGAAATTGACATAAGCAAGGGAATTTAGCACTAAGGATAAACCTTCATATCATAACATCGAGAAACAAAAGAGTCAAGATTCATAACTTAGATACATATTATGTTTAATAACACCACCTCTACTACATAGATAAGATCAGAGGCTAAGACAAAGCAATCGGACTCACCCTCATAGTCATATGTAACCAAAAGAGAGAAAAGTCTTAATACAAATCAAGAGATCCTAAGTAACGTCCTCAGAATGGAGGACTCACCAATAAGCTTGATAGAAGTTGTACTAGCCACGTGGAAGAGGAGGATGATCAAGCGGTGCACCGGTTTCTACATGGTGATATCATGTAGGTATAGAATATATGTTAGTACATTCGAATGTTCTAAGTATGAAGGATGCAATGCAACAAGAGGTAAGTGACATAATCGAATGCATAAGTATAGGCGATGAGTAACATATAGCAATATGGAATGTATGATCGATGCTTAAAAACATACTTACAATGAACATAACATATGTGTAAGAAGAGACCACTATCTATAGGTGGATCATCGCACCCTACCACCCTTGGTGATTGTGATACAAACCCCATCAATAAGTTGGTGGATCGTCATACTCTGCCACCCGTGGTGCCAGAGTACTAAACCCCCGGTAGGTTTATGGATCGTCTTACCCAACCACCTATGGTGATGGAGTATTAACCCCCGATAGGTTGGTGGATCGGCTCACCCTACCACCTATTGTGCTGGAGTACTAACTCCCGGTAGGTTGGTGGATCATCTCACCCTACCACTCGTGGTGCCGAACTACTAACCCCTGGAGTACTAACTCCCATGGTAGGTTGGTGAATCATCTCACTCTACCACTCATGGTGTCGGAGTACTAACCCTCTGATAGGTTATGAAGGTACGAACCCCTTGACAAGGTTACCCGCCGAGCGACCCCCGAATAGGGCATGGTCACATTCCAACACTATATAAGAGAATATCATATATACATACATATACATTCATCTCATATCATTTCATCATCATATAGCTATTCATCTCATAAGACATGCATTGGACCTTCAATCCCTCAAGAAATCATAGCCGGACATTTTCTCAAACACTTAGAAGTTGTGTGGTGCTAGTGTTAAACCATGTAATTCAAGAGTGAAATCATGCTACGAAATTCAATGTAAAAGCTTCAACAGATACTTGGTAACACCCTCAAGCAATAAACATCAAAACTCTTCATCAAACTTTTCAATAGACCATAGATTCATGGATCAAAACATAGTAAAATAGTCACAATTTTATAAGCCCAAACATAGTGTGTAGTGATTTTCATAATAGATAAGACCCATGAGTAACCAATTTTAAATCATGCAATTTTGAGGAAAAGGAAGCTTGGGCATCATGGGTGAAAGGAACCCATGAAAGAAACCCACATACCTTAGTTTTGGAGATGAACTTGCTGAAGATTGGGGATGGAGACTTGAAGCTTGAATGAGAACCTTGAAATTCGGATGAGGGTTTGAGACTTAAATTTAGGAGTGAAATATTTGGCTAAGTGTTTTTGGTGAGCGTTGAGGAATGTTTAGAATGATATGAGGGTGAAAATGGCTAAATGTAGGTATTTTTACATTTGGGGACACTTAGGCCCAAGACTTAAAAGTCTTGGACCGTAAGAAAAATCATTGGACAAGAAATCTACATCTCTGCGTCGTGGATAGGATGCGAAAGCCAAATTTCTTCATCTGCAAACCCTTGACGTGTCGTGCTAGGGGCGCGAAATGATCTCTGGAAATCTCATTTTGGCAATTTTGAATTTTGATATGGCTGCTCTAAAATCGGGTTAGACCCTTTTCCTACTAATTTTGACCTCCTGAACAAGAATATGAAGTCGAATTTTTGATATCATGCATGAATTTTGAGATGTATGGAAATTATAATTCTAGGCACTTCCGAGGCACATTTTTAGGCACTTTTTGGGGTCGTTTCATCTTGTCCTTCATTCTATTCTATGTCTTAGAAGCATTGTTAGACATTAGTTGAACTCCATGTACTAGTTTGTTATGTCTTATGCTATTTGCTTATGGAGACTGTGATTATATCTATCTTATGTTGTTGATGTTATGATGATATGTTCATGATGAGATGTGAAAATGTGGAAAGTTCTAAGTCCCTTCTATCCCCATAGCATGATTCATACTTACTCGCCCCTTAGTTCCTATGTGTTGTGTTATGTGAATCTATGCAAATACCTATACCTATGACATCCCCATAGCGTGAGTCTTACTTATCTGCCCCTTATAAACTATGTGCTTGTTGTTCAATTATGCGCTTCCGAACCAATGACGTATATATGGATGCTTGAGGCTTGTTTGGGGACTCTTGGGTTCCTATTCGCCATATCACTCCAGGCCCTAGGCCCAGGTCATGGCAGATTAAGCTAAGCGTGAACCATATTCCCAATGGGATTGATCCTAGCCTTAATTAGGTTCTATATTTCGCTACGACCGCTTAAACATTCAGCAGGAGGTGTAATTTGGGCATTATCAATAGTATCCATCTTCATTCTCTCGAAATCCAAATCTTTTCTCTCAAGTCTTCTACTCCAAGCAAGCTAAAGTTCCAGGGATATTTAAATATTCTCTTTCATATTAAAACTAGGTATGACGGAAATTTATCAATGGGTTCCTATTCATCCATTAAGTCCCAAAGAAACCTTAATTTTTATACTTATTATTCTTTTGAATTTTAGGATTTCATGATTTTTTCATGGATTCAATTGAATTTAAGTTATCCTGATTGATCTTATTATGCACGATTTCATCATACTTCAATATTTTCATTAATCCGTGTTATGCAAGTATTAAATGCTATGAACTCAAGATTTGTTGATATACATGCATTATGAAATAAGGATTTTATGAATCCAAAGATGCTATTAGATAAAATATCAATCAGTTTCATGAAAATAGAAAGCTTTCGGTTGATGTACTTCTCATTATGAAAGATTATCATGATTTAGTTGCTTTAGGAAATATCAAAGATGCTATTAGATAAAATATCAATTAGTCTCAATGAGTTTGTTAGGAAACCATGATTTACAGGAGATATTCTTATGACTATGAGATAATGTCATAAATGATTCAGTAATACTAGACTCTTACCGTTTTACAAGTCGTGAATATGATTATGATTATGCATGTTTTTCATTGGGAGTTTTCTTAGCATCAAGGGGATCTTTGGACGAAGTCTCACCTATTAGTAGAAGCTTGAGACCCTTAGAAGCAATCTACTTGCCCTAGAACTACATGCTTTGCAAGACTTTATCTTAATTGTCTTTAGCTAGTAGATCCACCTAAGCTTGTGAATATGGTCCTTACCTAGACATGTAAAACACTCTTGTGTGTGTGTGTGGAAGTAGTACATTGAACTTCATGTTATAACTCACATGGTTTATGTTGGTTAACAGTATCTCCCACAAAATTTTATGATTTTCTCATATGTTATGACTATGATTATGATTTAAAGAAGAATGCATGACCGTGTACTATATTTTATAAAATTACATGATCAGCTTTATGTTATGCTTCTTTACATTGCATTATCAAGTTTTTAGAATTATGCTATTAATTAGTTATATTCATTCATCTTTCCTCATATGCAATACATTTCAAATACTAACCGCATACATTTGTCTATATTGTTTATTATATAGGTTCTGGCATACATCCATCTGAACATAATTAGAATAGATTCCTATCAGCCTAGTATAGCTTTTGGTGAGTCCTCATATTTCAAGGACATTGCCACACTTATGTTTCCTTTATGTCATTTCTACTTTATTTGTTTCAGTTTGTGATTGTTCAAATAAGCTAGGGTTTGTCGTTCTATGCATCATGTAGTAGAGGCTCAATGTCACATTAGTATTTCCGCATTATGGTCTTTGTACTTAGTTTTCCTTATATGACAAGTTTATCTTTTTGAGACTTGTATTACACTTTCATATTATTTCACTCATGTTGTTATCTTAGTGTCACGTTATGACCTGTGGTTAAGCTTAGAGTCTCGAGAAATTCTAGGTACCATATCACATTAGGAAATAGTCTTGGATTGTGACACTCAATCTCTACATCGACTATTTCAGTTTAGGTTTATGAATTTTAATGTCATGTCAAACCATGGTTAAGCTTGGAATCACTTGTGACTGTAAGCACCATACTATGGCTAGAGGGTAGCCTCAGATCATGACAATTATCATTGGCCTTATGTATTATTTGGCTGATTTTTGTGCAGATTGCTCTATATAAAGACCTTGTTCGACCATGCGGCTTTACTTATCAGTTGAACATATGATAGTCCTATTGGCTCAAGTAGTTTAGGAGTATATTTATATGAGTTATATCGAGTGCACTCAGTCAGGTGGGACACCGAGTGTCTGTCGCACCTCACGATGTTTGGGGCATGACATGTTTGATTATACTATCAACATGATACCCATGTTAGATCCCTTTTATTTGATAAAAAGTCCACCAAAGTGTATTCTTCTGTTTAAAAATTCATTTATTTTAAAGTTGGAACTCCCATACTTGTTGATTTTTTGTGTCAAATTAAACTACTTTACATAAATTAAGAATAAATGAATTTTTAGTAAAAATTAGTAGCCATGTGTAGAAACTAGTAATTTACCCACAATGTGAATCTTAATAGAAGAAATGGATTTCGTACTTGCATTTGCTGGATTTCAGCAGTATCCTTATCAAGAAGAAGCTGGTTGATTACGATGTAGCATATTTGTAAAATTGTCTGGTTCCAAAAACAATTCTACTAAACTTGATGAATGCAGTCACAGACAAAATGTTAAGACGGCTTAAGCATTCAGTCCATTGGTTAAATTTTAGCAAAACGTTATGTTACGTTGGAGTGCCGTAAAAACATTCATTAACATCAAACACAAAAGAAAGAAAACAACAATAAAAAAGAGAGATGCAGCGCAGTAATATAAAACCTAAACTATAAACTAACACACTTCATCGCAATAGAATCTTTGTGATGCCTGCCTTCTTTTTTTGGGTCATCCTCCAGCAAGCAAGTAAACATATATACATTACCTGAAATAACTAGCTTTTCCCCAAAACGGGAAACGTAAACTTTTGTAGTGGGAAACCAATTACCAAGGAGCTGGTATAGAGAGTATACAATGATTACAACAATATAGCCTAATTCTAAAAAATACAACCATAAACAATTGGAGAAGACCAACAAAATTACAGGAATATATGCAAAAAGAAACATAACAAGCAGAAATGCTATTGACAGCATTTGTACATTAGAACACAGACCTGACTAAAAATCAGTCTATTGTTATTTTTGCCGGGAAGTAAATTCCACGAGCCTGGTCTTCTACAGCAATGCCTTGACAATGAACTAATCTTATGACATTATCAGCAATATGTTGGAACCTGCTTTGGACATCCATAAAGCTCCTACAGAGAACCTTTTCAACCCAATCCACAACAGCTTCCTTTCTGTCCGATAACCAAGCAGCAGCAAGTATCTGTATCATTACTTCTGAGTCAATCTCCAGCTCGATATCAGCTCCAACAATCTTCTTGAGGTTCATGTCAATTTCCTTCAAGATTTTCGCAGCTAGAGCTCCAAAATCAAATGGCTTGAAGACCACATTATCGTCCATTTGCTCCAAGATTTCTTCCAACCATGCTTTTGACACTTCAGAAGCAGAGTCACTGTCACACTCGTCACATTCATTTTCCTCCTCCATCTCTTCCACAGGCAAATTCAAATCAAGAGAAGATTTTGGGACAGTGCACACACGTTTTGGCATTTGAAGCAACTTGTCATGGTTTGAGTCATTGTTGTCTTTCTGCTTCCTTTTATATGCAGAGAAAGATTCTAATGTTCTGTCTCCTGAAGTAATCCACAAATTTGTATTCTTCACTTCAATCCTATTTCGATTGCCAGATCCAATCGCTATCTGCATCTGCAAGTTTTTGGCTGCCAATATCTTTTCTTCTGAAAACTGAAGATACTTTTTACTGGAAAAGAAATCTTTAGTAACTTTTGCAGATTTAGAGGTAATCACAAAAATCATATTATTGATGCTGATTTCCTTCCCGTGCAAATTCAAAAATTTACCAGTTCTGATAGCGTGAGATAAGCTATTCTGAACAAGAAAATCAGCCTTCTCTATGTTCTCAAGAAACACAATAGAACAACACTTTTTGCTCAACTCCTCTGCAATGTAGTCAATCACTGTCTTTCCCCTAAGATTCACATGACCATTTCTTATATTTTGATGGATAAGCAGAGAATTTGAGCGGCTAATCCCATCACTCGAGCTCAGATCCACAGAGAGCAGGCTATCATAGCTACCAAAGACATTCTCAGCAAGAGCTTTTGCAATTTTTTGTTTCCCAACTTTGTCAGGTCCAAGGAAGCTGAGCCAGATATTTCCTTTGCTAGAAGAGCCTTGACTCCTTCCATTACCACTTCTGCAGCGAGAGACAGTATGACTGATGGCATAAATGGCTTCCTCTTGCCAATATACATGTTCAGAAAGAGCTTTGTAAAGGTTCTTAAAGTCTTTGACATCCAAGTCCTTGTCTAACTGAAGAACAGAAGAAGAAGAAATTGATCCTGAAAAGTAATGAAGGCGCTTCTGATTCTCGGGAAAACTGGGTTTCCAAAGATCTCTTACAGTGGATATGCAAACGGTTCCCAACCCCAGGTCTGTGCTAACAGAAGCTTTTGAGGCAGATAATGATCGATCAAGGGGCCGGCTCAAATCACAGAGAGCATGACGGTAATGGGTCCAGATATTTTCCATCTTCAGATGCTGTGTTTCTAAACTCTGAGCTGGTACTTCAGCTCGGGAATCAGAATCACCTTCAGACACGACTGATTTTGACATGGTATTTTTGGTCGAGGAGGTATTTTGCAAGTCTGATGACATTGAACTTTGACAAGTCAGTCTTGCATCCAACAATGAATCTTGAATAGTAAGTCTTGCGTCCAACAATGAATCTTTCTTTCTGCTTTCGCCCCCAGCAGCAGAACTCTGAATGATGCCCAAATTCGGAAGATGTGACCTGGCTTGCAAAGCATCTGGTTGAAATAAATGTATGTGGTGAAGACGCTGGCATATATCATTCCACTTCTTTTGCAATCCCACCAGTCTGGCATTTAGTAAACTGCAGCCTTCATCAGCCTGCACTGAATTGATAGAGCATATATTCACTGAAAGAGTTACAAGCTAATCATCCACAAACTTTTAGCCGTAATGTAAGTAAGATCACAGGAAAGAAGAACAAATTTGACTATGAAGGACATACCTCTACCCCAACTAGTCCCCTGCTTGGACCGCATTCAGCCTTTTGTAACCAAGAAGATAAATGTGCTGCATGCTGATCAGTAACTGAACCAGTGGATCCTCTCAGCACAGTTGAAACTTCTTGCTCATACTTTTCATTGCAAAGGTTACATCTAGCTGTATATTCATTTTTGTTTATCCATGAGTTTTCAGACTCAGATGATGTGGTAAAGAACCCGCCAAAGGGAACAAATGACCCCATCAAGCTGCAAATGTCAGTACCAGACCGTGAGAGCCAATGGACACACAAAGTCAAAAGCTAAGATGCAATGACACACTTTAAACCTCTTAGCATATTCCCTGAATCAACACAAACAACTATGAAACCAATACACTCAGGACGGGTTTTACTGGGTGGATTAGAGAGCAAACAGAGACACAGTGAAGAAAAAGAAATAAAACAGAAACTTCTTTTGACATATACACCCGCATAAAGCATTTTGTTGTCCAATTTGTTAGTGTGCACGATAAAAACAGGATTTTAATGCTTTTAATGTGACAAACCCTCGAAGACTCAACAGCTGCAGTTAAAGTTTCAATAATGGTCAAACTTGAGCCACACAGTCGAATAATCCAAGACTTCAGGGTTCAAAGCTAAAACTTAGGCAGATACTTCTGTTATGTACCACACAAACATAGACTAAACACACTGACAAATCAACAAAAAGGAGACAGTGTCACAGATCCACAAAAAGGAAACATTCAGAGGACAGTCTATGGTGTTCTAAGCATTGAAATTATCCCTTGGATGCTGAAGCCTCTTTCTTTAGATATGCTAAACCATGTCATCAATTGTGCTCCTTTACATCGAAAGAAAACCTGACCACTGAGTTCTACACATCATAAGTACAATAAACAAATATGTTTGATTATTTTGTCTGTTTTGTGCAATACTACACAATTGAACAAGTTCAACTTTTCAAGGAAGGAATGATGGAGCACAGCCTGCCTGGTACAAAACTTAGCTAGATAATAAAGGGGAATTGTGTAATGTAGAAAAAAAATTTAAAATGGATTATCAGCAAAATATGACAAAGATAGTGCACAAAATTTTTAATCTACAAAGTTGATTGTCCAAAATAAAGCAACACGTATATCTTATACTTAAAAGGAAAATGTTTGAGGAAAAAAAAGGGGATAAGATTGTTGTAAATGCCATATAGTCCTTTATTACACTTCTGTTATTCTTCAAAGACTACTTTTGCAATTAACCAACATGTAAAAGAGCCTACAGATTTTATAATCCAGCAAGGGAAATGCTTAGGTCATGTGAGGCCTGTTGCATTCCCTTTCCTGACTATACATATATATTCTGTGTTTGCACTTTATTATGTCGTACAATATTAGCCACTTCTCAATAACAGGATGTTTGCTTTTGATACTGACTCTTTAAAGAAGTGAAAGGTCATGGAGACATTTATCAACTATTCACAAAGATAAAATGAAAAAAGAGTTAAGCAACATAATACCCTGTGACACCAGTACCAATGCTAAACTCTGACCCCAACCCCCTGGTAAATGGTACAAAAATTTGTTCAAGTTTATTTCACTCTTGACTTAAGGGGTGGTGAATACAATGGGTATGCAAGGCTAAGAAGCAAGAAGTACTCCACAACCAATATACTATGGCAGAAATCAGTTTAATATGCAAGCATGTTATGCAACTAACTTAGTAATAACTAATACTCCCTCTGTCTCATTTTATGTGTTACCTTTCCTTTTTGGTCCGTCCCAAAAAAAATGTCACCTTACTTTAGTTGAAAACAATTTAACTTTAAAATTCCCCTTTAAACCTTAATGAAATGATTCTCAACCACACAAATATCTCAGAATGATTTTAGACCACAAGTTTCAAAAGTCTTACTTTTTTTCTTAAACACCGTACCAAGTCAAAGGGTACGACATAAAATGAGACGGAGGGAATTTTAAGGATAAACATTCAAACAGATTCTGTAGTTACTAAGAACATCTAAAGTAAACATGTTTTTCTACTATATGAGGTTATACACTGGAAAGTCCATCTAGAAGTAGATCCACATTTAATAAATTGTGATAGGGAATAAAATACGATTGAGGTATCTTCTAATAAATTTATCAACTATGTGCTTCCACCAGCAACAACACCGGAAAACCTGTACCTTCCTCAAGTATGAGATATATTTGAACTAATCATTAATAAAGCAATGTAGCAAAACAAAAATTACTATTGATTCAAAAGCAAAGCTAGAATTTTGAGTTTATGGGTCCTTGATTCTAGAAAAAGAAAGTTATTGGGTTCTTAATAAATTATTTATACATATTAATTTAATCTTTTAACACAAATATAACATCAGCACCAAAAACTCTTGTTCTGCCGACCCCGTAGTTGAATAGGCCCATGACTATTTGATAAGTCAAAGAATCATTCTGTTCATGTTGCACCAAAGATGGTGTCAAAAGTATTCACGTATACTGCATAAAAGCATCCAAAACAGCAAAATTGCATTGGCAATCATCCCTGACAAATTACCCTAACAAAGAACATTTCGTATTCATGGTTCTCAAGCAACTCACGTCCAGAGTCCCAAATGAGAAAACTTCATGGTATACTTCTTTAGTTATGATGTCATAAATAATGATAGTTCAATTTTATGACATGTCAAACTCCGTTTAGGTACAACCATATTGACAACGTCTCAAGTCAAGCGTATAAAAGAAATTGAGACTTGTCATATCCAGATAAAAAAAATGAAAAACATCAGCAGTCATCGGTCATCTGCTATAAAGCATTATAATAGCATCTCCTAAAGAAAATGCAATAGAATACCAAAAAAAAAAAATCCCACCTGGATCTGGAAGGTAGTCCTCCAATGGGAGTAGTGGATGAAGTAATGGGCAGGAGATGTAAATCCCAGTCTTTCTGAATTGTAGGGAACCGAGCCAAGAACTTCATATAAATGTCATAACTTGTTGCGGCTCCAACTAACCAGAGTCTCCCACAATGAACTTGCACCAATTTAGTGAACCTAGAAACGATATAGCTCACTGATTCCACTGACCCATCATCAATAAACACCTTCAATGCACCATAATTCACTATAATTCCAGATCCTGTACAACACTGTACAGCATCAGTCACTTCTTTAAACTTCAAGCTGATCATTTCTTCACTCCCATCTTCGTCAAGGAACTCAGAAATTTCTTTTTCAATAGAAATTACACTCAACCCCTTAATTTCATCAGGCAAAACACCACTTTTACCTTTCTGTACACAATCAATAAAGCTGTAAAGTGCATCAGTTGCACAAATTCCGATCAACAACGGGTTTCTACAACTTTTCTTCACAAGAATCTCACCGATTCTTCTAGAGTTCTCATCAATATTCCCCTTACCGGAAACGCCAGAAAATGGGAAGTTAAACCCACTTTTGTTAAGCTCCGAACCGGTTAGATTACAAAGAAACAGCGGCGGGCAACGAGTCTTGGAAAACCTAGAAATAGCCGGTGGATTCAGAAGTGCAAGTTTTATATCACAACTTCGAAAACCCGCTTCCCCTAATACTCGGCTCACAATCGGGTCATCCAAAATGGACAGTATAAAATGCTTCAGTTCAACTTTTAGAGTAGAAATCGAGAAGTTAGAGGAATTCTGTTGTTGAAGTTGTTGATAGATGTGGAAAGTATCAGGATGCCTTCTTTGGTTAGCTTGTGACCGCTTGATTGCTGCCATGAGAGAATTCGAAATAGGCGGCTCGTCTAGGGTTTTGGCCGTGGGCAAACGATCAAGAGAAACACTGACGCTGAGTTCTAAAGCTCTAAATTGCAGCCGCTGGGAGTACGCGCAGCTGCGAGCACGTGCACACGCGTCACGGAGGGTAGATGATGGAAGCGCAAGAAGCGCAGAAACGGCGTGGAGAGATGTAGTCTGCGCGTGGCTCCGGCGACGAGCGACGGCGACTGCATCGTCTAGAGCACGCGCCGCCTCCTCCGTCAAGCATTGCTTGGCACTGCTCACCGGCGTTGGCATCGCCGGTAAGCTCCTATTATGTAACAAAATATACTAAAAAGTAGTCAGTAATTTGTTAAAATTAAAATATTTCCTTTTCTTTAAAGCAACGCTTGAAGTGAAAAATAGTAAAAAACTCCAAGAGTGTTCATTTCAGGAACTTTTGGAAATATTTATTGAAGCAGAGAGGAATTTCTTCTCTTTTTATCTTTTTTCATTTCTGTATGAGGGTGGGCCAAATCATTAATAATGGAACAAATAAAGTGACAAAAAGGCCCTAGGGTATAAATTCTGAGTACATTTCAAAAGAAGAAATATCTTTTCCACTCCGTTTATAGATTTATGGCTATTCAGTGCATAGAATTTTTGGTTAACATTCATAGTGATAAGAGGAGACATGAGATGCCGTGTCCACTAGATAAGAGAAATGGGACCATGGACACATATAGCTAGAGGCACCAACGTCACATCAACCTTTTCAAACAAAGATAGAGGGTGTCACTAGTGGAAATAGGTCAATTCCTAGTTGGGATTTCCTAAAGATTTCATCTGATATGGTCGAAGGGGAAAATGAAGAATGATAAAATCATGAATTGCCACCATCCTTTGCGATATATTAAGGGCCTTCTTTATATTTGGATTTGGGTAATTAGATATATTATATTGTCCGATTTATTTGATTGGCATATAATTATTTGTTTTGGTCATGTAATTATTTGGTTCATTAGAATCACGTAACTTCCAAGAAGTAGTTACATTTTTTAATTCATGTAAATTACTTATAATTATATAGTGTAATTACAAGTTATTTATTTTTAAATTATTTTTTATTTATTATTATTATTATTTTTATATAGAAAGGAATATCGATACTCTTGTCAAGAGGTGCGAGAAGTTAGATTTAAGGGTTACACGTAAGAGTAGAGGTACACCAAAAAGTATTAGAGGGACGTGATCTGACAGGATATGACGAAACTGGATCTCACCTAAGACATGACCTAAGATAGAAAAGATTAGAAGTGGCGAATTAAAGTAGCAGGATAATAGAGTAGTAGGGTTAGGTGGATGTCGGGCCTTAGGGTATAGTAGGGTAATAAGAATAGTCATGTTTTTATATCATGTGTTATCAATACTCATCATATATGCTGATTTTATCATATTTACACACTATATGTGTTATTCGTTGTTAGCCGTTCTTTTTTTGTTTCATTTCTTTTCCTTTCCTTTCCTTTTTCCTTTTTTTCCATATCTAGTTTATTCTACTTATGTATTTTTGAGACGAGGATTCTCAGGAAACAACCTCTCTATATTGTAAGACAATGGTAAAGACTACGTACATTGTACCCTCCCCATACCCCACTTGTGGGATTCCATTGCGTATGTTATTGTTGTTATAATTTCTAATATTTTTTGAAAATGTATTTTTTAAAAATTTATACAATTTATATTTCACTTGCTTCTCTTTCTCAACTTTTACTTAATTTGATTTCATGTAATTTCTTGTATTATTTATTTTTTACTTATTTTTATATTTATTTTTTTCATTAGTTTAATTGTATCGATATTTAATTTTTAGATTAAAGTAGAATTCATTATTGAATAAGATTATAGAGTTAAATTTTCTTTTTTTTAAAACATATTTATGTGCATTATGTTGAAATTTGATATAAGAGTTTTATGCTGAACTTTTTGTTTTGAATTTAGAACTTGTGTTATATTTTCAATTTCATTTGTTTTAGAAGTATTGACTCATCAAGATTGCACTCCAATACTGGATTTGCAGGGCACCATTCTGAGTTTGTTTATATTCTTATTAAATATTTTTGTACATGATTTTATATTCAATTGATATCTTTAATTTTTTTTTGCACTATATTCTTTCTAATTAGAAAAAAAAATCATTTTTTTAAATTTGGGTAGATTGTCTTTCAATGTGACTTGATGTTTTTTCATTTTTGTTACTTTTTCCTTTAAAAATGCATTTGTTTTTTTATATATATTACACCATATTTGCACAAACTACGCACACCTAATTCTCATTTAATAAGATATTGTCACGATCCAGACCTAGGATCTAAGAGTGACATTGTGAATGGGAACCAAAGAGTCCCAAACAAGCCTCAAAGTATTCATATTCACATCATCGATTCAAAAGCGTGTAACAAGGAAGTAAATACATAATTTTAAGGGACGAGAAAGTATGACTCACGCTATGGGGATATCATAGGGATAGGGATTCACATTAACACATAGCACATAAGGACTAAGGGGCGGGTATGTATGATTCACTCTATAGGGGCAAAATGGGACTTAGGATCGTTCACATTTTCACATTATAACACAAGCCCATACCATATCATAATCAAATCATAATAATCGTATTCAATAGAGAGCCATAACCATAATGATAAGATCCAAATAGCATAACATAATATATATATATATATATCCGTATAAGAGTCTACAAGATGTTCAACAATGTCTCTAATCATAGAATAAGATGGCGGCCAACTCATGTCCCAGGTTCTGTAACACCCCACACCTTACAATACTAGTATAATGGAAATGAAGCAAGACATGGTTTGGTCAAACTAGCGCTAATTT
>JAOTQJ010000111.1:12325430-12340444 GCA_025642045.1 Solanum sejunctum | reverse complement strand
ATAAGGTTGTAATATGATGGATGGAAGGCTATAATCTCACATCCTTCATGACTTCTTGAGTGTTGTTACAAGACTACACTAATCAGTTGGTCATTTGTATTAGAGTTGTGTACAAATTATACAGTAAAGGTAAAGTAATATAAAGAACATAAAGTACATGATTCTAAAGTATAACTAAAGGTAGTCTCTAATCTTGCACCATTGCATGGTCTCATTTGAGTTATTACTTCACATACATTATATCTTACCTTACATATTCAGTACATTATCTTGTACTGACGTCTCTTACGGGGGACCTGCATTTCATGTTGCAGGTATAGGTGCTACTAGATCTCCCCAGTAGGAGTACAGGATATCCAGCTACTGATACCAAGCTCCAGGTTGCTCAGGCGCTTTGTGTGTCTAGAGCTTATATGTTTATATTGTACAGTTAGTTGAGGCGGGGCCTATCCCGGCATTTGTCAGATACTTTCTCTTATCTAGAGGCTTTGTAGACTATGTAAATTAAAGTGTGATCATCTCTCGTACTTTAAACACCGTGGCCCCAATGGCCTAGCCATTTGCATTCCCTTTTGGCTTGTTATCACTGTTTATTTTCTTAAAGGCATGTCAAATGTAGAAACCCCTTATAATATGTATAGGAAGCGCTTAGTTACAGGTTGGTTCTCCCGGGCCTTATTGGCAATGGGTGCCAGTCCTCCCTAATTGGGCTTGGGGCATGACAGAATTGGTATCAAAGCGGGTCGTCCTAGGGAGTATACAAAATCGTCTCTATATAGAATCTTATTTATCTATGTGTTGTGCACTACATTTATAAGTAGGAAGCTTCATGGCACTTAGGAGTTGTTACTTTCTTTCCATTCTTTAGATCGTGCCATAAAGTCAAGTGTAATAGGTGTATTATGTCTAAGTCCTAAATTGTTTTGTACAGCAAGTATGCCAGAAACTAGGTAAAACAAAGGTAAAGGGATGGGAGGAGAATTGGTGGTTGGTATACCTAGTCAGGTAAGATAATGAAATAAGGTTCAAAAGGAGTCTCTAACACAGACATCTCCAACTCTACCAGTTCTTGATGAACTCGGAAGTAGTGAAATTCCCCTAGAACCACCTATTAATGCTACCATATAGGATCTGAGAAATGTAGTCCAGCTATTGAGTCGTATAGTTGCTGGCCAAGGTCGAAGGCAGGAAGGTCCAGTTATGGGTACAGGTGGTACACATAGGGCAGCTGGTACCAGGATATGTGATTTTCTTAATTTGTACCCTCCATCCTTCACTAGGTCAGATCCTAATGAAGACCCCCAAGACTTTATTAATCAGATTCAGCGCACTTTAGATATTATGCATGTGAGTGGTATAGAAGTTGTCGAGTTAGCGACATATAAGTTGAAGGGTGTGGATATATTGAGGTATGAAGCCTGGAAGCAATCTAAGGGTATAGATGCACCTCCAACTACCTGGGAGGAGTTTAAAGAGGCCTTTCTTGACCATTATTTGCAATTAGATATCCGAGAGGCCCACGTAGATCAGTTCCTGAATCTCCACCAAGGGAATATTAGTGTAAGGGACTATAGCCTTCAATTTAATTACCTGGCAATGTATGCTCCTAATGTAGTTAATACTATGGCAGATAGAGTTCATCGATATATAGATAGGTTGGATATATATCTGGTCAAAGAATGCACCATTGCTTCCTTGAACAAACATATGGACATAGTGAGAATGCAGGCTTTTACACAAAAATTGGAGGATCAGAGGCAGAGCAGAAGGACACAAGAGTTCAAAAGGGGCCAAGCCAAAGGAGCCAGATCTAAAGGACAGTTTATACCAACCCAAGGTGAGCTTAGGACACAGTTTTCTAATAGACCGTCTAGGCCATTATCCTCCTACTTTGCAGCCAATGCTCCAGCACGACTTCAGGGGTCTAGGAGAAATCAGATTGGTCCAAGAAGTGAAGGGCAAGATGCTCGGACTATAGGATATTCAGCAGGCCAGCAAATTACTCCTATACAACCTTGTAAACAATGTGAAAGGAGTTATCTGGGTATATGTTGTTTTGGGACAAATGTTTGTTATTTATGTGATGCGCCAGGGCACATGATGAAAGATTGCCCAAGGAAACGTATGGGTGATATAGTACAATCTATGTGATAGCTGTTGCATCATCATCATCAGTTCCTCTAGTAGGTAGGGGTCAATAAGCACCTATGTGTCATGGTAGAGGTGTTAGAGGGGCAGCTAGCTCTAGCGGGGTCCAAAATCGCACTTATGCACTGGGGAGTCAACAAAATCTTAAAGCTTCACCTGATGTGGTCACAGGTACATTGTCTGTCATTTCACATAATGTATATGCATTAATTGACCCTGGTTATATACTATCATACATCACTCCATTAGTTGCTAGGAAGCTTAAGAGAACACCCAAACTATTGAACAAACCATTTGAAGTGTCTACACCAACCAGTGAGTCTATTATGGCAGGACGAGTTTATTATGATTGTGTAGTAATTGTTTATGACCGTGACACACTGGCTGACCTTATTGAGTTAGAAATGGTGGAATTTGATGTTATAATGGATATGTATTGGTTATCTTCTTGTTATGCCACCGTGGATTGCCGCACTAAGAGAGTGTACTTCCACTTTCTAAATGAGGCAGTTCTTGAATGGGAAGGCAATGTTGGGGCACCAAAGGGGAAGTTTATCTCTTATTTTAAGGCCAAAAAGAGGATATCTATGGGGTATATATGTTATTTAGTTAGAGTAAGGGACATGGAGGCAGAATCGCCAACTCGTTAGTCAGTTCTAGTAGTGAATGAATTTGTCGATGTGTCCCCTGAAGAACTCCCAAGCTTACCTCGTAAATGAGAAATAGATTTTGGTATTGACTTACTTCCAAGATCTCAACCTATTTCTATACCTCCATATAAAATGGCTCCAGCAGAATTGCGAGAATTAAAAGAGCAGCTAAAGGACTTATTGGATAAGGGTTTTATAAGACCAAGTGTGTCCCCCTGGGGTGCACCAGTGTTATTTGTACACAAAAAGGATGGCACCTTAAGAATGTGTATTGACTATCGGCAATTGAATAGGGTAACAATTAAGAATAAATACCCCCTCCCTAGGATTGATAATTTATTTGATCAGTTACAGGGTGCCAAGTGCTTTTCAAAAAAAGATTTGAGATCAGGTTATCACCAAGTGAAAGGTAAAGGAGAAATATATACCTAAGACTGCTTTCAGAACGCACTATGGTCACTTTGAATTTCTTGTTATGTCATTTGGGCTAATGAATGCGCCAGCAGTTTTTATGGATTTGATAAGCTAGGTATTTAAGCCATTCTTGGATGTGTTCATAATAGTATTCATAGATGACATTTTGGTATATTCAAGATCAGAAAAGGACCACGCAAATCACTTATGAAAGTGTTACAAGTTCTTCGTGATCAAAAGCTATATGCCAAGTTTTCTAAATGTGAATTTTGGCTAAAATCAGTAGCATTCTTGGGTCATATTGTGTCTAATGAGGGAATAAGGGTTAATTCACAAAAGATAGAAGCTGTGAAAGATTGGCCAAAACCAACAACACCCACGGAAGTTCGGAGCTTCCTAGGCTTCGCAGGTTATTACTGGTGGTTTGTTGAAGGTTTTGCTTCTATTTTTTCGCCCCTAAAAAAACTAACATATAAGGCAACTAAGTTCCTATGGAATGATGCCTGTGAAAGGAGCTTCTAGGAGCTGAAAAATAAGCTAACTTCTACACCTATGCTTGTACTTCCAGAAGGCACTAAGGGGTATACAGTGTATTGCAATGCTTTAGGAGTTAGCTTAGGGTGTGTACTGACACAGCTTGGTAGGGTAATTGCTTATGTAAATAGACAACTATGACCACATGAGAAAAACTACCCAACTCATGATCTCAATCTAGCAGCAGTTGTATTTGCTTTTAAAATATGGCACCACTATTTTTATGGGGTTCACGTTGACATATATACTGATAATAAGAGTCTATAATACATATTTAAGCAGAAAAACCTAAACTTAAGATGATGGAGATGGCTAAATGTAATAAAGGATTACAACATTGATATACTATATCCAGGTAAGGCAAATGTGGTAGCCGATGCTCTGAGTCATAAGGCAATCATGAATACTGATGATGCAGCTATGATAAGTCACAGAATGGCTAAGTATCTATGTTAGCTAGCCAGTTTGGTTGTTCGCCTTTTTGAAACTCCAAAGGAAGAGGTTATTGTACATAATGCTATGGAGTCTTCATTGGTAATAGAGGTGAAAGAAAAATAGTTTAAGGATCTTATTCTACGATAGCTTAAGGAAAAGGTAAGTCAAGGTACAATAAAGAGCTTTGACCTTGCACAAAATGGAGTACTATACTGCCAGAATAGATTATGTATGTCTGACATTAATGGACTAAGAAAAAGGATAATGGAAGAAACCCATCATTCCAGTATTCCATCTACCCAGGATCAACTAAGATGTACCATGACCTGAAGTGGATGTTTTGATGGGGAGACATGAAAAAGGACCTTGCAGAATTTGTGGCTCAATGTCCAAACTGCCAACAAGTGAAAGTAGAACACCAAAAGCCAGGAGGTTATACGTAGTGTATAGAGCTTCCAACATGGAAGTGGGATATGATCAATATGGATTTTGTTATTGGTTTGCCTTGCTCATTTCAATAGTTTGACTCCATATGGGTAACAGTTAACAGACTTATAAAGTTAGCACACTTCTTTCCAGTTAGGAGTGATTATACAATGGAAGAGTATACCAAGCTATACCTAAGAGAGATAGTCAGGCTACACGGCATCCTACTTTCTATCATATCTGACCGAGGAGCTAAATTCACTAGAAAGTTTTGGAAGTCCTTCCAAAGGAGTTTAGGGACACAAGTGAATTTGAGTACAGCCTTCCACCCTCAAATAGACGGTCAAGCAAAATCCACTATCCAAACACTTGAAAATATGTTGCAAGCTTGTGCATTGGACTTTAAAGGTAGTTGGGTGGACCATTTGACAATTATTGAGTTTGCTTATAATAATAGCTACCACACGAGTATCAAGATGACACCTTACGAAGCTTTATATTGAAGGAAATATAGGTCGCCAATTGGATGGTTTGAAATTGGTGAAACCACCTTACTTGGGATAGATCTAGTATAATAAGTCATGTCAAAAGTTAAGGTGATACAACAACAGCTAGAAATAGCCCAGAGTATTCACAAATCATATGTGGATGCTAGGTGGAGAGGACTGGAATTCTCAATAGGGGATTTGGGTATTTTATCTCCAATGAAAGGGTTTATGAGATTTGGTAAGAAAGGAAAACTGATCCCATATTACATAGGGACATATCAGATTATTAAGAGGTTTGGGCAGGTTGCATATGAACTAGAGCTATCCCAAGAGCTTCCATGGTTCATCCAGTTTTTCATGTCTCAATGCTTCGAAAATGCATGGGTGACCCATCCTGTATCACTCCTATTGAGGATGTGCAGGTTATAGAAGATCTCACCTATGGAGAGGTACTTGTTGCTATTCTAGATAGTCAGGTTAAGAAGTTAAGGAACAAAGAAATAGCTTCAGTGAAAGTACTTTGGAGGAACCAGCAGGCAGAAGAAATAATATAGGAGGCCGAGGATGCGATGAAATCAAAATATACTCACTTATTTGAAGCTAAAGAGGAAGTCCAACATACAAAATTTGGACACTAATAGGTACATCTGAGTGAATACTTAATATGCTATCAAATGTTCGTGTAAATAGAGGTTTAAACTTGTTTAAGCTATCCAATTATGCTAACATTCAAGGATGAATGTTCCTAAGGGGGGAGAATATAACACCCCACACCTTACAGTACTAGTACAATGCAAATGAAACATGATATGGTTTGGTCAAATTAGCGCCCATTTTTAAAAGTGCTCAAATTTCATGTTATAGAGAGATATGTGCGTCTAACGCTTAAGAGGGCTAAGTGTATACAAGTTTTGTGTCAAATTGAGGAGATCACAGCCTTAAATTAAGTGAGATAATTGAGGTGCTTGTATAACTTAGTAAGCTAGCAGGTGAGTCGCCTACCTACTTAACTTAAATTTGCTAGCTAAATGGAGACAAGGCTCGACATCGAATTAGCCCAAATTCGATTATGAATAAAGTCTGTGTTAAGAGTGAAATTTTGTACCATGTTTTAGCATCACCCATGTACTATATTCTCAGACCAAGAAGGATATTAAAAAGGGACCAAAGATATCACAACTCATTTGACCATTCGGGCCCAAAACTAAATAAGAGAATGTTGGAAAATAGGAAGCCCAAGCCCATCAACTTGGAGACCCATTTAGGCCCAAGTGTAATGGCCAAGCTGCTGGATAACCAGCTTGATAATGTGTGGTATTAAGTGGTCAAAATTTCAAAAGAAAGGCAGGCAAATTAGTCCTATAAAAAGAGGTTATAAGCAGCAACATTTATTCACTCTTAGACTTGGAAAAATTCAGCTTTCTCAAAACATTGGTGTTTTTCTTTCTTGACCTAGAAAGTAGCTACAAGGGGACTTATAGGGTTCTTGGAGAATACCTACACCTTGAAGTTAGTGGTAAGTAAGTTTACACATGTTTCTAGTATGATTTTCGTATGAAAAATAAGAAGTATATGCTAGTATGTTTGTGCTGGAATTTTGGGACAGCATGTATTTAGAAAGTTACTTCACACTTGCCTTTTGTTTTAGTGACTTCTCTATGGTTTGTGGGCTATTTTGGGAACATAAATTGATGTTATTAATATGGTTTGAGTTATAACTATTACCCTAAGGTTGCTGCCCTGATTTTGGTTTCATTTAACCAATGAGTTTTGTTGTGCTATCCTAAGGGAAAGGTTGACTAAAACTTGTGGGCTGTCGGATGGAAGGCTGTTAGATAACGTCCTTCATCACTTCTTGAGTGTTTATATAAGACTATTTTAGTTCTATTTGCATGTGTAAATATTGTTGGAAAAGTTTGGTTAGAGTTGGAATAGGTTTGGAATTGTTGATGTTGAAATGTAGCAAAGGAAGGTGACGTTATGTTGTCCATTTTTAGGTTGTGTAGAATTGTTATGCATTGTGCTTTGTGGGCTGTTGTAAGGTTGTTATGGAATTAAACCAGGTTGTACATGATGTGTACATGAAAATATTATTAGAAAAATATGATTAGGGGCGGAAAGGTTGAAGGAATATGCTCGGGTTTATAAATACCCGCTTGCTACCCATGTGTTGTTTTTTTATGTGGTTGGGCACCCAAGATGTATCTATTGGCTGCTAATGCTAGTTTTATAACCTACTATATTATAGATAAGTATTTGGAGGAAGGGAAGGTAATCTTGAGGTAGTAATAAGGTCATACAACGAGGCATGTAAGGCTACTTGATTTCGTATTGTTTGGCATGAAACATATATCCTTTCTTCGCACACAAAGGCGCTTACCAACTCCGACACAACTATTAACTGTGTCTACACTCTTGCACGTATTCATATGCTCCCGTACATAGTCACCCTCAAATCTGCATACATGCTTGTATACCAAGTTACATGGGTTCTTGTTACTAAATAAAGTTCATGAGTTGTTCCATTTCATACACATTTCATTATTTGTGTAACGTACTCTTTTCATTGTCATATTGTCTTGTATCTACATATCACATGCTACATATGAAGTCCTATAGCTCTAATATTGTAACCACCAAAAGAACCATCTCAAAGGTAATTGAAAGGTAAAGTATATTATTTATTGATGGCTGGTATTCTGAGGGGTGAAAGAATAACCTAGACAAGGACGATCCTATCACGGGTGGTATCCCGTGGGGTTAAGGAAATACCTAGCTAGGGACAATCCTGATAAAGTTTACCACTGATCAGTTGGTGATTTGTATTATAGATGTGCACAGATTATACAGTAAAGGTAAAGTAATATAAAGAACATAAAGAACATGATTCCAAAGTATAACCCAAGGTGGTCTCTAATCTTGCACCAGTGCATGGTCTCATTTGAGTTATTACTTCACATACAGTATATCCAACCTTACATATTCAGTACATTATCTCATATTGATGTCCCTTATGGGGGACCTGCATTTCATGCTGCAGGTACAGGTGATACTAGATCTCTCAAGTAGGAGTACAGGATATCTAGCTGCTGATACCAAGCTCCAGGTTGCTTAAGGGCTTTGTGTGTGTCTATAGCTTATATATTTATATTGTACAGTAAGTTGAGGCGGGGCCTATCCCGACCCTTGTCAGATACTTTCTCTTATCTAGACGCTTTGTAGACTATGTAAATTAAAGTGTGATCTTGTCTCATACTTTAAACACCGTAGACCCAACGGCCTTGCCATATGCATTCCCTTTTGGCTTGTTATCACCATTTATTTTCTTAAAGGCATGTCAAATATAGAAACCCCTTATAATATGTATAGGAAGCGCATAGTTACAGGTTGGTTCTCCCGTGCCTTATTGACAACGGGTGCCAGTCTATCCTAATGGGGCTTAGGGCATGACATTGGGGTTCCTTCGGGTTCCCAATTCGTTGTGTCACATCTAGGCCCTAGGCTTGGGTTGTGATAAACTTGGTATCAGAGCAATAGGTTATTAGATCCTCAAAATCCAATGTACCACGTCGATTAGAGTCTTATTCATGCTTGTGTTGTGCACCACAACTATGAGTAAGAAGCTAGGAGGCTTTTTAGGAAATGTTTCCCTTATTCATGTTGAAGTAAAGATTATTCCCCCCTAAGGAGTGTCCTTTCCGATGCTAGATCATGCCTAACACAAAAAGAAGAAGAGGTCGCACTCCTGAGGACCAACCGACTCATGGTGAGCTTCGGGATGCTTTCACTTTGCTTACACAAGTTATGGCTATCCAAGCCAATCAAGGGGCCAAGACACTCATGCTCTGACACTGGCATCTTAGGTGAGATACTTCATGAGGATAAAAACCCCAAAATTCCATGGGTCAAAAGGGAATGAGGACCCTCAAGAGTTCATTAATGAGGTGTATAAGGTTTTGGCTATATCGATGGTAGATCGGAGAAGAAGGCAGAGTCAGCGGATTACCAACTCAAGGTGGTGGCACAAATATGGTTTGACCAATGGAAGATGGAGAAGGGAATCAATAATGTGGTGCTTTGGCAGGAGTTCAAAGCGGCTTGTCTTAATTGGTTCTTCTCTCTTGATCTTATGGAAGCCAAATTGGTCAAGTTTATAAATTTGAGACAAGGGTCTATGAGTGTGAGGGAGTATGCCTTCATGTTTACTCCACTCTCTAAATATTCTCCCCACTTGGTGGTGGACTTGAGGTCTAGGATGAACAAGTTTGTAATGCGTGTTTTTGATTTGGGGAGTGAGGAATGTTGGTCCGATATGTTGATTAGTGATATGGATTTGTCATGGTTGATGACCTATGCCAAACAAATGGAGGAAGGGAAGTTGAGGAAGAGGAGGAGTCATGAGTCCAAGAAGGCCTGTTTTAAGGGGAAGTTCCATAGTCGAAAGGGCGGTCGGTTCTATGAAGGCCAAAGGTCCTCTCCTACATTTAATAAGAGGGGTGCCAATGACTTTCCAAGGGCCCAAGGTGTTGGAGGTGTGGTTCCAAATTTTGGGTGTCCAAAATGTTGTAGGGGTCATAGTGGCCCATGTTTGAGGGATATAATGTATGTTATGATTGTGGAGAAGTTAGTCATAAGGTGATGGATTGCCCCAAAAATCACAATAAGGGCAAGGAAGTTCGTCCAAAAGGTGCTAATACGGTCACTTTGGGGAGAGGTGGCTGACAAGATGGTGCCACAAGGCACAATTGGTTTTATATTTTGCATGGGAGGCAAGGGGTTGATTAGGTACCCAACATCGTTATCGATATGTTGAAAGTCTTTAATTTTGACATCATCATTGATTGATCGAGTGCCACTTTTTTTTGTTACCCCCTTTGTCGCCAAAAAGTTTTATATTGAGCCCGAACTGTTGTGTGAGTCATATGAGGTGTCTACCCCTATTGGTGCATCTATTCTTGCTAGAAAGGTCTATTGAAATTGTCCCATTTGCATCTTGCATAAAATATTGCCTTGTGATCTTATTGAGTTTGATATGGTTGATTGATGTCATTCTTAGGATGGATTGGTTGCATGCATACTATGTCTCTATTGATTGTAGAACCTATAGGGTCAAATTCTAGTTCCCAAATCAACTCATCCTTTAGTGGGAAAGTCCTGATGTAGTGGTCAAAGGCAGATTCATCTCTTGCATTAAAGCCGATAATTTGAGCTTTAAGGGGTGTCTTTACCATCTTGTGAGGGTTAGGGTTGTGGAGTCTAAAGTCCTTCCTATAGAGTCAGTTTCGATTGTAAATGAGTTTCTTGATGTCTTTCCAAATGACCTTCCCGGTGTTCCTCCCGAAAGGGAAAAAGATTTTGGTATAGTCCTCCTCCCCGATACTCAACCCATTTTTGTTCCCCCTTACCGTATGTCACTAACGGAGTTAAAGGAGTTGAAGGAGCAATTGAGGGACTTATTGGAAAAGGGTTTTATTAGGCCTATACATTTACCTTGGGGTGCACCGGTGTTGTTTGTGAAGAAGGATGGGTCTCTTAGAATGTGTATTGACTACCAACAACTTAATAGAGTCACCATAAAGAATAGGTATCCACTTCCAAGGATTGATGATTTGTTTGACCAATTATATGGGGCTAGCCACTTTTCTAAGAATGATTTTCGGTCCGAGTACCATCAAGTGAAGCTGAGGGAGTGTGATATTCCTAAGGCAGCCTTACGAACTAGATATGGGTATTTTGAGTTTATTGTGATGTCTTTTGGGTTGACCAATGCACCGACTATCTTCATTAATCTAACGAATAGGGTGTTCAATCCCTACTTTGATTCATTTGTTGCGATCTTCATTGATGATATTTTGATCTATTCTTATAGTGAGGAAGAGCATGTGGGCCATTTGAGGGTAGTATTACAAAGATTGAGGGAGGAGAAATTGTATGGTAAATATGAGAAGTGTGAATTTTGGTTGAAAGAAGTTTCCTTTGTTGTTCATGTGGTGTTTAGGGATGGTATTAAGGTAAATCCATCGAACTTGTTGGCAAATGGTTAAAAAGATATCGCTATTAGTCCATAAAATATAATAGATCTCCATTAAATCAAGACAAATAAAAAGGAGTAATCTAAAATATGAACTTCACAACTTATAAAAATAAACTTATATTTTTCTTACTAATATTTATCCTATTGAATAATGTCTTCGAATGAGTTTGTAAATCTTCTACATATTAAGTCTCCCAGTGTAAAATTTGCAAACTTCAGATTATAGGACCTAAAAAAATAAATTTGTCAAAAAATGAAATGTAAAATATAAAAACATTGTAAGTAATGTGGCTAATCTAAAAAATAATAAGCAAGAAATGTCCGAAGAGAAATCAAGTGTGGTTGAAATTCAAAGACAAATTAATATCACTCAACAATTTATAATTCGGAGCCACGACCCAAAAAATTAATCAAATACAAGTTGCTCCTCCTATATTTGATGGAACCTGTTCTTCAGCTACTAAAAAATTAGAGGTTGCTCTCTTTTGTTGATAGAAACATAGGCTAAGCAAATACATGTTGCTCTCTTTTTAATCAAATACAATACTTAAGAAATTTGGAAGCGTATCAGTGATGCAAACTTTACCTGTTCTTCAGCTTGAAACCTGATCAGCATATGTGGGCTAGTTTTCTTTTTCACGATATAGTACTAGTAGATTAACAGAAGTAGAGAGTACTAAGTTCCCAGAAGGGGACCAGTAATCGTGAATCTAAACCAGAAATGGGCTTTCCAATACAGTACCATAGATTGCTCAACAATAATATAGTATAACCATTTCATACAATAGTAACGATGTTGAATCATACACCAACCTCAATGTAGACTTAAAAGCGACAAATTTGAAGCTTCTACTTAGTAGACTCAAATCTCTGTCACTCTACACACGCCATAGTTTGGCGACCACCACAAGCAACAAATTTAGCACACTAACGTCCTCCTTCAGCACTGCATACATCACTTGGAGGCGGACTATTAATTGAAACTTCCGATGGATGACCAGTACATTAAAGGCTATGGTAATATCAGGGAGCAACAAAGTCTAAAAGTGAAACAGCCCCAAAAAGTGCCCAAAAATGTGCCTTGGAATGCCCTAAATTTTAAATTTCATATATCTCAAAATTTATTTGTTATTTCAAAAATTTGACTTCATATTCTTGTTCAGGGGTCAAAATTAGGAAGAAAAGGGTCTAACCTCGATTTAAGAGTGAAAGATTAGCAATTATAAATTTTTAAGTGATGATATCCAGTGAGCACTGTGCCATGCTGGCACGACACGATAGTGTTCCATTCTAGTGTATTTTTTTAATTTCATCCAAGATTTTCTAAGTGTTGGGCCCAACGGTTCCCATACATGTTTTTACCTATACTTAGTCTTATTTCACCCTCATATCATTCTAAACATTTTCCAATACTCACTCAAACACTTAGTCATATTTTCACTCCCCAAACTCAAGTCCCAAACCCTCATCCCAAGCTAAGGTTCTCCTTCAAGGTTCTTCTTCAATCTACAAGTCTCCATCTCCAATCTTCGCCAAAGTTCATCTCTAAGCTAAGGTATGTGGATTTTAACCACTGGGTTCTTTTACCCATGTGCCCTAACCTGCTTTTACTAAAATTGCATGATTTAAAATAGATTTACAAATGGGTCTCGCTTATTATATAATCCACTGCACACTATGTTAAAGCTATGAGAAATTGTGAATATTTTGCTACATTTTGAGCTATAAATCTTTGATCTCTTGTAAGTTTGAGAAGGGGTTTTGACATATATTGTTTGAGGGTGCTGCAAGGTGTTGATTGATGATTTTACAATGGATTTTCTTTTATATCTCTATAATTCATGGTTTTATAGTAGCATTATATACCCTCTAAGTGTTTGATAAAATGACTAAATGTGATTTCATGAAGAGTTGAAGGTCCAAAGCATGAGATATGATATGAATGACTATATGATGATGAAATTAGCTTATACATATGATATACTCTACATAAAATGTTGCATTAGACCATACCCAATCTAGGGGTATAAAAGCTCGAGTTAACCATGGTGGGGGTTTGTACTCATCAACCATGTGAGGTGTTTGTACTTCACTACCATGTTAATAAGGTGTGATTATCATCAATCATGTGAGGGATTTATACCATACAACCACCAAGGGGTTTGTACCTTGAATAGCTAGCTTAGTCTCTTCTACACATATGATATCCTATATGAGTGTGAGTTACTTAAGCATTACCACACATGTCATATTATTATATTATGCCTATTTCTTAATATTATGCATTTTGATTATGATGCCTATCTATTGTTGCATTGTGTCATACTTACTTAGTATATTCAAACGTACTAATGCAAACTCTATGCCTATATGATATACCATCTAGGGATTGAACCCTAAGTTGATCATCCACTTCCTCCACGTGGCTAGTTCAATACTACTCCAGCTAGTTGGTGAGTCCTTCACTTCGGAGACTTTAGTATATGTTTCCCTTATCATGTAATGAGACACTATTCTTTATTTTCTTTCTTAACTAGTGATGGTGAGCCTGGTTGCTTTGTCTTGACCCCTACTCTTATCTATGTATTGGACGTGTTGTTGGACATGCTATGTATCTATGATATGAGCCTCGACTCTTCTGTCTCTTAATTGTAATGTTATACAAGCTTTTCTTTCCCCTTAGCCCCTTTCCCTTGTTTCTAAACGTTGGCATATTGCTTAAGTATTAAAATCTCTCTCCCTTAGTCCCAATTCCCTTGTTTATGCTTATCTCTTATTGTCATTTTTACTTGCTTCTGCTACCATGGATTTGTAATGATATGCAGAGAGGCTTGTTTGGGATTCCTTCTGGTTCCCTATTCATTGGTCACGGCTAGGCCCTACGTCCAAGTTGTGACAAAGATAGTATCAGAGTACTAGGTTGATAGATCCTCAAAGTCCAACACACCGCGTAAATAAGAGTCTTATTCACGGTTGTGTTGTATATCATAACTATGAGTACAAGGCTATGAGATATTTTTGGAAATGTTTCAATTCTTCATGATCTATGTAGTGCGATAGAGGTAGGTCCCATAGGGATTATTGCTAATCCCTAACCTATATTTCAAGATATGACTCAAGTTGCTTAGGATGGTGCTAAGATGAATGCATATACAAAGCCCCGAAGCAACCTGGAGCTTGGTGACAGCAGCAGAATATCCTGTACTCCTACTTGGGAGATCTACTAGCACCTGTACCTGCAGCATGAAATATAGGTCCCCCATAAGAGACATCAGTACGGGATAATGTACTGAGTATGTAAGGCAGGATATACTGTATATAAAGTAATAACTAAAATGAAATCATGCATCTGTGGAAGATCAAGGACCACCCATAGTTACGCTGTGGAATCATGTACTTTATGTCTTTTATATCACTTTACATTTACTGTAAAATCTGTACTATAAAATTTGTAAACAACTGTAATCAAATGACTAACTGATTAGTGGTAAACTGTATCGGGATCGTCCCTATGATAGGTTCTTTCTGAACCCCCTCGGGTTACCACCCGTAATACTGTATTGGGATCGTCCCTATGCTAGGTTCTTCTTGAACCCCTCGGGCTACCACCCATCAAAACTATATACTTTATCTTTCAGTTACCTTTGAGATAATTCATTTGGTGGCCATAACATTGGAGTTGTAAGCCTGTATATGTAGCACATGCCATGGGGATGATCACATAAGACAATATGATAATGAAAAGAATACACTACACAAATGATGCAATGAGTATGAAATGGAACAACTTGTGACCTTTATTCTGTAGCAGGAACTCATGTAACTTGGTATCAAAGCATGTATGCAGGTTTGAAGGTGACTATATAGAGGATCATATGAACATGT
>JAOTQJ010000111.1:12314097-12325330 GCA_025642045.1 Solanum sejunctum | reverse complement strand
CCTACATCTCTAATATTATGACCACCAAAAGAATCATCTCAAAAGTAATTAAAATATAAAGTATATTACCTATTGATGGGTCATAACACTAGGTGTGGAAGAATCACCTAGCAAGTGTCTATCCTATCATGAGAGGTAACCCAAGGGGTTAAGGGAAAAGCCTAGCCAGGGCCGATCCAAATATAGATTTACCACTGGTCAGCTGGTCATTTTTATTACATATTGTGCACAGATTATACAGTAAAGGTAAAGTCATATAAAGAACATAAAGTACATGATGGCAAAGTATAACCAAAGGTGGTCTCTTATCCTTCACTAGTGCATAGTTTTATTTGAGTTGTAACTTCATATATAGTATTTCTTGCCTTACATATTCAGTACATTATCTCATACTGACATCTCTTATGCGGGACCTCTATCACATGCTGTAGGTACAAGTGCTAGTATATCTCCCCAGTAGGAGTATAGGATATCTAGCTGCTGTTACCAAGCTTTAGGTTGCTTCAGAGCTTTGTGTGTATAGAGCTTAGGTTTTTGTATTGTATAGTTAGTTGAGGCAAGGCCTGTCTTGACCCTTATCAGATACTTTTCCTTATATAGAGGCTTTGTAAATTATGGAAATGCTTGACCTTGACTATAACTTGCTCTTGTAATTAAAATGTGATCATGTATTATACTTTAGATAACGTGGCCCCAACGACCTAGCCGTATGCATTTCCTTTTGGCTTGTTATTACTGTTTATTTTCTTAAAGGCATGTAAAATGTAGAAATACCTTATAATATGTACAGAAAGTGCATAGATACAAGTTGGTTCTTCCGAGCCTCATTGGCAATGGGTGCCAGTCTACTTTAATGAGACTTTGGGCGTGACTGAAGTAGTATCACAATGGGTTATCCTAGGGAGTCTACAAAGCCGTGTCTACGTAGAATATTGTTTATCAATGTGTTGTGCACCACATTTATAAGTAGGAGGCTACATGGCATTTAGGAGTTATTACTTTCTTTACATTCTTTAGATCGTTCCATAGAGCCAAGTGTAATAGGTGCATTGTGTCTAACACCTAATTTGATTTATACAGCAAGTATGCAAGAAACCAAGAAAAATAAAGGTAAAGGGAAGGAAGTAGAAGTGGTGGTTGGTATACCTAATCAGGTGAGACAATAAAATGAGATTCAAGAGGAGTCCCTGTGATAGACATCTCTAACTCATCCAGCTCCCAATGAACTCAGAAGTAGTGAAATTCCCCTAGAACCACCTAGCGATGCTACCGTGCAGGATCTGAGTAATGCAGTCTAACTATTGAATCGTATAGTTGCTGGCCATGGTCAAAGAAAGAAAGGTCCAGTTATAGGTGCAGGTGGTGCGAATAGGGCATCTGTCATGAGGATACATGACTTCCTTAATTTGGGCCCCTTATCCTTCACTAGGTCAGATCTTAATGAAGATTCCCAAGACATTATTGATCAGATTCAATGCACTTTAGATGTTATGCATGGAGTGGTACAAAAGTCATCGAGTTAGAGACATATAAGTTAAAAGGTGTGGCTTTATTGTGGTATGAAGCTTGGAAGTAATTTAAGGGTAAAGATGCACCCCAACTACTTGGAAGAAGTTCAAAGAGGTATTTCTTGACCATTACTTGCCATTAGAGATACAAAAAGCCCTTGAAGATCAATTCTTGAACCTCCACCAAGGGAATATGAGTGTCAGGGAGTATAGCCTTCAAATTAATTCCTTGGCCAGCTATGCTCCAAACGTAGTTGCTACTATGGAAGATAGAGTTCATTGATATGTAGATAGATTAGATACATATCTAGTTAGAGATTGTATTATTGCTTCCTTAAAAAAAGACATAGATATACGAGAATGCAAGCTTTTGCACAGAAATTGGAGGATGATAGGCAAAGGAGAAGAACACAAGAGTTAGAAAGGGCACAATCCAACAGGTCCAGGTCTACAGGGCAGCTTACACCATCCCAAGGTAAGCTTAGGCCTCAGTTTTCTAATAGACTGAATAGGCCATTATCCTCCTTCTCTACAGCTAGTGTTCTACAACTTTAAGGGTCTAGAAGTAATCAATATGGTCAATGAGGTAAGGGACAAGGTACACAGATAATAGGATATTCAGCAGGTCAGCAAATGACTCCTACAAAGCCTTGTAAATAGTATGGAAGAAGCCATTTAGGTATATGTCATGTTAGGACAGACACTTATTATTAGTGTGGTGTGCCAGGGTATATGATAAGAGATTACCCGAGAAAACGCATGGGTGATATAGCACAACCTACTAGATCACTTGTTGCATCATCATCGTTAGTTCCTCTAATAGATAGGGGTTAATAAGCACCTATGGGTCATGATAAAGGTGTAAGAGGGGCAGATAGCTCTAGCGGAGTCCAAAATCACACTTATGCTCTGGGAGTCGGCAAAACATGGAAGCTTTACCTGATGTGGTCGCAGGTACATTGTCCATCTTTTCACATAATGTATATGCATTAATTGGCCCTGGTTCTACAGTATCATACATCACTCCATTAGTTGCTGGGAAGCTTAAGAGGACACCCAAATTATTGAACAAAGCATTTGAAGTGTTCACAACAAACGATGAATCTATTATGGGTGGAAGTGTTTATTGTGACTGTTAGTAATTGTTTCTGACTGTGACACATTGGTCATCCTTATTGAGCCTGCAATGGTGGAATTTAATGTTATAATGGGTATGGATTGGTTAGCTTCTTTCTTTGCCACCGTGGATTGCCAAACTAAGAGAGTGTACTTCCAATTTCCAAATAAGGCAATTCTTGAATGGGAAGGCAATACTGGGGCACCAAAGATTAAATTTATATCTTATTTTAATGATAGAAAGATGATAGCTAAGGGGTATATATGTCATTAAGTTAAAGTAAAGATATGGAGGCAGAATCACTAACTCTTCAATCAATTCCAATAATGAATGAATTTGTTGATGTGTTCCCTAAAGAACTTCCAGGCTTACCTAGAACGAGATGTAGATTTTGATATTGACTTACTTCCAGGCACTTAACCTATTTTTATCCCTCCATATGGAATGGCCCCTATAGAATTGTGTGAATTAAAATACTTATTGGAGAAGGGTTTTATAAGACCTAGTGTGTCCCATTGGGGTGCACCAATGTTATTTGTACGTAAAAAAGATGGCACACTATGAATGTGTATCGACTATCAACAAGTGAATAGGGTGACAATTATGAATAAATACCCCTCCATAGGATTGATGATTTATTTGATCAATTAAAGGGTGTTAAATGCTTTTCAGAAATAAATTTGAGATCAGGCTATCACCAAGTGAGGGTGAAGGAGAAAGATATACCTAAGACTGCTTTCAGAACACACCATGGTCACTTTGAGTTTCTTGTTATGCCATTTGGGCTAATTAATGCACTAACAATTTTTATGGATCTGATGAGTAGTGTACTCAAGCCATTCTTGGATGTGTTTGTCAAAGCATTTATAGATAACATTTTGGTATATTCAAGATCAGAACAGGACTACTTAAATCACTTACGACAGGTGTTACAAGTTCTTCGTGATCGACAGTTGTATTCCAAGTTTTCTAAATGTGAATTTTGGCTAAAATTAGTGTCATTTTTGGGTCATATTGTGTCCGATTAGGGGATAAAGGTTGATTCTCAAAAGATAGAGGCTGTGAAAGATTGTCCAAGACTAACGACATCCATGGAAGTTCAGAGCTTCCTAGATTAAGTTACTTATTGTAGGAGGTTTGTTAAAGGTTTTTCTTTTATTTTTGCACCTCTAATAAAATTGAAACATAAATAAACCAAGTTCCAATTGAATGATGTATGTGAAAGGAGCTTGCAGGAGCTAAAAAACAATCTAACTTCTACACCTGTGCTAGTACTTCAAGAAGGAACCAAGGGGTATAAAGTGTACTGCGATGCTTCTAGAGTTGGATTACGGTGTGTACTAACACAAAATGATAGGGTAATTTCTTATGCATCTAGACAGCTACTATCACATAAGAGAAACTGTCCAACACATGATCTTGAGCTAGCAGAGGTTCTGTTTGCTCTGAATATATGATGCCACTATTTGTATGGATTTGATGTTGATATATATATATAGATCATACGAGTTTGGAATACATTATTAAGAAAAAAGAACTAAATTTAAGACAGAAAAGATGGCTGGAGCTAATAAAAGATTACAACATTGATATACTATACCATCTGCGGAAGGAAAATGAGGTAGACGATGCTCTCAGTCATAAGGTAATCATAAATACTGGTGATCACGCTTTGGTAAGTCAAGGAGTGGCTAAGGATCTAATCCAGCTAGCCAGTTTGGGAGTTTGCCTTCTTGAAACTCAAAAGGAATGGGTTACTATACATAATGCAGTAGCGTCTTCATTAATAATGGAGGTGAAAGAAAAATTGTTCGATGATCCGATCTTACAATGACTTGAAAACAAGATGAGTCACTGTATAGGGCTTTGACCTTACAAAAATGATGTACTTTACTGCCAAAATTGATTATGTGTGGCTGATATTAATATATTAAGAAAGAGGATAATGGAAGAAGACCATCATTCTTGCTATTCCATCCATCTAGGATAAACTAAGATGTACCATGACCTGAAGGGAATATTTTGGTGGGGAGGCATGAAAAAGGACCTTGCAAAATTTGTGGCTCAATGTCAAAATTGCCATCTAGTGATAGTAGAACACCAAAAGCCAGGAGTTTATATGCAGTGTTTGGAGCTTCCACCATGGACGAGGGATATGATCAATATAGGTTTTGTTACTTGGTTGCCTCACTCATTTTAGAAGTTTGACTTTATATGGGTATAGTTAACAAACATACAAAGTCAGCAGACTTCTTGCCAGTCAGGTGTGATTATACAGCTGAAGAGTATGCCAAGCTACACATGAAAGAGATAGTTAGGCTCCATGGAGTCCCAATCTCTATTATATCTGACCGAGTACCTTAATTCACTGTAAATTTTTGGAAGTCCTTCCAAAGGAGCTTAGGGACACAAGTGAATTTGAGTACGACATTCAACCCTCAAACAGATGGTCAAGTAGAACGCACTATTTAGACACTAGAATATGTGTTGCAAGCTTGTCCATTAGGCTTTAAAGCTAGTTGGGAGGACTATTTGCCACTTATTGAATTTGCCTATAATAATAGCTACCACGCGAGTATCAAAAAAGCACCTTACGAACGTTTGTATGGAAGGAAATATAGATCACCAATTAGATGACTTGAAGTGGGTGAAACCACCTTGCTTGGGCCGGATCTAGTACATCAAGCCATGGAAAAAGTTGAGGTAATACAGTAGTGGCTAGAAATAGCCCAAAGTCATCACAAATCATATGCGAATGCTAGAAGTAGAGAACTAGAATCCTCCGTAGGGGATTGAGTATTTTTAAAGGTGTCTCCAATGAAAGGGGTTATAACATTTGGTAAGAAAGAAAAATTGATCCCACATTACATAGGACCATATAAAATTATTAAGAAGTTTGGGGAGGTTGCATATTAACTGTAGCTACCCCAAGAGCTTTCAATGGTTCATCATATTTTTCATTCCTCAATGCTTCAAAAATGCATAGGTGACCCGTATCACTCCTATTAAGGATGTCCAGGTTATGTAATATCTCACATATGAAGAGGTACATATTGCTATTCTAGATCATCAAGTTAAGGAGTTGAGAAATAAAGAAATAGCTTCAGTAAAAGTTCTTTAGAGAAACCAACAAGTAGAAGAAATAACATTAGAGGCCATGGACGTAATGAAACAAAAATACCCTTACTTATTTGAAACTAAAGAGGAAGTCCAACATGAAGAATTGGGACACTAATATGTACGAGTGATTAAATAATTAGTGTGTTGTCGAAAGTTTGCGTAAGTAATGGTTTAAACTTTCTTAAGGTATCCAATTGTGCTAATCATAGCCTCTCTCTCAAGATAGTGACATACGTCATAACCTTGAATGAGACTTTACTCAACGTGGTATGTTTAGACATCTAAGGAATAAAACTTCAAGCTCTTATTCTAAGTTTGTAAAGTTCCCACCTAGGCCTAGTCGTCACATGTCAAATGTGATACCCGAAGGAACCTAACCTAAGACATCTTTGATATCTCAAGCATTCAATGGCATAAAACTTATGCAATTTCAAAAATAATTGGGAAAGGGACCGAGGCAATATATGGCAATGAAGAAACATTAAAACCCAAACTCAAGTATAATGTCCAAACATCATACTATCAAATAATAGAATAGATAAAACTGGTATTGTTTAGTTTCAATCAAATAGAGAAGACTCTACCATTTAACAACAAAGTATGCAAAAGCCTTTAAACGCTAATATGTACATCAATATCAGAAATATACCATGATGAAGCTCAAGAAGAAGGAAACTTTTGTTTGAGAAAGAACCCCTTGAAACCCTGGCTTCCTTAGCTTGTTCTTGAATAGAGGAAGAAAATCTTTAAACTTTTCAAGGTATGAGAATGAAAGAAATGATAAATACTTTGTGTTTAAGGTCTGATATAGGGCCCTTAGAGTCACAAAATGACATATTTAGTTTTAGATTTGGCTAAAAGGATAAAAACGGACTTCATTAGAACTACAAAGTGCATCTATAAGACCCTAATCATGGCCATGTTTTGATCCACGGATGGTAGTACTAGTCGTCCTATTCTCCTTTTCCAATTTTTAGAAACTTTTACCAAAACCCTAACCATGAAACCCTAACTTACGAGTTGTAATATGGTATATGGGTCATGTTTAGACTTTAGAGTCCTTCCACACTTAGCAAAGATTTGACTTCCCTAGGTACCTCACAATGAAGGCTTCTTACAGGCCATGGGATGGTCTATATACCTTCCTGTTAATCATAGTTATCCTTAAAGAAACTTCAAATTTCCTTAATGTTTGGCATACCCAACTACAACCATTTCTATAAGTCATCAAATAACCTGCGAGCTAGTGATGGATTCTTGGGTTATCCCATACTTGGAAACTTTTTTTGTTTCTTAAGGTTCATAATCACGAGTTGGACCTATGACGGGTCGTGTAGTCAACTTCATGAACTAACTCTAGCCATTTTACAGTACATTTTTTGCAATTCTAGGCTTCTAAACTAAGGGTAGTTACACATACTTAGGGATTAACTGTCCCTTCTTGTCAAATCATACAACACCTTTTGTAGAGAATATAAAATAAATGCAAAAATTGCCAACAAAATGTGCCTCAGAGGTGCCTGCAATCATAATTTCCTTATATCTTCAAATTCGTGTGCGATATAAAAATTTAACTTCATATGCTTGTTCAAGAGGTCAAATTGAGTGAGAAATGAGTCTAACCATATTTTAGAGCAACCATAGTTAACTTCAAAATTCTAAAGTTTGTGGCAAATAGTGGGCAGTCACGCCCTTGGCGCGATGCTCCAACGGTGCGCCCCTATGTTGATTTTGTGCAGTTTTGTGTTCCAATCCAAGATTTTTTATCTTAGGCCTCAGCCTTCCCATACGTCAAAATACCTATACATAACCTTATTTCACCCTAATATCATTCATGACATTTCCAAGTACACTCCCAAACATGTAGACGATATTTCATCTCCAAATTCCAAGTCGCAAAACTCACCTAGATTCTATGGTTCTCATTCAAACTTCAACTCTTCATCTCCAATCTTCATCAAGTTATTCTCCAAAGCTAAGGTATATGGGTTTCTTTCATGGGTTCCTTTCACCCATGATGTCCAAGCTCTCTTTTTCTCAAAATTGCATGATTGTAAGTTTATTTACTCATGGGTCTTACATATTTTGAAGATCACTACATACTATGTTGGGATTTATTAAATTGTCATTGTTTTAGCATGTTTTGAGATATGAAACCAAGATCTATTGAGAGATTTGATAAAGGTTTTTGATGCATATTACTTAAGGGTGTTACCATGTATGTATTCATGGTTTTAAATTGAATTTTTGAGCATGATTTTACTTTTTAATGGCATGTTTTGTACCCCAATCTCCTCACTTGGGAGGTAGCAAGCCCATGCAACCTTGTCAAGAGGTTTATACCTTGATAACATTATTAGGGGGTTTGTTCCTCATCAACCTTGTTAGGGAATTTATACCTTATCAACCTTATAAATGAGTTTGTACCTCCTTACACATGTATTATGTTCTATATAAACACAATTTTACTTCAAGTATCATTCATATATGACATATTGCTATATTCAATTCATTGCCTATGTTATGAATTTGGTTCATTGTACCTATCACTTGTTGCATTGAATCATATATACTTAGTACACTCAAATATAATAACACATACTCTAGGCCTACATGATGTCACCACATAGGAATCAGAGCCCCACTTGACCATCTCCCTCTATGTGGCTAGTATGATTTCTCTTAAGCTTGTTGGTGAGTCTTCCGTTCCAGGGACTATGCTGATGACCTCATGCTATGTTCTAAAACAATCTTTCTTTTATTTATATATTGACTATGAGGGTGAGCCCGATTGTTTATCTTGGCCCCTGCTCTTATTTATGTAGTGGAGGTGTTGTTGAAAATGTCATATGTTATGTTATAATATTTGACTCTCTCTTATCTCTTGTTGTTTATGATATGGAGGGTGTCCTTTATCCTCGGTTATCCCTATTTACTAACTCTTATCACTATTTTTTTCTTCCGTGACCAAGAAAGTTTAATGATGTGCTAAAAGGCTTGCTTAGGGGTCCCTTCGGGTTTTTCTTATGTCGTGTCACATCTAGGACCTAGGTCCAGGTCATGATAAGATACCTTGAGATATAACGAATCATTAAAATCAAATCAAAGATCCCTCCTTCTAATATTAAAATATGACTTTTTAGCAACTTTAGGCTGCTTTTAGTTCTCCTTTATGAGACTCACTTTCTCCATAGGTTTAAGTACCAAATTGGTACTAGTCAAAGACATCTCTCCAACCTAAAACCACCATAGGGGAGACCTTTATCTCCACAAATATGAAATCTCAAGAAGTGCCATATCAGTGCTTAATGATAGCTATTATTGTATTCAAATTCAGTCAAAAGTAGGTGATCATCCCAATTTCCATTGAAGTCAAGTACAAATACCTTAACATATCTTCTCATATTTGAGTTGTTCTTTCGTCTTCCCCATTCATTTGAGAATGAAATACAGTGCTTAAATTTACCTTAGTACCAAGACCACGATCCAAAATTAGGGACAAAGGCATATGATGAAGTCTTACTAATTTCTTAATATATATCTTGGCATAATTCTCTACACCATAAGATGTCTTAACTAGTAGAAAATGGGCTGATTGTATCATCCTGTCCATAATCACCCATATAGAATGAAACTTGCTTCATGTCTTAGGAAAACGTATGCTGAAATCCATGTTTACATCTTCCCATTTCCACATAGGAATATCAATATCTTGGGCTAGACCTTCCAGTCTTTGATGTTAAACTTTCACTTGTTGGCAATTTGGGCATTCCCCACAGACTTCGCTAATCACTATTCATACCATTCCACAAATATACTTTCCTTAGATCTCTATATATTTTGGTTGATCCAGGATTAGTAGAATATTGTGAACAGTGGGCTTCACTCAATGTCATTTCATTTTGGCCATAAACATCCGACAATATATAATAGAAATTGATAAGGAATTACTCCATCTCTTCTTATGTAAAAACCTCAAACTTATTATCAACTACAAAATTCTTTAGCTCCAACAATGTTGGATCCATATCTTGGAATACCTTAACCTTCTTTATCAATGACGACTCTGCTCCATTATGCATGAGAATGTTACCTTAATGCGAACTTCTCAATCTTACACCAAGTAGGGCCAATCAATATACATCTTTTACTAACTCCTTTCTTTCATTATCAACATAAGCTACACTTCCTATAGACACCCTACTAAGAGCATCGGCCATAACATTTGCCTTACTTGGATGATACAACACCTTCATTATCATAGTCCTTAAGCAATTCCAGTCATCTCTTTTGCCTAAGGTTCATGTCATATTAACTAAACATATTATGGACGATATATATATCAACATGCACCTCATAGAAATAGTGATACGATATTATTACTGCTAACACAATAGCCAACAACACAAGATCATATGTTGGGTAATTCGTTTCATGGACCTTCAATTGACTTGAAGCATAGGCAATGACCTTACCCAATTGCATCAACACACAACTAAGACCCACACCTAATGTGACACCCCATTACTTTATGCTCATGTATATCAATGTTTCAAGCCTTATTTTGTTCGGTTAGGTGTAGACTAGTGTCATGCCCCAAAGTCTCGTAGGGCGTACTGGGTCGATAAGGCTAGGGAGAACTAATATGTAACTATGCGCTTTCTATACATACTATAAGGGGTTTCTATGTTTGACATGCCTTTAAGAAGAGAAAGAGTGATAACTAGCCAAAAGGAAATAAATATGACTAGGCCGTTGGGGCCACGATATTTAAAGTATGAGACATGACCACACTTTACTTTACATAATCTACAAAGCCTATAAATAAAGAAAGATATCTGATAAGGGTTGGGCCAAGCCTCGTCTCAACAAACTGTTCAATAAAAACACGTAAGCTCTAGACATATACAAAGCCCCGAAGCAACTTGGAGCTTAGTAATAGCCGCTGAATGTCCTATACTTCTATTGGGGAGATCTACTAGCACCTGTACCTGCATCATGAAATGCAGGTCCCCCGTAAGGGATGTTAGTACGAGATAATGTATTGAGTATGTAAGGCCGTACATACTATACATGAAGTAATAACTCAAATGAAACTGTGCATCTGTAGCAGAATATGGACCACCCTGAGTTATACTATGGAATTCTATACTTTATATCCTTTATATTACTTTACCTTTACTGTATGATATGTGCACCACTATAAAACAAATGAATAAATGATTAGTGGTGAAACTGTATCGGCTTTGTCCCTGGATAGGTTATACTAAACCCCTCAGGCTAACCCCCGGATAGGATCGCGCCTAGCTAGGTTATACTCAACCCCCTTGGGCTACCACCTATCAGAAACTGTATATTGTATCTTTCAATTACCTTTGAGATGATTCTTTTGGTAGCCATAATATTGAAGCTGTAGGACTGTATAGGTAACATGTGACATGTGGATAATCACACAAGACAACATGACAATGAAAAGAGTATGTTACGT